>JACEFZ010011361.1:0-12500 GCA_014155875.1 Cepaea nemoralis
TGCTCGCTGGCCTGTCCCGGAGAATGCGTCATGTCCGAGTGGTCAGACTGGTCACTGTGCAAACAGGTAAGCCCATGATACCAGGTCTGTGAGAGAAAGTATAAATCATGCCCCGTCTGGTATCTCTGGACCACACAACACTGAAGAGAGTCTCATATCAACTCATCCTATCTTATTCCCCCTGTACCTTGCGGTGTCGAGGTGAAGCATAAACAGAGGGAGAGTGTCCGTTTATGGGTTTCATGTATACAGGCAATATCATGGTTGAAGATAGTCTGTCTCCGGCATTCGTGCAGCGCTCAAACAAACTCCAAATCCTGTCCTAGAAGACTGTCCTGACTTCTTCTAACTGAGCGAGCTATTCTGGCAGACGAGCGATCCTTCGTAGATTTGTGAAGACTGCAAGCGAACCATCATGTCTGTGACCCATGCTGGAATAGATTGATTGATTGATTGATTGATTGATTGATTGAGCTTTATTTTAGAAGGGTTACAAATTGGGCACGCAGGCCGGTCTTACATTCGGCACTTCCAGTCACTCATCTTTCGTTCATCAATAGTGCATGATCCATTTACACAGGAAAAAAACATTGTCAAATGAATTTTGTAAACATAAACAATGCATATTACCATGATATGAGACATATCCCAAACTCACCCACCCACCACACATCCACCACACACACACACATCCCGCACCCACACAACCCCCCCCCCCCCCCAACCAAGCACACACCCCAGGCATTCACATATGCCCCACCCACTAATCCCCCACTCACACAATCATCCCTGCGAACCCACACATCATGCACCCACCCACACACACCCCACCCACACTCCCTCACCAGACAATCTCCCCCAACCCACACATACATCCCACACCCACCCCTAAACACATCCCCGACCCACACACATCCCCCACCCACACAATCTCCCCACCCACACACATGCCACACCCATCCCCCATCCAACACACTCATCCACCAACACATCCTCTACACATCGTCCACCCATTCACTTACACACCCCCAATCACTCATACCCCATCCACTCATCTCTCAAACACACATAACCTATCCCCACACACAACCCCCCACCAACCCACACATACACCACCCACACACATCATCCACCCACACACACATCCTCCACTCATACACACATGCCACACACATCCCCCACCCACGTACTCATCGCTCAACCACTCACACTCACACATCCTGCACCCACCCATCAACACATACCTCCCCAACCTACCCACCCACACTCACACACCCCAACCACCCAGCCAAACACACATACCCCATCCTCACACATCCCTCACCCACCCGCACATCCCACACCCAACCACGTCTCCCCCATCCACCCACACACACACACACATCTTCCCACACATCTCCCACCCACCCACACATCCTCCACCCACCCACACTTACCTCACCCACACACACACACCCACGCACACAGACATATCCCCCACCCACATACACATCCCCACACTCATCCCCACACCCATCACACACCCATCCCCCACCCCACACACATCCTCCACACCCACACATCCCTTACCAACCCACACACACATTCCCCACCCACACACCCACCCCACCCACCAACACTCACACACTTTCACCCATCCCACACCCACACATCCCACACTCGCACACAAATGCTTTACCCACCCACACACATCCCCCACACACAACCAATCCACACCTATACCTCCCTCCACCACATACATATTCATACACACACACACACACACACACACACACACACACTCACATCCTCACATTTAGACACATACGTGATGCCCCATATAATCACTGAAACTAGTATGAACAAACTCCCACACTTTACACACACATGCAGTGACGATTGTTATGAGCATTTTCGCAAAACTGTAAAAAAAAAATGGAGAAAAAAATTTTACATACACATTGTGTAACGTAAAAATGTGTGATGCAATTCAACTCGCTCTCTCTCTCTCTCTCTCTCTCTCTCTCTCTCTCTCTCTCTCTCTCTCTCTCTCTCTCTCTCTCTCTCTCTCTCTCTCTCTCTCTCTCTCACTTTCTCTCTCTCTTTCTCTCTCTCTCTCTATTTCTTACACCCTTCCACACATACACAGACACACACACACACACACACACACACACTCCCTCACTCACACTCACTAACTCTCTCACTCACTCTACAATAATGTGCATGTGTTCATATTATACACGATAAAATCAAGTGGCATAGAAAATGATCCTCGTAATATGAAAGATGAGAATACATTTAAAAAAATTGGAATAGCATGTTACATGACATGCGTGCGCTCAACTCTCTCTCTCTCTCTCTCTCTCTCTCTCTCTCTCTCTCTCTCTCTCTCTCTCTCTCTCTCTCTCTCTTTAGTACAGGAGAGCCTGGTGTATGATATCACGATATCTAGGGTGAGAAAAGAGATGGATGCAATCACAGTGGCATTACGCTGGCTGGAGGACAAACAGCACACAGCTGTCGTGATTGTAACGGACTCAGAGAGCAGGCTAAGAAATGTGAAGAAATGGATGCTTCGTGATGAGTGGCATGCTTCAATTTGTAAAAAAAGGCAATGATAGGGAGCATCTGTTGGATCTTTCCCTTAGGCATATTGGTGTGAGGGGGAATGAGTATTGTTTGAGTGTGCATCGTTGGGTGGGATATGGTGCGCAATAAATCAGACGTGGTCAGGACAATTTGGTATGGTATATGTAGTGTGGAAGAACAGATCAATCTTCATGGCCTTGGCAGAGAATGGTGTTCCAGGGAGTGACCAAAGGATCAGTACTCCGAGGAAAGGCCAGACAGACACAGACTGCTACTGGTGCCTTTAGCATTGGGGCTCTTCGCTGTCTGTTGAGTACGGAGTACGTATGGGAATGTCCCAGCTGCTATGTTGTCGGTGGTTCTTGACTCATTTCAACACAGGAAAACAAATGGTCTATTACCGACAATTGCAGGTATTACTAGATATCTTTGCAAAGGCATAAGAGCCGTCAAATGAAATGGATGAGGCAAATCAACAGAAATGATGTCAAAAAGAATTATGAGACATGTAAACAGAAAAGAAATTAAATATAATAAATGAGACATATCAACAGTAAGAAAAAACCAAATGAACTAGCTGAGACATATCAACAGACGAAAAGGAATAGAGACATGAACATTACAATGGAAAATAAGATCGTGAACTAGACAGCACAGCAGTCATACAATGGTGAACTAGGCAGTACTGCAGACATTACAGTGGTGAACTAGAGAGTACTACAGTCATTACAATGGTGAACTAGAGAGTACTGCAGTCATTACAATGGTGAACTAGGTAGTACTGCAGACATTACAGTGGTGTACTAGAGAGTACCGGAAACATTACAGTGGTGAACTAGACAGTACTGCAGACATTACAGTGGTGAACTAGACAGTACTGCAGACATTACAGTGGTGAACTAGAGAGTACTGCAGACATTACAATGGTGAACTAGGTAGTACTGCAGACATTACAGTGATGTACTAGAGAGTACTGCAGACATTACAGTGGTGAACTAGACAGTACTGCAGACATTACAATGGTGAACTAGGTAGTACTGCAGACATTACAGTGATGTACTAGAGAGTACTGCAGACATTACAATGGTGAGTAGACAGTACGGCAGACATTACAGTGATGTACTAGAGAGTACTGCAGACATTACAGTGGTGAACTAGACAGTACTGCAGACATTACAATGGTGAACTAGAGAGTACTGCAGTCATTACAATGGTTTACTAGGTAATACTGCAGACATTATAGTGGTGTACTAGAGAGTACCGGAAACATTACAGTGGTGAACTAGACAGTACAGCAGACATTACAGTGGTGAACTAGACAGTACAGCAGACATTACAGTGGTGAACTAGAGAGTACGGCAGACATTACAGTGGTGAACTAGACAGTACAGCAGACATTACAATGGTGAACTAGAGAGTACTGCAGACATTACAATGGTGAACTAGACAGTACAGCAGACATTACAGTGGTGAACTCGAGAGTACTGCAGACATCACAATGGTGAACTAGACAGTAATGCCGATAATACAGTGGTGAACTAGATAGTACTGTATACAGTGCAGTGGACAAACAGATGGTGAACTATAGAGACTGCAGACAATACAGTGGTGAAGTAGATAGTACTGTATACAGAGCAGTTGACAAACAGATGGTGAACTATAGAGACTGCAGACATTACAATGGTGAACCAGACAGTACTGCAGACGTCACTGAATCAAACATTTATCCGGCTTATATCTAGTTGCTGAAACGTTCTACACAAATCCCGAGAATGTTATAGCGCTGCTCCTACATGAGCCCTGGGTAGTGGAGCAGACTATAGCCTTTTTTAGATAATGGCGATAACATATGTGGTAACGTGTGCACGGTGCGCACTTTAGAGTGTTGATGTTGGTTTCGCTGAGTGTTAATACTGGTTTCACAGAGTATTGATAGTGGTTTTCCAGAGCGTTATGGGTTCCACAGAGTGTTGATATTGGTTTCACTGAGTGTTGATGTTTTTTTTTCTTTTTTCAGAGTGTTGATGTTGGTTCCACAGAGTGTTGATATTGGCCCCACGAAGTGTTGATATTGGTTCCACAGAGGGTTGATGTCGGTTTCACGGAGCGTTGATGTTGGTTTCACAGAGTGTTTATGTTGGCCCCACAGAGTCTTGATATTGGTTTCATAGAGTCTTGATGTTGATTTCACAGAGTGTTGATGTTGGTCCCATAGAGTCTTAATGTTGATTTTACAGAGTGTTGATGTTGGTTTCACAGAGTGTTGATGTTGGCCCCACAGAATGTTGATGTTGGCCCCACAGAATGTTGATATTGGTTTCACAGAGTGTTGATGTTGTCCCCACGTAATGTTGATATTGGTTTCGCTGAGTCTTGATGTTGGTTTCACAGAATGTTGATGTTGGTCCCACATAGTCTTGATGTTGGTGCCATTAAATTACCTTATGGCTCACATTTGTTTAGATGTGGTTTGTCGTTAATGATCACTCTCATTGCACCCAGAAAACAGATACTATAATCATTCGTTTTGTGGGTATGTTTTCTAATCTTGAAGCGGCCTGCCCTATTCCACTGCTAATTGCCGGGGGATTTGTCAAGTGCGCTAGGTTTACGTGGTTCTTTGAGTTTTTCGCACTTGTCAGAGAAGGTTGGAAGTTGGATCCACTACCCCGGGATCAGGCGGAGAGAGTACCATCCTCTTCTTTTTATTAATAAACACGTTACACTGTTAAGACCAGGGTTTCAAGATGCAGTGTCAGACTTCATAAAGTGAAAACCCCTCCACCATTGAATAATATTTTATGTGGATTTGAATTTTCTCTTAATTAATAGATCTTTAATTCTATCCCAGCCTTGCAGTGGAAAACAAATTCAAAGTAGAACACGACATGTCTTAAGGATGCCCGCACGAATGGAAGCTTCGTATGTGACTTGTTCCATCAAGCGAGAGGAGCGACCGTGTGAGCGGTGGAAGAATTGCATAGAGTACTCCTGGGAGATTTCCGATTGGACCAGTTGTCTTGTGAATGGTGGGGAGAATGATTGTGGGGTGGGACACACAGAAAGATACGCCTTCTGCAGAAATGAGAACAATCAGATAGTGGAGTCCTACAAATGTGAGCAGGTAAGCAGTTATGTTTTTTCATTGGTTTTCAATTCTGTGTTGCCATTGGTCAGTAGTTCTCACTTGTCATTGGTCTTCAGTTCCATGTTATCACTGGTCAGCAGTTCTCTGATGTTACTGGTGAGCAGTAATCTTTTGTTATTGGTCTTCAGTTGTGTAATGTCATTGCTCTTCAGTTCGGTTTAACCATTGGTCAGCAGTTCCGTGTTGTCACTGTTCAGAAGTTTTATGTTGTTATTGGTCAACAGTTCTGAATTGTCATTGGTCTTCAATTCTATTTTGTCAATGATCAGCAGTTCTGAATTGTCATTGGTCAGCAGTTCTGTGTTTTCATTGGTCAGCAGTTCTATATTATTTTTGGCAGCAGCTGTGCATAAAACATCAGAACTGCACTAACTCCTCTCTCTCTCTCTCTCTCTCTCTCTCTCTCTCTCTCTCTCTCTCTCTCTCTCTCTCTCTCTCTCTCTCTCTCTCTCTCTCTCTCTCCCTCCCTATTCATTTCACTCTTTATGTGCATGTGTGTTTCGCATCACTAATGTGTTGTTTATACTGTGTATCCTTTGTCAAATTCCATGATTCATCTGGAATCACTAAGTTGTATATGTTTGTATTTAAGTGTGTGTTTGTGTGTGTGTGTGTGTGTGTGTGTGTGTGTGTGTGTGTGTGTAAAACAGGGGTGGGGAGGGAGAGAGAGAAATAGATCG
Source organism: Cepaea nemoralis (assembly GCA_014155875.1). Classification (NCBI taxonomy): domain Eukaryota; kingdom Metazoa; phylum Mollusca; class Gastropoda; order Stylommatophora; family Helicidae; genus Cepaea; species Cepaea nemoralis. Next base: position 6,400 of record JACEFZ010011361.1, read on the forward strand.
TCATGTTTATACATCTTTGTCACTTCCTACTCTAATTTGTCTATGAAACCATACTATAATTTGCATAATTAGAATAGGGAAGCGGAATAATAAAACAAGCATGCTGTCTTCACATGGCTTTTATTTAAGTGATAAGGACAACGCAAACAGAACATTATAAAAAAGTATACAGGTATTTTCAAGTTTTGAAATATAGTGTATAGTTTTGCAACTCTGGCCAGATTGCACACCGTAGTGGTGTGAAACCTGGTCTATGGCATAGTACCTGTCATGGTACACATCCGCGGATGTACGAAGGAAAATTAGATCGCAAAGTCGAATACAGGGAACCACACATCGCCATCCAATGGCTTGCCCTATTCAGGATGTTTGCCCCTTAAGGCGTTCTGACATTTCGTTCTTTCAACACGGCCTGGAGAGAATGATGCTGAAAGCGAGTGACCAGAGTATCTGGTCGACACTCAGGACTCTGAGGAAAGGCCAGACGGACACATTATTAGACTACTACTGGTACCATTAGTATTGGGACTCTTCGCTGGCTGTTGAAGATGAGGACGGAGCATTAAATGAATGTTCCGAGTGCTATGACATCGGTTCTTGACTCAACTCAGCTCTTTATAGAGGCAACGGCTACCTACAGTCGTCGTCCAGCATGGCCACTGCCAAGAATGAATGAAATGACAAGCTGGCAGTCCTACATATGCCTAGAAAACTATAGCAGTGAAATAATTTATGGAGACCATAGAAATAGGAAACAAGATTCACTGGAGGAGTCCCCAGGACCCTATAAACACAATAGGGAAGACCGCACATTTGAACAAAACAACAAGCGGAACAAAAATCTACATTTCGAAAGGATTTTAAATTGTCTTGCTGGAATGAATTGAAGCGTATTTTATATTGTCTTGCTGGAATGAATTGAAGCGTATTTTATATTGTCTTGCTGGAATGAATTGAAGCGTATTTTAAATTGTCTTGCTGGAATGAATTGAAACGTAATTTATATTGTCTTGCTGGAATGAATTGAAGTGTATTTTGTCTGTCAAAATATTTGTTTCGCTAGCTCACATTGACCTCAAGCATAGCCCACACTGGACTGATTTTTGCGTGTGGGTTAGCTTTCCCTATTACCAGTGTCCACTCCGACTTCAGAGGTACTTGTAATTTACATCCCCAATTCAAGGGACTAGAAGCCAGAATTTTAGTCCACATGACAAGTGTAAGGTTTGAACCCGCTACCTTGCCATCAATACACCGGAAGTGTAAGAGCGAGCAGTCTTTCCATTCGGCCCTGCTGACGTCGTCAACGTTGATGTTTATTGTTTATTTCTGTTGTTACAGCAGTAATGGCAACCATGTGAATCTTTGAAACAGCGGTAATTATTCATTAAAGTTCACATGTTATTGCAGCTGTTTGGTCCCGTCACCGAGCCCATGGTCGTGTCGTGTGAGATACCGTGTGATATTGATTGTCTGTTGTCAGACTGGTCGGACTGGAGTGCCTGCAGTAAAACTTGTGGATTAGGTCAGTGGTTATGTTATGTGTAAATGGTTACTCTGTTTTTAAGATAATGTATCTTATATTGTTGCTTTGTTTGTTACATTATTGCGTTATTATACATATCCATCTTTGAAGGTTGATTGGTGTGTGAAACCTGTGGACAGATTTTCACTCTTAACTCGTAACAACAGGGAAAAAAAGAATAGAGAGAAAAACATTAGAATGGAAAATAACATTGTGAACTAGACAATGCTGCAGACACTGCAATGGTGAACTAGACAGTACTACAGACATGACAGTGGTAAACTAGGTTGTACGGCAGACATTGCAGTGGTGAACTAGCGAGTACTGCAAACAGTACAATGATGAACTAGAGAGCACTTCAATTCAAAAATCACATCCTGTACATCGATGTTTGTCATTTGCTCCCTGAAAAGGGATTTATCGGGTTGGGTTTGGCGTGGGGATCTCCGCCCAATCCGGTACTGAAGTACATTCTCCTTGGGGATTATGATACAGAGCTTTCCACCCTTTCTCCGTGCCCATAAATCAAGAGGGTGTGTAAGACTGGCACTGACACTTCCCATCTGCAGAGAGGCATAGTAAAATACAACAAGGTTATGGTTCTGCACAGCACAGGCGGACTGGCTGGGAGTAGGACCACGATGGTCGTGTTTCCTCCACAGGTTTCGGGTGTTTCAGTGCCAGTATACTCCACCTCAATGCTCAGATGATACACTGACCTTATGGACAAAGCAGAAAAACCAGATAAAGTTGATAATCTCTTTAAACTGCTTATTGTCGATGGCCAGGCAATCATGAGTGAATCTAAAGGACGTTTGCTTGTGCGTTTAAATTACATGAGAAAGACGTACAAAGACTGCATCATGAAACCTGAGTAGAAGAAACAGGAAGTATCAATTTCAAGATGGGGTATAGAAACAAGGGTGAAGAAGAAACAAGGGTGATGATAATTTCAAGATCAGGTATAGAAACAGTAATGTAGAAGAAACAGAGATAATGATACTTTCATGATCAGGTATAGGAACAGGGAAGAAGAAGAAACACATGTGATAATTACCTCATTATCATGTATAGAAGCAATGATGTAGGAGAATCAGATATGATGATAATTTCATGATCAGATATAGAGAAAGCCGGTTCTGTGGCGAGGGGATTAAAGACACAATTCGTAATCACACATATCGCGTTCGAAATCGCTGGCGATTTGGAAGCAGACCACTTTGAGTTGGTTTTCATACAATGGTATGAGTGCCGGTCGTTCAGAAAGCAATGGCAAACTACTGAACGTAAACTTGCCAATAAATCACAGCCACAAAAAAGTCTGGGGTTGACTGCAACGTCTTGTAAAGGATAATGCAACACTTTTTTATAGAAACACGGTTGCATTTTGAAAGTCAACAGTTAAGGCAAGCGAAAGAGTTCACTTGGGGAATTGAGTTTCTTATTATGGTAGAGTCGGCACCAAAGAAGTATGTCAGGGTGTAATGGAAGATGAAATCTGGTGCAAATGTCATAGATACGTCAGTTTTTTACTATATGAAGGGTATACCACCAGATTGAAAACGGACCACATGTTTGAAATTTTGGCGTGTATTTTCTTGGGTCTGGTTGACTACTTCCGGTTGACTACTTCCGGTTTTCACTTCCAGTGCGGGGGTGGGCGGACGGCGGCGGGCAGTGCGGACAGCGAGGCAAGCCCCGGGCATGTAGAATACTTATATAGATAACTAGCTGACCCGGCCCGGCTTCGCCCAGACCCTGGTGGTGAGCATCTCATTTAATTCATATAAGTAGTCATATAAGTTATCGTTCCCGTTACCGACTATCTGTCTGTCTGTCTGTCTGTCTGTCTATCTGTCTGTCTGTCTGTCTGACCCGGCCCGTCTTCGCCCAGACCCTGATGGGGAGCATCTCATTTAATTCATATAAGTAGTCATATAAGTTCCCGTTCCGACTATCTATCTGTCTGTCTGTCTGACCCGGCCCGGCATCGCCCAACTTCTGGTGGGGAGCATCTCATTTAATTCATATAAGTAGTCATATAAGTTCCCGTTCCCGACTGTCTGTCTGTCTGTCTGTCTGTCTGTCTGTCTGTCTGTCTGTCCTGTCTGTCTGTCTGTCTGTCTGTCTGTCTGTCTGTCTATCTATCTATCTATCTATCTGTCTGTCTGTCTGTCTGTCTGACCCGGCCCAGCCCATGGTGGAGAGCATCTCATTTAAATTATATAAGTAGTCATATAAGATCCCATTCCCGACTATCTGTCTGTCTGTCTGTCTGTCTATCTATCTATCTATCTATCTATCTATCTATCTATCTGTCTGTCTGTCTGACCCGGCCCAGCCCATGGTGGAAAGCATCTCATTTAAATTATATAAGTAGTCATATAAGATCCCATTCCCGACTATCTGTCTGACTGTCTGTCTGTCTTGGGTAAATGGAGGAGGGAGGAGGAAGAGGGAGGTGGAGGAGGAAAGAGGAGGGAGGAGGAGGGAGGAGACAGGAGGAGTAGGGAGGAATAGGAGGGAGTAGGAGGGATTAGGAGGAGGAGGGAGGAGTAGGTTGGAGGAGGAGGCGAGGAGGAGGGAGGAGGAAGGGGGAGAAGGAGGAGGGAGAAGGAGGAGAAGGAGGGGGAGGAGGAGGAGGGAGGAGGAGGAGGGAGGAGGAGGAGGGAGGAGGAGGAGGGAGGAGGAGGAGGGAGGAGGAGGAATGTGAAAGGAGGAGGAGGGAGGAGGGAGGAGGTAGAGGGAGGAGGAGGAGGAGGGAGGCGGAGAGAGGAGGAGGAGGGAGGAGGAGGAGGAAGAGGGAGGAGGAGGAATGTGAAGGGAGGAGGAGGGAGGAGGTAGAGGGAGGAGGAGGTAGAGGGAGGAGGAGGGAGGAGGCGGAGAGGGAGGAGGAGGAAGGAGGAGGGGGAGGAGGGAGGAGGAGGAGGGAGGAAGAAGGAGGAGGAGGGGGAGGAGTGATGAGGAGGAGGGAGGAGGAGGAAGTAGAGGGAGGAGGAGGAGGTAGAGGGAGGAGGAGGGAGGAGGCGGAGAGGGAGGAGGAGGAAGGAGGAGGGGGAGGAGTGAGGAGGAGGGAGGAAGAAGGAGGAGGAGGGAGGAGGAGGAGTGATGAGGAGGAGGGAGGAGGAGGAGGAGGAGGAGGGATGAGGAGGAGGGAGGAGGAGGAGGGAGGAGGAGGAAGAGGGAGGAGGAGGAATGTGAAGGGAGGAGGAGGAGGAGGTAGAGGGAGGAGGAGGAGGAGGGAGGAAGAAGAAGGAGGAGGGAGAAGGAGGGATGAGGAGGAGGAGGGAGGAGGAGGAGGAGGGAGGAGGAGGAAGAGGGAGAAGGAGGAATGTGAAGGTAGGAGGAGGAGGGAGGAGGAGAAGGCAGGAGGAGGGATGAGGAGGAGGGAGGAGGAGGAAGAGGGAGGAGGAGGAATGTGAAGGGAGGAGGAGGTAGAGGGAGGAGGGGGAGGGAGGAGGAGGAGAGGGAGGAGGAGGAGGGAGGAGGAGGAGGAGGGCGGAAGAAGGAGGAGGAGGGAGAAGGAGGCATGAGGAGGAGGAGGGAGGAGGAGGAAGAGGGAGGAGGAGGAATGTGAAGGGAGGAGGAGGGATAGGGAGGAGGGGGAGGGGAAGAGGAAGAGGGTAGGAGGAAGAGTGGAGAGGAGGAGGGAGGAGCGAGAGGGAGGAGGAGAAGGGAGGAAAAGGGAGGAGGGAAGAGGAGGGAGGATGTATGAGGAGGAGGAAGAGGGAGGAGGAGGGAGGAGAAGGAAGGAGGAGGAAGAAGGAGGAGGAAGAGGGAGGAGGAGGAAGAGGGAGGAGGAGGATGGAGGAGGGAGAGGGAGGAGGGGAAGAGAAAGAGGGTAGGAGGAGAGGGGAGAGGAGGAGAAGAAGGGAGAAGGAGGGAGGAGGAGAAGGAGGAGGAGGAGGGATGAGGAGGGGAGAGAAAGAGGGAGGAGGCAGAGGGAGAAGAAGGAAGGAGGAGGAGGAAGGAGGGAGAGGAAGGAGGGAGAATGAGGAGGGGAGGAAGGAAAGGGAGGTGGAAGAGGAGGAGGAGGGAGGAGGAGGGAGGAGGTAGAAGGAGGAAGAGGGAAGAGGGAGAAGAAGGGAGAAGAGGAGGGAGGATGATGAGGGAGAAGGAGGCAGGAGGAGGAGGAGGGAGGCAGGAGGAGGAGGGATGAGGAGGGAGAGGGAGAAGGAGGGAAGATGAGGGAGGAGGCGGAGGGAGTAGGAGGGAGTAGGAGGGAGTAGGATGGAGGAGGTGGGGAGAGGAAGAGGGATAAGGAGGAGGGAGGAGGGAGAGGGATGAGAGGGAGGAGGAAGAGGGAGGAGGAGGGAGGAGAAGAGAGGAGGAGAGAGTTCGCCATTCCGAATTCATACTCGTCTAGTTCTTCCCTTCTACACGACTGTAGATAACTTCCTTACACATAAAAAGATGAATTGTTATTGATATTGCCGTGGCATGGAGGAATATCAGCAGCAGAGTTGATCCAAAAAACCAAAGACTGAGATCTACGGAGAGCCATGAACGCCTACGCCAGCCGGCACGGCACTTGATGATGATGATTGCCGTGTGACGATTCAGTGTAGTCACGTCA
>JACEFZ010011361.1:15000-17510 GCA_014155875.1 Cepaea nemoralis
AATAGCATGTATAAGACCACCAGCATTCGTCGAATAGAAGTACCGGTCTCAGTGAACAGCAACCAGTTCACAATGCTACAAGTCTCTAACGGTAAGTTGGCTTTTTGATAAAGCTTTCACATTTTCGTTTTGTTTCTCCAAGTAGGCATATGGGTAACCTAACAATACTAGTATAATACAGGGGATATATGGTTCTAGACGCATATATCTGAAGAGACAAGCCATTTCTTCCTATAGTATTAAAGGTTGGGTCGACATGGAATAGAGCTGGCATTCGAACTTTTGAACACAGCACTATGGTGGTACCGTAATAATATAGGTAGTAATGTGTAGTCGTAGGGGACGGTGAAAGTGTACTTGCGGGGTCCACATACCCATTATCGATAGAAGTATATGAACTGTGTAACAGAAAGTGCATGTCAGATCCATAGCTATTATCTGTAATATCCGATGTCTGTAACGCTGATAAAGTACCCTATTCTTATCTGTTTTACAGATACCGAGGCCCACGAAAACCTAATTTGCAAACTGTGGAGCATACTAAGAGCTGAACCGGACAGCTATTGATGGCGTGTCTTAATTTCCACAAAATCAAGAAGCCGAGAATCCATTCCCTCATTCTTGTGATTATGGTGAGGGTGGTAGTTTTGCGGACCTAGTAACGGTTCGACTGCGGGATGTACTAAAACAGAACTTCACCAAATAAGAAATAATCGCATTAAGCCTGAATAGAATTGAGGAGTGCATCCTCGACTATAATCGACAACAGGATACTCCAGAACCATCCTCACCCAACGTCGAGCGAACATCGTCACCGGCATCCTTAACCTTTAGTCAATCCACACTAGCGGACGAGTACTAAAACACCTACATAATAACAAAATGGTTGTAATATACTTACACTCCTCTCTTTAATAGCTGACCAGTCCTCAATACGAAGAAAACTACAATGGGTGTGAGGAGACTGTATATGTATATAACTGGTATTCTGACTTCACAGACTGTAGCTCACAATGACTACAACGCAAGTAACACGGTGCCTTCTACGCTATCTATGTCATCATGGCTAGAGGTCATGTGGCAAGCATGACCCGCATTCCCCAACCCAATTCAAACATACAAAAGGTCAACGAACGGGTAGTAGAACGCTTAGTCGCGCCATACGAACAGCCACGTCAGCGTAATCTGAACTGCTTGACCTAAGAAACTGGCTTTACGCGTATCTCAAAGACTAGTATATACATCCGAGGCTGGTAACACTCAAGCATTATGATCAGAAGATGACTACAGACCTCAAGACTGTGCCTGCTAACTGGGTCTACATGACTCGTAGTGGTGAGACTATTAGACCAGTGGGCGTTGGTTATAAGGCCGTGTATGTCTCATCCTACAGAGGAACGAACACGTTACACATGCGAAGATTTTACGGTGAAGCCAACCATAAATTCCCGACTAAGACGGGTATGACACTTACTCGACAAGAATATGAACAGATGGGCGCCATGCATCGCAAGATCCTAGCTGACTTTGACAGACTCAATTAAGTTAACAAAACCAGTAACGACGTCAAACAAGGTACTAACAGAGAGAAGCAAGTCAGCAACCAAAATTTTCAAGTCACTGCTCATGTCAAACAAGGCACTAACAGAAGCAATCAGGACCAAAACACTCAAGTCAGTGCTCAAGTTAAACAAGGAACTAACCGAAACCACCAAGTAGACGCATACTATACCGCCAGTTTTCAACCCAGCTACAGTCATATGTGTGATGACCCCAGCAACCAGATGTATGATGAGTCCAATAGCCAGCTGTTTGATGTGCAACAAGACACCAAACGAAGCAATCAACTCCAACACACTCAAGACAGTACTCAAGTCAAACAGGGTACTAAACTAAGCCATCAAGTAGACGCATACTATACCACCAGTTATCAACCCAGCTACAGACAGATGTGTGATAACCCCAGCAACCAGATATGTGAAGAGCCCAATAGCCAGATGTTTGATGTGCCGGACACTCAGATGATTGATGGCCCGGTTGTCTACAATACTCAGATGTCAGCCCACCAATCAGAAGACCAGTCTTTTGACTACATACCAAGTGACATATACATACCAGGTTACCAGCAGGAAAAACCAACCTACTCTGACGGTGGTGTGAAGAAACCCAGAAACAACATACAATATGTATAGCTCTATATGTGAAACATGACTATATGTGTATAATGACAGTATGCATTTGAAAAAAAAATTCTTGTGAAATGTACTGAAATACTGTAAATAAACAGGTAAATAGATTATAATTACGTCTTGGTTGTTGAATATTTAGTGTTTACGGTGTATATAGTTGTCATGTGGTGAGAGAATGAAAGGCAAAATTCTTGGTCAAGTAATAAAATGTGTTAGCAAAATGGGAAAACATTATGGCTACATTTCAACCAGACTTATAAAAAGCTCACCCAAACTTATGCAGAGTAGGAACACTTGTTAACCAATGTGAAAAATTCTTTT
>JACEFZ010011362.1:0-10000 GCA_014155875.1 Cepaea nemoralis
AGGATTTTTCATTTTAATTGTATGCAGTTTTTGAGTTTCCTCCGTGTCCCTCGTCTTTAATTTGTTTTCTAGTTTTGAAAACATTTCCCTGTGTCTTTTTAAAAGTTCAGACTTGGTTTCTCCTGCAGCTTTTCCGTCCTCTGCAACAGGGCCCCTTTAAAAATTTGGTTTTTTCGTGCTGGATTTTTTTGGGGCCCCGGTTTAGCGGGTAGGGGTATCCCCTATCAAAGGAGGAACGCCTCCTTTCCTCCGTTAGTCTACGGGACCCCTTGGGCAAGGGGGGTACCCGTTTACCCCCCCGATCGGTTTACGTGAACCCATGGAAGGGGGTGTGGATGGATGTAAGCACCCGACAGTTTGTTGTTGGTTGGTCTTGCACTCTGCGGCGATAGGCAGATGATCTCATCAGTAAAACAATTGCTATGGCCCCGACTAATACAGTCCTGCCCGAAGAAGAAAGGGCAAATACCTTCTGCAAACTTGCCAAGAAACATAGCCCATGAAGAAAAAAATAAAGAATCTGGTGGCGAGCCCCCGGCAGGCAATCAATAACACTGGGAAGATGTGACCAGGGACCAGTACTAGTATCGTGATGAGGAGTTAATCCTGACTGTGTTCCCAGGAAACCCCTGTGTCATACTAAAACAAGTGAGAATGCAACGTGGAAGTGAGAAGTCTGTATGAAAAAGCTTAAAGTGGGGTGTGAGAGTTTAAGAGGTTAAACATTCAAATTTTAGGAATTAGTAAACATCGCTGGAGGCAAGGGACTTTTTACAACTGAAAAGGATATTTCATTTATTCTGTAGAGACACCGGGCCAGAGAGAGGGGCATTTTGTTTAGATAAGACACTGCAAATCTTTAATGGATATAACCAGTTAGTGATAGAATCCTCACTATCAGGTTAAAGGGCCTCCCAAAAAAAAACAAATCTCATACAGATATATGCACCTACTTTAACAGCAGAGGAGGACGAAATTTAAGATGTTTAAAACAACACAAGACCATTAGATAAGATTGGTCATAATGATATAAATAATAATGGGAGATTTTAATGCAAAATTTGGGGCAGGGAAAAGCTGAAAATGAGAGACACTTTTAGGAAAATTTGGGTTAGGAAAAAGAATTGATGCAGGTGACAAATTAATTTAATTTTGCTCAGAAAAAGAATTAAAAGATAGCCAACACGCTTTTTAAACAACATCCAAGAAGACTCTTCACATGGAAGTCTCCAGACAATATTACCAAAAATCAGATAGATTATATTTTAATACAAAGAAGATGGAGATCAAGCATAACATCTGCAAAAACCCTACGTAGTTCAGACTGTGATACAGATCATCACTTATTAGAAGCAGATCTGAAATTAAAACTCAAAAAGCTTATCCGAGGACCAAGGCCACTTCGTTTTGATCTCACAAAAATACCGGATGCATACACTGTAGAAGTTAGGAATCGCTTTGGGGTCTTGATGTCTGTACAAGAAGAAATGACACCTGATGAACTGGCAGTACAAACTAGAGATGTCTTGATAACTGCAGCCAAAGATTTAATTCCGACCAAGAAAAAGCAACTTAAGTCATGGATTACATCAGACACGTTAGAATTAATAAAACAACGAAGGGAACTTAAACAGATAGGAAGTGAAATAAAAAAAGAACACAAGAAAGGACAAAAATCAATATATACAAGATTGCTGTACCAGAATAGAGCAATATCATAAGGCTGGAAGAGATTATGAAATGTTCAAAGAAATGAAGTTATTGACAAGAAATGTTCAACCTCTATTGAATGTTATCTGTGACAAGATGAGAAATACCTTAACAGATTCTAGACAAATTCTAGAAAGATGGCGGGAGTACTGCAGTGGAATGTATGATATGAGTGACAGTGAGGATATGAATGAGATACATGAACCAATGGCAGCAGAGACAGAACATGAACCCTCATTAGATGAAATTGCTTGGGCTATAAAGAATCTGAAGAATGGTAAATCACCTGGATGTGATGAGATACCAGCTGAACTAATTAAAGCGGGAGGAGAAGAAAGCATACACATATATCATGCATTATGTACAAAGATTTGGAAATATGGTATATGGCCAAAAGATTGGAAGAGAACTATCTTCATTTCAATACCAAAAAAGGGCAACCTGAAATTATGCACCAACTATAGATCTGTTGCCCTGATCAGTCATGCAAGTAAAATTCTACTAAAAGTCATAATGGGAAGACTTGGTAAGAAAATGGAAGAAGAGATTAACGTAGTTCAAGCTGGATTTAGACAAGGAAGAGGAACAAGAGATCACATATTCAACATGCGTTTAATAATAGAGAAGTGCAGATAATTTAATGTAAACCTATTCTCATGTTTTGTGGATTATTCAAAAGCATTTGACTGTGTACAACATCATAAACTTTGGGAAATCATGAGGAATATGGGCTTTCCATCACATGTAGTACAACTCATAAAAATGCTCTATCTAGACCAACAAGCAGCAGTTAGAATAGATGGCGAGGCATCAGATTGGTTTGACATCAAGCAAGGAGTCCGTCAGGGCTGCGTGCTGTCACCCTATTTGTTTAACCTGTACGCCGAAAATATAATGAGAAATGTAAGAGATGATATAAACAGGGAGCTATATGATGCCCTAAATATTGGCGGTCATGACATACTGGAGATTCGATATGCTGATGATACAGTATTACTATCCACAACACAGAATGGCATAGAAAACCTAATAGCTTCAACCCAATTGAATAGTGAAAATCACAACTTGTATCTTAACATAGCAAAAACAAAGATAATGCATACAGATAAAACTACTATGGAGAAAAAAATATACATTAATGGGGGAAAATTGGCGGTAGTGGAAAATTTTGAATATCTTGGGTCATTGATTACCAACAACGAGGACACAATGAAAGAAATTAAACGGCGACTATCCATTTCTCTTCAAAGACTAAAACAGCTGAATAAATTATGGAGTGGGACAGATAGAACTACACAAATTATATGTTTAAGAGCATGCATCTTTCCCATTGCAACATACGCCTGTGAGACCTGGACACTTACTAAACAAGCGGAACAGCGCATAAACGCCTTTGAATATAAATGTTATAGACGAGTTCTAAGAATATCTTGGGTAAAGAAAAGAACAAATGCATCCATACTTCAAGAGTTGAATATTGAAGAAGGTTGGCTATTAAAGACGATAAAACAAAGAAAATTGAAATATTTTGGTCACTTGAAACGTCACGAAAGTTTGGAGAGAACAATAATGGAGGGGTATATGCCTGGGAAGAGAGGAAGAGGAAGGCCAAAGAGAAGATGGGTGCAGGATGTGGTGGATGATCTCCAGATGGGTGTATCAGACGCGGGACATCTTGCTTGTGATCGAGAGGTTTTCCGGAAGGTTGTTATGGGAGCGAGGTTCTGCAAAGGACATGCTACTGAATGAATGAATGAATTTAATGTGGTGCTTTTGGCTTGGTTTGACCTCTGCTTGCTTTCTACATACTTCCATATCATTATGCAACTGTTCCAGTTCACTACTCCAGTAGGGTTTATAATGTTTACGTGCTCCTCTTGGTACTGTTTCTCGTCCTGCCGTTAGTATGCATTTCCCAAATTCTTCAACTATTTTATTTATATCTTTATCTGTGTTCAGATTTCTAACCATTATGCTGGTGCGATGTTTGTACATTGCTCAGTCCGCTTTCTTGTTGTTCCACCTCGACAGGATGTTGTTTTCACATACAAGCTTATTTTCTACAGTTTGAAAGACTGGCCGATGGTAACTACCACCAATTTGTTTCCCAACAATTCGTGTAATGTTCAACTCCAGGTCTCGTAAATGGTAAGCCAGGTCAGGTGTAGTTGTTGGTTAGACAGCTTGTTAATCAAAATGAATCTATTCTCGTCCTGCCAGACTTCCAGCCTCTCTCCTCCCAGTTCCATGTGACCATAGCCCAAGCTCTGCGAGATGCTCTTGAAATCGCCACACACAATCATTTTTTGTCTTTTAATGATAGTGTATCCAGTGCCTGTGGGCGGTCACTAGGACATAAGTAATTGATTAGATGTAGATCTGTATTGTCTGTCTTAATGAATGACCTTAAGGCGTTTATAAGTGTTGTTTACTTTACTTTCCTAAGTAATGTATACAGAGACATAACGGGTAGCTAACATACCCTCAACACTTACTGTATACACAGACATAACGGGTATGTAACACAGCCTCCATACTTACTGTATACAGAGACATAACGGATAGGTAACATGCCCACTATTCTTAATGTATACAGAGACATAACATTTATGTAATATACCCTCTATACTTACTGTATGCATAGACATAACGGTATGTAACATTCCGTATATACTTACTGTACACAGAGACATAACGCGTTTGTAACATACCCTCTATACCAGTGTTTCCCAACGTGGGGCCCATGTCCCACAGATTGTTGAGGGGGGCAGTTCGAAAATGGAAGAAATCGGTCGGATATAACAAAACGGGGAGACTTGAGACTGAAGTTAACTAAATTGGAACCTGACATAAGATCTCTTTGCAGCAAGCATTAAGCGCAAGACTCTCACTAAATTTAAATAATAAATAAGTACTAATAATTAAAATAAAATAGAAAAATCATTCATTAACATTATTTTGTACTTGAATTTCAGTTCTCCATTATATGTTTTGAAAATTTACTTACTGTGTTTGCTCAATAATCTCCTATTGATTTCTTCCTAAAACCTATCATTCAAGTTTCTTTAGTGAACATTTCAATTTTTAAATATTAAAAATAATGTAGCCGGCTTAGAGGTTATGACTTTTCTCCGTAATCTCGTATACTCTCGTCCGTAACATGATGACGGTGAGAATCAACAGTGGTTCGAATCGCATCGGTAACTTACGGGGTATGTGAGCCGGCCGCTCAGAAAGAATGGCAAACTACTGAGCGTAATCTTGCCAAGAAATCAACATACAGCTGAAAGATGCTGATGTTGACAGCGATGTCCTGTAAAGGATATGCAAAAAAAAAATAATGTATATGTTGGGGTGGGGGGGGGCGGCATAAGAATTTTAGAAAGGCTTAGGTGGGGTATAGCACAAAAAATGTTGGGAAACACTGGTCTATACGTACTGTATACAGAGGCATAACGGGTAACATACCCTCTATACTTACTGTATTTAGAGACATAACGGGTAGGTAACATACCCTCAATACTTTGTGTATGCAGAGACACAACGGATGTGTAATATACCTCTATACTTACTGTATACAGAGACATAACTAGTAAGTAACATACCCTCTCTAACTAATGTATAAAGAGACATGACAGGCAGGTAACATAGCAACTATACCTACTTTATACTAATTAATAATGAGTTTGTAATATACCTTATAGATAATTTTTTTTTAAAAATTTGTTCGCATATCCTTTAAAGGACATCAGCATCTTGCAGCTGAGTGTTGATTTCTTGGCAAGATTACGCTCAGTAGTTTGCCATTGCTTTCTGAGCGGCCGGTGACCAGACAATTGTATCTGGAGCCCCTTTCTTCAGAGACTGCGTCAATGGGGCTGCTATTTCGTTGAAATGTTTTATGAATGTTTGATAAAATCCACAAAGACAAGTGAAAGATTTTACATCCTTTTTAGTTCGAGGACGTGAAGCGGATTTAACCTTGTATATATTTTCCTCATGAGGAATGTAACATGCTATGGGGAGGGTCCCATAATGTCCCGTCACAATATTTCAAACTTATTCTTTTGCTCTGGCTGTGGGTTAGGTCTTTGCTGCCAACCCTCATCCGTTCCCCGGACTTACTGTCACTCTCTCTTTCGACCTCAGGGTTATTTCCTGCAGTGTATTTCTGGCTGACACAAACGTAACATGACGATTGTCTCAGTCACTATCATTATAATTTAATATCGTAATAAAGACAACACAGAAAAACACCAAGACAGATAAACCTATACAAGTCCAGAAAACAAAACTGATGAGATAACTCTAGTCCAGAAATGAAGCCAGAAAACTCTGAACCTCATATAGCACAGATCTTGAAATGGTCGAGTCAATACACAACTGCCTCACCGGGCAAAGGTGTCATTCTCTCCATCCAGCGTCGGTTGTTCGAACAACAGCTTCCAAGTTTCCTAGGTCACCACGATATAGTCAGTAATCTGGTCTGAGAAAGTGCCATGGGTTCACTGGGCACAATTGAGGTTGGGAACCAAAGTCATGATACCAGATTGGATATAGGGAATGAATCAGAGTCTTTCGCTGTCCCGGACAAGGATGGGAATTGGCGTAGGTCCAAACCGCCTCATCAGAAAAACACTCGACCTTCAGTCGATGAGACTTGAGTTGTGGTCTTTCCACTCATTTAATTTCGTGTAATGCTTCTTTATTAAAATTAGAAAACATTCTACCTCATATGTCCACTAACTTGCCCTGGCTTCTTCAGGTGCTTCGGACTGTAGGTATAGAAGCCTTGTCAATTCCCTCAACACACTTTCCGGTTTATACTCGACCTTAAGTTGATGAGAGGACTTCAAAAGAAGGACCCTGTAGATGATAACATTTGAGTGAGGGATCAAGCTGACTCAAGCACCACATATTAGTTATGCATTTCGGCTTACCAACACCAGTTTATAAGTGGCTTGTTTGAATGCGTCGGACATGTCAAGTAGCCCCTGGATTGGCTACGTCCTGGCTTGCATAGACCTCCAATCTGTAGACGTCCGGTCGGCTACACTATGCACCCTGTTACATACACGAATCACTCTCCTCACTCATACCCTGCCTTTATTATTATTGGGCACATTCATTTCCCAGCTTCTCTCTCCCTCGCAAACCATGCCTTTCTCACAACCAAGATCTTGTGGTGTGGTGCGCCTAGTAATCTGTGTGTTTCTCCCCGTTAACTAATAGTATAGTAGTGGGGTTGTATGGCACGCAGTGTAGTTCCCCATTCCCAGCAAGAATATGCAAGAAGATACTACCTCTTCCGGCTGCTGCTCTTGTCTGAGCTGCCGCCGCCATGGACCGGCAGTGCCTCACCTAACACGTAGATTCAGAGAAATGCAGGTTCTCTCAATGAGATAAAGAAGTTTATTTATAATCCCCACATCATCCCATCGACTAAAAGACGAAAGAGATAGCACCGTGGATAGCCTCTTCCGGCTCAAGAAGATAGATCATAGATTGGTGGACCCCATCCCCAAGGAGCCCTTCCCTCCTTCCGGCACACCGTAGCTATCTAATGTGCTTATATTTAAAAGAGAGATGCTACTAAGTAACGGTAAGCCGTAGGAAGAAAGATATCACTCGTCCATCAGCTGCCAAGAACAAGCGATATCATTTGGTAACTACTTATTCTTCAGATGTGTTCCCTTGCCATGCCAAGATTAAGACGCGTAGCCAGATTGGCTAACGGTCACCCCTTCCCAATATGGCAAGACTGCTGTTTCGCCACATCCTCTCAGTCTTTAAGACAATAGAGATTTATAAGTGCAAAACTAATTACAACCTAAGATTACCTTTCTTAGGCCATCAGTATTCTGCCTTTAGAATGTCGCAATCTTTAACTTGGACTCTTGACATTAGGCAGTAGATAACGATCAGTAGAAACGGACATGAATCCTCCAGAAGCCGCACCAGTGCACATTTGGCGCAAGGCGCTCCATCGGGTCTACCCGAAAGAACCAAACATATATTTACTCGCTCCATGTAAAGATTGTGTTATGAAGGTAACCCAAAGAACTATCTTTCATGGAGATTGAGCGAACAAGAGAACTGAGAGCTTCCGAAAGCCGTTCCCCCCTGTTTTCCCAAAATCAAAGAAGGCAGGAGGACATGAGCCACTGGCGTTTCGCCACAAGGAACCATATATCCTGGTGTAATGGTACGACCAAGGAACTCTAATTTTTGACACCATTTCTGGCATTTTGTAGGTCGTGACATCAAGCCTACTTCCTTTAACCTTAAGAATAGTTTGTCTAATGAGGCGATGTGTTCACCTAGTGTGCCTGACGAAACCAGGTTGTCATCCATAAATGATATTATCGACAGATCCTTCAGAGGATCTGGCAATCTTCTCATCATTTGTGTAAACACACTCGGTGCATGGCTAAGACCAGGAGGCATTACATTGAATTGATAGTGTCCACTCTGGGCACTGAATGCCAATAATGGTCTGACTTCTGGGTTCACTGGGATTTGGTAATAACCTTTACTCATGTCAATTTTTGAGAAATACTTCGCTGTATTGTCTGACGAATAATTGAATTTGATTGGGTAAAGGTTCTGCCTGGAATTTGGTATAATTGTTCAATTGCCTATAATCAACGCATAAGCGGTGTTCACCGCTGAGGTTTTGAAGTAAAACTACCCCTACATTGTATGGCCATGAAGAGGGTGATATAATATTTTCCTCTAATTGGTGTTGAATTTAACTTTCTAGAGCTTTTTCTTTTGCGAAAGGCACTGGATAGACCTTTTGTCGTACGGGTTCTTGAGTTGTTAAAGTCATAGCCAACTCAATCAACTTGGTACAACTAGTTTATCGGTGAGAGTTTGACAGTGAGACTTCAACGTCTGTGTGATTCGATCGCCCTCAGTATTAGCTAGATCAAAATTAATTAAGACAACGTTGTGCGATTCTTTGGGATTTAGTGGATAATCCTCCCCGGTGTGTTCTTCCCTTATATTTCGGAGGCTACAGCTATTACCATTAAATGGAAGGTATTTTCCCCGGATCACTCTCATATTTTCTTAGTAAACATATGAATAAAATTTAGTGGAACTGCGGTGAAGCTGTGGAAATGTAAACAATATAAAATAACACAAAGTGACAAAACTTTGTAACAAATCTAATAGAAGAAGGCCAGTAATGTGGGAATGATAATGTAACATAAGTAACACAAAGGGTAGCAGTACAGCTTCGGACTCTGAAATAAGTAGCAAACTTTTTTTCGTATTTTCATTTCCTCTTCATTGCTCTCATTATTCTATCTTTTTATTCATCTCATCCCGTCCTTATGCCTTAATGCAGTCAACACAGGATCTTCTCCTGTACTATATGTTGTGTTTCGTGCATGTATTTGTTTGCTGATGAAGGCTAGTCGCCGCAACGTCCTGTATGTATCGTAATTCTGTTATGTAAAGCTGCATTAGTTTGTGTTATTTTATATTGTTTATGTTTTTCTTAATAGATGATACGAACGATTTTGAATTTTCTGCACACCTGGAACTGATAATTTGTGCGGGACACCTGTTTTTCTACTAGAAACGGTCCCTATCACCATATTTCAAGTTTGTTATTACTATCGGTAATAACAAGACCAGTTTGTCCCCCACCTTCAGAGACCTTTCTTTTGCCTTCTTATTATAATAGGAGGATTGTCTCCTTCTTGCCTTCTTTAGGTTATTGTTTGCCAATGCCAGCCCTGTCTGGATTTTCTTTTTTAGCTCCTTAAAATATTTATACTATGAGACTACTTTTTCCGTAGCTTTCTCTTCTGTCCAGCATCACAACAAAGCTTTAAATTTCTCGTCAAGGAAAGAGTAATTCATCTTGAACATACTTCATAAAGCTTGACGATATAAAGTTCTTTGTCAGGCGGCTTTTCTTGACGATTAATATGTGTATAACTCCTCCTGGTTGATAATTTCTAGAAAGCCGTACGAGTTTTCCCTTATTTTAATTTTGGGTCACGAAGCATCCTTATTTTGCCTATTCTGTGGAAAACCGTTTGGGTCATTTTTGAGAGAGAGAGAGAGAGAGAGAGAGAGAGAGAGAGAGAGAGAGAGAGAGAGAGAGAGAGAGAGAGAGGGGGGGGAGGGAGAGAGAGAAACTGCTTTGGAGCACCGTTTTGTTCAGTTTTAATGTTTTTTGGAGGCAATTAAATTTCAGGCAATTCCATCACAGAGCAATACTTCTGTATGACTTACGGGATACATTTGTATGAGATGAGGAAGACATGAAATC
>JACEFZ010011362.1:15000-17746 GCA_014155875.1 Cepaea nemoralis
AGCACGTGTACACCTCGGAGGAGCAAATGGATCACCATGGTCTGGTAAGAATGAGACAGCGAGGTGTGACGAGGGGGTCTGGCCGGCGCTCGACGCTCAGAGGAAAGGCGAGACGGACATATAATCAGATTGCTACTGGAACTATTAGTGTTGGAACTCCTCGCTGGCTGCTGAGGATGGGGACGGAGCGCTTATGGGAATGTCCCGAATGCTGTGATGTCGGTTCCTAAATCAATCAATCATTTGAAACTCCTTTGCAGACGACGTTCCTAAACATTGGAGCTATCCGCAAATTTCTGTAATCCTAATCTGTATCCTTAATATGAGTATGCTAATGTTTCTACAACGTATGATGATTGTGATTACTCACTACAACCAATAATAACCCGCAATATTTTAATTTTTACGTTTCATTTGAGGATAGGACACTGGTCACTATACAACATCTACCAAGACACCCACCGCTCATAAGTCATTGAGGTCATGCCCTTTATATATATCTCATCTCATCTCATCATGTTCCTCTTGTACCTTGTGGTGTCGAGGTGAAGTATAAACTTCGTGAGAGTGCCCGATTATGGGCTTCATGTATCGATATTCCCATGGACTCTGCTATTCCCTCCGTCCAACGTTTACGTGGTCGGCCTCTTCCTCTGTTTCCATCTGGTCTGTACATCATTGTTTGTTGTGGTATGCTGTTGACTGGTAGCCTACTTGCATGGCCAAACCATTTGTCGTACCCTCGTCCATCTTACACCTCGAGCGGTCAAATTTCTAAATCAGTATAATGTCACAACCACAACTCTCCTCATTTTATTGTCGATGCATTGTTTGTTTACATATGTTTTCCTTTCATTAAAATTATATACCTTCTTTGAATCGTTTATTATTTCATTTATTTTTATTTTGTACACACCACGTCACTAGCCTATCTCTTACTTACACCCACTTTACCTAACTCCCCTACACCCCCACTTCTTACTTACGCCTCCAGTGGTCACTAGATCACGCCCACCTTTTTCACTTACCACCTCTTACGTTATAGCTCACTTTACCCTCCCTTACATCGCTCTCCACCACCAAGACACCTCACTTTACCTACCAATCCGCCACGTTCACGTGACCACGCCCACTTAAAAAATATGAAACGGACAGCGAGGAGTTATCTTTTCCTTTGAGGCGCAAATTCCTTATATGTTATGACTGAATATCGCTTTTGCGCTGTGACGAGTTCACCTTGGGTAGTGAGAGTGAACCACACCCGAGGTGTCTCTGGCACTCCCGTGTATTCTAGCCCCAGGGGTTGGACAAGCAGATACACATTTTTACTCTGTGGTTGATCTCATATTAGTTAATTACGTCTACAAGCCCCTCCAGATTCTAGACCCCCACTAACTACCTATACCTGTGGAACAATGAACACTTAGGCATTGTCCGAGACCACACTCAATCATTATACAAAGAGCAAGTCAACTTACATAAAGTTTATTCTACCCTTGAGAATATAGAACTGAAATGAACATCCTGATAGAAGAATCTATTTACACAAATAGAAGATAGAGTAGAGACAGAATCAGAGATATATTTCTCTTCATCGAGTTGAGAAGTAGATTGGATGCAGATGTCCCGTCCAGTCGGTCCGCCACTCACCCGGCTTCCTTCCAGTGAGATGACAAGAACCTTGGAGACCACTCCGTCTCCAGAGCGTGGATCCACAACAATAGAGTCACTGCTGGACCACACTTCACTGGACCAACTGCATCTATATCACTCCCACGGAGTCACTGTTAATACAGTTCTCGAACAATACCGGTTGGGAGACAATCCTCCTGGACTTGACTCAAGTATTCGTTACTTCGATGAACTTAAATAGTCACTGACCAATCGAATGGTCTGTCACTCATAGCACAGTCCCACTGCAGAACGGATATGTCAGTGACCACATCAATGGTCCCTTCATCACATCACAGGAACATGGATGGACAAATGTCAATGACCAATTCAATGGTCTCTTACAGTCACACTGCTTGTAGAATCAGATATGGCTTACTGAAATGTTACTGAGTCCTTCTCGAACACAGTTTATATCTTCATACTGAGACAGTACATTAATAGAATCAGACATCTATTTCACGGAAACAATTCAGGTTGGACTATAATCCATAGTCCCTTCCACCGGGTAACACTTGCCACAAGTCAATAGCTGGTGTAGTTCTTCTCAAGACCTGCCCCTAGAGCTGTCCAAAGAACCATTCAAGTGTCTGAAGATCAGTTACTTCTGCGTTTAGGCAGAACCACCGTCATAATATACGGTCCGGGGTTTCCTTTCGTTGAGCATGATTACTCAAAATGCTGAAATGTTCCTGGCAGAAACAGAGTATCTTTTATAATCGAAAACATCACAAACCATCACTTCCCACACGTGCACCTTCAGGGCAGTTGTATTTCTTGATGCAAACTTCACGCATGGTGAATCACATTGGGTACCTGGTGTGGTTGAGTCTGGCGTGATAAGTAAAGAACTGAACCCTTCGTTGTGTCACACGAAGTGGTTTCCTGCCAACAACAATTATAGTTGACTGGTTCCTCAACAGGCAAACTCCTGAAAAGGAAGAGCGACCGGTGAGAGTATACTGGCCCAAACATTAGTACACATGCATCCTACCAATAACTACTCAACCCTCAGTCATGCTACTTAGTTATGCATATAACCAAAGCATTATCTCTATATGGAGAGTAGTAAAGC
>JACEFZ010011363.1:0-35000 GCA_014155875.1 Cepaea nemoralis
CTTTTAAAGAAAAGGGGGGCAACCCCCCCAAAAAAAAAAAAAACCCCAAAAAAAACCCCCATCATTGCCCTATAATCCTATATCAAAGATCGTCTGCGACGAGACCAAGAGGACGCCCAAGTGGATTGACGACATCAAAAACATTGTACAATAACACGTAATGACACTATCCAGTGCCGCCCATCGGGCGCTTGAGCGCAAATTATTCCTCCCCACGACGTTTAATGGCAGAAGTGGAAGATGATGATGATACTGATGATGATGATGATGATGGCGAACCTACAACATTATAATTTGGCGAAATAGTTTATAGGAGCACGGTCCGGTGTTCCAGAAACAATATGGCAGCGCCCAGGTGTTTGTGTTGATAGTTTGACAAGGGCGAGAACAGAATCATGTTTTAATTCAGTGCTGGAACTAGAACACAACACGGTAAGAGGGAACTACACAGAAGGCTACCCATGTCCTGTTATCATGTTTTAATTCAGTTCTGAAACTAGAACATAAAACACGGTAAGGTGGAAAGTACATGAGATTTGAGAAGGCTATCCACCCCTGTCCGACCTTATCTTATAATATAATATATTAATATTAATTTATTATACTTATGAAACATCACTGTTGGATACAGCTTGACAAGACTAATCCAGCGGTATCTTAATGAAGACTGTACAACAATTCTAACCTGAGTTATTGATGTTGGTGCTGGATAGAACACACATTGAACGATTGTGGGAAACGAAACCCTGAGGCTGAGATGTTGGTGTGCTGGATAGAACCACATGGGAAACCCGGCTGAGATGTTGGTGTGCTGGATAGAACACAACACTGGGAAACCCTGAGGCTGAGATGTTGGTGTGCTGGATAGAACAACACACACTGGGAAACCCTGAGGCTGAAATGTTGGTGTGCTGGATAGAACACACACTGGGAAACCCTGAGGCTGAGATGTTAGGTGTGCTGGATAGAACACACACTGGGAAACCCTGAGGCAGAGATGTTGGTGTGCTGGATAGAACACACACTGGGAAACCCTGAGGCTGAGATGTTGGTGTGCTGGATAGAACACACACTGGGAAACCCTGAGGCTGAGATGTTGGTGTGCTGGATAGAACAACACACACTGGGAAACCCTGAGGCTGAGATGTTGGTGTGCTGGATAGAACACACACTGGGAAACCCTGAGGCAGAGATGTTGGTGTGCTGGATAGAACACACACTGGGAAACCCTGAGGCAGAGATGTTGGTGCTGGATAGAACACACACTGGGAAACCCTGAGGCAGAGATGTTGGTGCTGGATAGAACACATATTCTGGGAAACCCTGAGGCAGAGATGTTGGTGCTGGATAGAACACATATTGTGGGAAACCCTGAGGCTGAGATGTTGGTGCTGGATAGAACACACACTGGGAAACCCTGAGGCAGAGATGTTGGTGCTGGATAGAACACACACTGGGAAACCCTGAGGCTGAGATGTTGGTGTGCTGGATAGAACACACACTGGGAAACCCTGAGGCAGAGATGTTGGTGCTGGATAGAACACACACTGGGAAACCCTGAGGCAGAGATGTTGGTGCTGGATAGAACACACACTGGGAAACCCTGAGGCAGAGATGTTGGTGTGCTGGATAGAACACACACTGGGAAACCCTGAGGCAGAGATGTTGGTGCTGGATAGAACACACGCTGGAAACCCCTGAGGCAGAGATGTTGGTGCTGGATAGAACACACAGAGGGAAACCATGAGGCAGAGATGTTGGTGTGCTGGATAGAACACACACTGGGAAACCCTGAGGCAGAGATGTTGGTGCTGGATAGAACACATATTGTGGGAAACCCTGAGGCTGAGATGTTGGTGCTGGATAGAACACATATTGTGGGAAACCCTGAGGCAGAGATGTTGGTGCTGGATAGAACACATATTGTGGGAAACCCTGAGGCAGAGATGTTGGTGCTGGATAGAACACACACTGGGAAACCCTGAGGCTGAGATGTTGGTGTGCTGGATATAACACACACTGGGAAATCCTGAGGGGGTGTTTAAGTAGACACACTGATCACTGCCTTGCCTGAAATCCACAGGTGAAACAAAATAGTGGGAGAACTAACACCCACAGAGAAGTTACTTGCAAACAGAGGTGAATAACATGGGGAGGACATGACAGGGGTTGCAGGAGGTAGCGACAAATAGGAGGCTTGGCCTGGGTGTGTTGAAAGCCTGTGCCCCAGTGGGGGGTAACAGGGGGAGGACATGACAGGGGGAGGACATGACAGGGGTTGCAGGAGGTACCGACAGATAGGAGGCTTGGCCTGGGTTTGTTGACAGCCTGTGTCCCAGTGGGGGGTAACATGGGGAGGACATGACAGGGGGAGGACATGACAGGGGCTGCAGGAAGTAGCCACAGATAGGAGACTTGGCCTGGGTTTGTTGATAGCCTGTGTCCCAGTGGGGGATAACCAGTACCAGGAGAACATGAGTGGATGATCAGATCACATGAAATGGGTTGAATTCACAATAAGTACCCTTTGAGTGGATGATCATATCAAATGAAATGGGTTGAATTCACAATAAGTACCCTTTGAGTGGATTATCAGATCACATGAAATGGGTTGAATTCACAATAAGTACCCTTTGAGTGGATGATCAGATCACATGAAATGGGTTGAATTCACAATAAGTACCCTTTGAGTGGATGATCAGATCACATGAAATGGGTTGAATTCACAATAAGTACCCTTTGATTGGATGATCATATCACATGAAATGGGTTGAATTCACAATAAGTACCCTTTGAGTGGATGATCAGATCACATGAAATGGGTTGAATTCACAATAAGTACCCTTTGAGTGGATGATCAGATCACATGAAATGGGTTGAATTCACAATAAGTACCCTTTGAGTGGATGATCAGATCACATGAAATGGGTTGAATTCACAATAAGTACTCTTTCCCTGCAATCGGGGAAAAACAAGCTGCTCTGTTGTCATTAGGTGCTTGTATTGTTTCAAATTAAAAATGAAGGGAAGATATATAGGAGTTGTAGCAGAAGGAATCTTTTTTTTTTTCAAAATAGATTAAATGATACTGACAGTTTTTACTCCGTATTCAAATCTTTTCAGAAAGCAACCATGACAAGCCTGGTGGGGTTCCTCACTCTGCCGTTATCTCAGTTTGGATTGTCACATTCAGGCATGAGGTCGTTGGCATTGTCTCGCTGCCTGGTCAGCTGTTTACGCCAGTCTGTCATCCATTCCCGCTGTCACAGTGAAATGACTTGCCATCAGACCTCAGACTTTGTCACAGGCAGACTCCCTACCAACACCAGCCTCCAGGAGAGTCCACAGACTCGCCACAGATACGGAGAATTCTCCAGATGTTGAGAGACTTGTTGGACGAACACAAGGTAAAATACAAGTCTAACCTTTCTCCCTTGTATATAGTCTATATAGTCTAACCTTTCTCACTTCTATATAGTCTATATAGTCTAACCTTTCTCCCTTGTACAGTTTATATAGTTTAACCTTTCTCCCTTGTATATAGTCTAACCTTTCTCACTTCTATATAGTCTATATAGTCTAACCTTTCTCCCTTGTATATAGTCTAACCTTTCTCCCTTGTACAGTCTATATAGTCTAACCTTTCTCACTTCTATATAGTCTATATAGTCTAACCTTTCTCCCTTGTATTAGCAATGTCAGAGTCACCGGGTTTTCCCATTTACTTCCTGTTTCGTTTTCGTAATTTCGCGAACTTTAGTCGCGACCAACGATTTCCACTTCCGGTCTGAGCATGTCCCTTCTAAAAAATCCAAAAAAAATGAAAAGAAACGTGGTACGTTGAAAGGGAAGTTATTCTAATATTTTAAGTATTGGATCGTCTACTTCGCGGGAAAGTGATTGCGCCGAAAAAAACCGTTTTCTCAAGATTTTATTTGACTATATTCACGAATATTACGGTAATCTGTCTTATAACTCTTGTAGCTTAAAGAAGCCTAAACTTTTTATTGTATTTTTGAATGCCTCGTACAATTTTACATAAATATGAAGAGTTTCAACACAGCTCTGTAGCTGAAGTTCAGGGGGAAAAAATTTGTGACATCGCAATGGCCGTCATGTAAGAATAAGATTGCGGGCATTTTAAATTGTTTAAATTTGGCCGGCGCATCCTATAAAAAAAAAAAAAATACGTCAAGTTAGGCCCCGCCCCCCCCGGACGCAAGAAAATGGCACAATTTTTCCGTTTACAAATAAACAAGCCACGGAATAGAAGACAGAATTTCTCAGCTTCCCAATTTAGGGCCCCCGATAAATCCTGACTTATCATTAATTTATCATTGCCTTCCTGGTTTTAAAATTTATTACCAGAAAATTCTAATCCGCTTGGAATTAACACACACTCTTCGTTGAGATCCGTTGGATTCGTTTGTCAAGTCTATCTTTCTAAGTAAAAAAACCCAAAATTTTTTAAAATTGACCAAAATTTCTACTTGTATATAGTCTAACCTTCTCCTTGTATATAGTTAACCTTTCTCCCTTTTACAGTCTATTTCGGGGGGTGCCAACCTCTTTCAAGCAGGCGGGCCCAAATTTCAGAAAGAATATTATCTCTTTCCGGGTCCACTTACCTATTTTTTTTTGTTAATTAAATTAAGCAAACAAGCGTGCTACAGCCTCGACCCACATTGTCCGCTTCCCACTCCGCGGGCCGCACATATGATTCCTCAGGCGGGCCCGCATTGCGGCACCAACGGGCCTCGTGTTGGCCACCCCTGGTCTATATAGTCTAACCTTTCTCCCTTGTATATAGTCTATATAGTCTAACCTTTCTCCCTTGTATATAGTCTAACCTTTCTCCCTTGTATATAGTCTAACCTTTCTCCCTTGTACAGTCTATATAGTCTAACCTTTCTCCCTTGTACACAGTCTATATAGTCTAACCTTTTTCCCTTATATACAGAATATATAGTCTAACCTTTCTCCCTTGTGTACACATTTGTCTCCCTTATATATAGTCTAACTTGTCTCCTTTGCATGCTGTCTGACCTTTCTCCCTTGTATACAGCTGCAGGAAATTTGGAAGCAGACAGACTTGCACTGATTTTCATACAATGGCAAACTACTGAATGTAAAATTGCCAAAAAGTCACAGACAGCCAAACACAGGTCTAATGTTTATTCCTTGTACATAGTCTAGTATTTCTTGCCCTATACACACACTGATCATTCTCTGCTTTTAATTAATCTAATTACACCCCCCCCCCTATGTTTCTTCCATATACTCAGTTTAACCGTTCTCCCATGAACATATTCTGATCATCTCCCACTCACATATTTGGATGATTCCTGTCTACAGCCTTACACCATTCATTGACTCTACTTGTCTCTGCACAGAACTCTCCTGTCTACAGCCTTACATCATTCATTGACTCTACTTGTTCTGCACAGAACTCTCCTGTCTACAGCCTTACATCATTCATTGACTCTACTTGTTCTGCACAGAATTCCTGTCTACAGCCTTACATCACTCATTGACTCTACTTGTCTCTGCACAGAACTCTCCTGTCTACAGCCTTACATCATTCATTGACTCTACTTGTTCTGCACAGAACTCTCCTGTCTACAGCCTTACACCATTCATTGACTCTACTTGTTCTGCACAGAACTCTCCTGTCTACAGCCTTACATCATCATTGACTCTACTTGTTCTGCACAGAACTTCCTGTCTACAGCCCTACACCATTCATTGACTCTACTTGTTCTGCACAGAACTCTCCTGTCTACAGCCTTACACCATCATTGACTCTACTTGTTCTGCACAGAACTCTCCTGTCTACAGCCTTACATCATTCATTGACTCTACTTGTTCTGCACAGAACTCTCCTGTCTACAGCCTTACACCATTCATTGACTCTACTTGTTCTGCACAGAACTCTCCTGTCTACAGCCTTACACCATTCATTGACTCTACTTGTTCTGCACAGAACTCTCCTGTCTACAGCCTTACATCATTCATTGACTCTACTTGTTCTGCACAGAACTCTCCTGTCTACAGCCTTACACCATTCATTGACTCTACTGTCTGCACAGAACTCTCCTGTCTACAGCCTTACACCATTCATTGACTCTACTTGTTCTGCACAGAACTCTCCTGTTACAGCCTTACACCATTCATTGACTCTACTTGTTCTGCACAGGAACTCTCCTGTCTACAGCTTACACCATTCATCTGACTCTACTTGTTCTGCACAGAACTCTCCTGTCTACAGCCTTACACTCATTCATTGACTCTACTTGTTCTGCACAGAACTCTCCTGTCTACAGCCTTACACCATTCATTGACCTCTACTTGTTCTGCACAGAACTCTCTGTCTACAGCCTTACACCATCATTGACTCTACTTGTTCTGCACAGAACTCTCCTGTCTACAGCCTTACATCATTCATTGACTCTACTTGTTCTGCACAGAACTCTCCTGTCTACAGCCTTACATCACTCATTGACTCTACTTGTCTCTGCACAGAACTCTCCTGTCTACAGCCTTACATCACTCATTGACTCTACTTGTCTCTGCACAGAACTCTCCTGTCTACAGCCTTACATCACTCATTGACTCTACTTGTCTCTGCACAGAACTCTCCTGTCTACAGCCTTACATCACTCACTGACTCTACTTGTGTCTGCACAGAATCCCAGCAATACAGAACTCTCTTGAAGCCAGATTCTCCACCAGACTCTAGACTGCTGCGAGTGGCAATCATTGGTCGACCAAACTGTGGCAAGTCAACACTGACAAACGCTCTTATGGGTTGGAGAGTATGTGATCATATGTCATGTCCATGTGTGTTTGGGGAGGGGAGATATTTAACGTGAGTTAATGTATTTCTATTTTTAATCTGAGTTTTTACCAAGATTAAAGAGTAATTGAGCAGATGGGCTGAACACTTTGAGGAACTTTTGAATAGACCAGTCCCTAAAGATCCCTAAATAAGTGTAGCTGGATATCTAACTGCGAGAAACTATCTAACGAAAGATAGTAAAGCTATCAAACTTCTGAAGAATGGTAAAGCTGCTGGTCCAGGTGGTATCCTAGCAGAGGCTGTTAAAAATAATATAAACGCCTCAACAGAATTACTGGATGGCTCGAGACACAGACATTCACTAGGGCATGTTTCCTTAGTGACTCAATGAACATGATCAAGAGGACAGAGGTAGGGTGGATCCGAAGAGAATGGTTGCTGTCTCTGGAGCGGTCTCGGCTGGCAAAGATTAGTTTCATCTTCTTGCCAGGGCATGTGGGAGTACAAGGAAATGAGCGGGCTGACAAGCTCGCAGGTGAGGCTACGATGGAGGGCGGACGCGCCATGGACCAGGCTGACATTCTGAATGCTCTACGAGAAGTAAGACTTTTGCGTGAACCAAGTGATGACTGTGAATCTACAACCATGGCCAGACTGCGAGAACAGCAAATTAAAAGAGGGGATGGCCAAACAAGAACACTACGCAAGAAGCCAAAGAAGATTGATAAACCAACACAGAACTGGTGTCGTTAGCCGCTACATGCTGCGGGATTTGCTGAGGGGATCCGAGCACTTATGGACTGAATGGTTCGGTGTGCAATGAGGATGATCTGTCGACTAACTAACTAACTAAATTGTTGAGCAGAATGTGGGAAACTGAAGAAATACCAGCAGACTGAAGAGAAGGATATCTGGTGAAGCTACCAAAGAAAGGAGTATGAACATTATAGAGATATGATGGTACTGTCAGTTCCCGAGAAAATATTGAACAGGATCATTCTGGAGAGATTGAGAGATGCCATTTACAAACTAAGTGATGAACAGGCTGGCTTTCGACCAAATAGATCCTGCACAGACCAGATAGTCACGCTGTGGATAATAATAGAGCATAGCGGGTTTACTGAATTTACCACTTTTTATCGGATTTGTGGACTTGAAAAGGCCTTTGAAAGCTTTCATGAGGAATCTCTTTTGAAATTGATGAGGAATTCTGGGATTCCACAGAAAATCATTAATTTAATAATGGCAACTTATAGAGACATAAAGTGCAGAGTCCTACATAGAGAAAACTAACAAAGGCATTCGAAATAAGAACAGTAGTTCCTCGGGGATGGTTATTGTCACCTCTGTTATTCTGACTGACCATAGACTGGATGATGAAGACAACAACAATCACGGTCAGAAATAGAATTCTGTCTTCTTCTCTAACACAGCCAGGCCTGGACTTACCTGGTGATCACGTGTCTGTGGGCTTCCTCTATTTCTGTTGCCTTGTGGATTCCAAACGAGGCCTTCTAGCTACACTTATCCCAAGTTTTCTCAGTCTATGCCCCATCTAGTGCCAGCATCTTTATTTTACCTCTTAATTCACTGGTATTTGTCTAGTTCTCTCCATGAGCTCCACATTGGTGATTCTGTCATACCTGTTTTGTATTTCTAGTTTGCTCAGGCCCCACTTAATGAATGGTTGTAATTTATTAGTCATTGTTTAAGTCATTCTTCAAATGTCTGATCCTTATAGTATTTTGTTTAACACTAAAATTGAATATTCTCAGCTTGCTGCTAAGTTCAGTTTCTTTTGACTTCCACCAATGTCCTTGAGCTATAAAAGCTCCAGTTGTATTCTTATTCTGATTTCTGTATATCTTCCCCATGTCTTCGTCTAGATTGCTGCCTAAGTAGGTGTATGATTGTGCCTCTTGAAGTGAGCTTTCTCCCAGGGTGATTGGGGTATTGTGGGGTTTTCATTTGCTTGATTTAATCTCTTTATCTTTCCCTCTTGAATGTCTCAACCTAATTGTGGCCTCCCATCCAGGGTGTTTAGTTTATCTTGCATCTGAGAGAGAGAGAGAGAGAGAGAGTGTGTGTGTGCATGCGTGCATGAGAGAGAGAGAGAGTGTGCATGTGTGCGTGAGTGAGAGAGAGAGAGAGAGAGACAGGACAGCATCATCACCAAAGTCTAGACTGTATACAGATTGCTCATTTTCATTTGCTCTGCTTATTTATGGCTGCTGTTATTTAGATAAATTAGACGTAGGCAGCCAACAAATTTCTGAACACTTTATGAGAAGAAATAAACTTGAAAACTTAGTGACAGCTAGCAAAATTGAAAGGAAAAGGACAAGAGGAAAGCAAAGAGATAAAAACCTGGATGGCTCGGTCACATTGCATTATCAGAACAAGAACACAGCTGATCTTAGATGGCTTTATCTTAGACGGCCAACTGTGACATGGCTCATGATGATGATGATGATCCTTTTCCAGGTGACGTCTGTCTCAGAAAAGGTTCACACAACACGAAAGAACACATTGGCCGTGTTTACAGAAGATGAAACCCAAATTGTGAGTTTTTTGTTTGTTTTAATAAACAATTGATTTGATTTAATTTTGTCTGCTTGTTTTCTTGAAAAGATATCTTTATCTATCCATATTTGCGACCAATTTGTCCTCCAATCAGAGGACACAATTTTGATAGCCAATCAAAGCACACAGTCAGAGCACACAATATTGGTAGCTTATCAGAGCACACAATATTGGTAGCCAATCAGAGCACACAATATTGGTAGCCAATCAGAGCACACAGTATTGGTAGCAAATCAGAGCACACAATATTGGTAGCCAATCAGAGCACACAATCAGAACACACAGTATTGGTAGCCAATCAGAACACACAATATTGGTAGCCAATCAGAACACACAATATTGATAGCCAGTCGGAGCACATTTGTCTCCAGTCATAGATATACAATATCTGCCTTCAATCGTAGATACACAATTGTCTCCAATCAAAGAATCACAGTATTTATCTCAAATCACCCATAACCAACATTTTCTTCCAAAATAGTGAGAAAAAATTATACAGGGATAATGTTATCATTTACTTGGAACATATTATCAGTTACTGGGAACATATTACCAGTTACTGGGAACATATTATCATTTACTGGGAACATATCAGTTACTGGGAACATATTATCAGTTACTGGGAATATATTATCATTTACTGGGAACATATTATCATTTACTGGGAACATATCATTTACTGGGAACTTATTATCAGTTACTGGGAACATATTATCAGTTACTGGGAACATAATATCATTTACTGGGAACATATTATCATTTACTGGGAACATATCATTTACTGGGAACATATCAGTTACTGGGAACATATTATCAGTTACTGGGAACATATTATCAGTTACTGGGAACATATTTTTTTATTTTTGCCCTTGCTCGCTTTGGACTCAAGCGTAGTCCACACACACTATTTATAGTAGTGATGGACTGAATTTTGTGTGTGGATTAGCTTTCCTTATTAACAGTGTCCCTCGCCAACAGGCGAACCTACTCCGTCTTCAGAACTGTCTCTGGAGAGATGAAATGATGTCATCAGCAAACCACTCAAGCATGAGTGGGCAGAGTTTCACCCACACTGATCAGATAGCCACATTGTGCATACTAGTAGAGTAGAGTATTCATGAGTTTGCCACTGTGTATTGCATTTGTGGGTGTTTACTTTTTACTGCCCTGAATGCGGCATATCTAGGCAAACCTTCTGGCCTAGAGAAACAACAATGGAAGATAAACTCTGAGTGAACTAAACAAGGCAGTGAAATTTAAACCAGAGACAACATTACAGATCTTCTTCTTCTTCAGCGTTCCGAGCCATTGAGGTTCTTTGCTGCATATACAATCCGTCTCCGTTCGTCTCTCTGGTTGACCTTCTCTTGCCAGTCGTTGGTTCCAAGTGCTTGTAGGTCTGTTTATATATTATCTCTCCACCGTCTTCTTGGTCTACCTCGGGGTCCACAGTGAATATTTTGTTGAATTACTAAATTGTGTTGTGAACATTACAGATACATACAATAAATTCCAAGCAAATGAAGGAAGAAGAAAATGCCTTTGTCAGCATTGATAAGGAATTCCCTCTGGACATAATGAGGCACTGAGATCCCACAGAAGATCATTAATGGAATAAATGCCACATAAAGTGACATGAAATACAGAGTTCTTCATGGGGGGAAATGAACAGAACTCTTTGAAATTAGGACGGAGGTGAGACAAGGGTGAGCCGGTTCAGACAGAGGTAATGTTTGTTATAAGGTTAGGTTGTGAAGATAACAATAACTCCTGCAAGTAATGGACATCTCTGATATCTGATAGATCCGGACATCTCTGATAGATCTGGACATCTCTGATATCTGATAAATCTGGACATCTCTGATATCTGATAGATCTGGACATATCTGATATCTGATAAATCTGGACATCTCTGATATCTGATAGATCTGGACATCTCTGATATCTGATAGATCTGGACATATCTGATATATTTGAACATCTCTGATATCTGATAAATCTGAACATCTCTGATATCTAATAGATCTTGACATCTCTGATATCTGATATATTTGAACATCTCTGATATCTGATAAATCTGGACATCTCTGATATCTGATAGATCTGGACATATCTGATATCTGATAGATCTGGACATCTCTGATATCTGATGTATTTGAACATCTCTGATATCTGATAAATCTGGACATCTCTGATATCTGATAGATCTGGACATATCTGATATCTGATAAATCTGGACATCTCTGATATCTGATAGATCTGGACATATCTGATATCTGATAGATCTGGACATATCTGATAGATCTGAACATCTCTGATATCTGATATATTTGAACATCTCTGATATCTGATAAATCTGAACATCTCTGATATCTAATAGATCTTGACATCTCTGATATCTGATATATTTGAACATCTCTGATATCTGATAAATCTGGACATCTCTGATATCTGATAGATCTGGACATATCTGATATCTGATAGATCTGGACATCTCTGATATCTGATGTATTTGAACATCTCTGATATCTGATAAATCTGGACATCTCTGATATCTGATAGATCTGGACATATCTGATATCTGATAAATCTGGACATCTCTGATATCTGATAGATCTGGACATATCTGATATCTGATAGATCTGGACATATCTGATAGATCTGAACATCTCTGATATCTGATATCTGATAAATCTGGACATCTATGATATCTAATAGATCTGGACATCTCTGATATCTGATAAATCTGGACATCTCTGATATCTGACATATCTGGACATCTCTGATATCTGATATATCTGGACATCTCTGATATTTGATAGATCTGGACATCTCTGATATTTGATAGATCTGGACATCTCTGATATTTGATAGATCTGGACATCTCTGATATTTGATAGATCTGGACATCTCTGATATTTGATAGATCTGGACATCTCTGATATTTGATAGATCTGGACATCTCTGATATTTGATAGATCTGGACATCTCTGATATTTGATAGATCTGGACATCTCTGATATTTGATAGATCTGGACATCTCTGATATTTGATAGATCTGGACATCTCTGATATTTGATAGATCTGGACATCTCTGATATTTGATAGATCTGGACATCTCTGATATCTAATAGATCTGGACATCTCTGATATCTGATAAATCTGGACGTCTCTGATAGATCTGGATATTTCAGATATATGATATCTCTGGACATATCTGATAGATCTGGACATCTCTGATATCTGATAGATCTGGACATCTCTGATATCTGATAGATCTGGACATCTCTGATATCTGATAAATCTGGACATCTCTGATATCTGACATATCTGGACATCTCTGATATCTGATATATCTGGACATCTCTGATATTTGATAGATCTGGACATCTCTGATATTTGATAGATCTGGACATCTCTGATATTTGATAGATCTGGACATCTCTGATATTTGATAGATCTGGACATCTCTAATATCTGATAGATCTGGACATCTCTGATATTTGATAGATCTGGACATCTCTGATATTTGATAGATCTGGACATCTCTGATATTTGATAGATCTGGACATCTCTGATATTTGATAGATCTGGACATCTCTGATATCTAATAGATCTGGACATCTCTGATATCTGATAAATCTGGACGTCTCTGATAGATCTGGATATTTCAGATATATGATATCTCTGGACATATCTGATAGATCTGGATATTTCAGATATATGATATCTCTGGACATATCTGATAGATCTGGACATCTCTGATATCTGATAGATCTGGACATCTCTGATATCTGATAGATCTGGACATCTCTGATATCTGATAGATCTGGACATCTCTGATATATCTGGACATCTCTGATATCTGATATATCTGAACATCTCTGATAGATCTGGACATATCTGATAGATCTGGAAATCTCTGATATCTGATATATCTGGACATCTCTGATATCTGATAGATCTGGACATATCTGATAGATCTGGACATCTCTGATATCTGATAGATCTGGACATCTCTGATATATCTGGACATCTCTGATATCTGATATATCTGAACATCTGTGATATCTGATAGATCTGGACACATCTGATAGATCTGGACATCTCTGATATCTGATAGATCTGGACATCTCTGATATATCTGAACATCTCTGATATCTGATAGATCTGGACATCTCTTATATCTGATATATCTGGACATCTCTTATATCTGATATATCTGGACATCTCTGATATCTGATATATCTGAACATCTCTGATATCTGATAGATCTGGACATCTCTTATATCTGATATATCTGGACATCTCTTATATCTGATATATCTGGACATCTCTGATAGATCTGGACATCTGATATATCTGGACATCTCTGATATCTGATATATCTGAACATCTCTGATATCTGATAGATCTGGACATCTCTTATATCTGATATATCTGGACATCTCTTATATCTGATATATCTGGACATCTCTGATAGATCTGGACATCTCTTATATCTGATAGATCTGGACATCTCTTATATCTGATATATCTGGACATCTCTTATATCTGATATATCTGGACATCTCTGATAGATCTGGACATCTCTTATATCTGATATATCTGGACATCTCTGATATCTGATATATCTGAACATCTCTGATATCTGATAGATCTGGACATCTCTTATATCTGATATATCTGGACATCTCTTATATCTGATATATCTGGACATCTCTGATAGATCTGGACATCTCTTATATCTGATATATCTGAACATCTCTGATATATCTGGACATCTCTGATAGATCTGGACATCTCTTATATCTGATATATCTGGACATCTCTGATATCTGATATATCTGAACATCTCTGATAATGAGATGGAACCACACAGATGATAACTTGGTCTTCTTTGGTGAAAGCTCATCAGCAGCTGAAGATGGCTCCATTGTGTACGTTGCTATGGGAGATTGTGTTCATGTAGATCAGCTGTGTACGAGATAGGGTGATCAGCTCTTTTACACCTACAACATACATACACTTGTCACATACAACCATCTCATTGTTTGTTACACCTACATCATACATACACATGTCAAAACCAACCATCTCATTGTCTGTTACACCTACATCATACATACACATGGCCAGAGGAAACGTTTTAAAGACACTCTGAAAATTTCACTGAATGCTTTTGGAATTCATCATGACACCTGGGAGGCTGCAGCCAGAGACCGAAATTCGTGGCGTGCATCATTGCACAAAGGTGCAGTCATATGTGAGGCAACCAGGACTGCAAGAGCTGTGAAGAAAAGGCAGGACAGAAAAACCACTGCAGGAAATCCTCCTCCAGAGACGTCAAGCATTCTTTGTCCACATTGTCAAAGAACATTTCGAGCCAAAATAGGCCTTATCAGCCATCTTAGAACCCACGGCTCCACACCTTCAACCCCACTGGATGAAATGAATGGTCATCATCATTCTTGATGGACAAACAACAACACATACACATGTCAAAACCAACCATCTCATTGTCTGTTACACCTACATCATACATACACATGTCAAAACCAACCATCTCATTGTCTGTTACACCTACATCATACATACACATGTCAAAACCACCATCTCATTGTCTGTTACACCTACATCATACATACACATGTCAAATACAACCATCTCATTGTTACACCTACAACATACATACACTTGTCAAATACAACCATCTCATTGTCTGTTGCACCTACATCATACATACACATGTCAAAACCAACCATCTCATTGTTACACCTACAATATACATACACTTGTCAAAACCAACCATCTCATTGTCTGTTGCAGGTATTCCTGGACACCCCTGGTATCTTACACCCTGGCAGCAGAAAGAAGTAAGTGATACACCACACAAGTGATACACCACACGGATGATATACCACACATGTGATACACCACACAAGTGATACACCACACAAGTGATACACCACATGGATGATATACCACACATGTGATATACCACACAACCGATATACCACACAGGTGATATATAAACCATTTCACTTTCTCTGTGACACCTGCCACAAAAAATGCCTGACACCACACACTGTACGTCGATGTATGTTGATACGTGACCTCTGTGGTTGAACCTGTAGCCTTGTACATCGGAGGGGCATGGAGATGTGGTCAGTTGTGTCCATGCTGTGACATTGTTACTTGATTGATTGTCTCTGTGCTGTGACATATTGTTACTTGATTGATTGTCTCTGTGCTGTAACATATTGTTACTTGATTGTCTCTGTGCTGTAACATATTGTTACTTGATTGTCTCTGTGCTGTAACATATTGTTACTGTTATTGTCTCTGTGCTGTACTACAATGTTTTTGCTTATCTGCCTAACTTGTTGTACCACCATGTTGTGTTTTATGTGCCTAACTTGTTGCTTGCAGGCATCAGCTGGAGAAGTCTCTAGAGATTGACCCAGTCAGGAGCCTGGCTACAGCAGATCTAGGTCAGTCAGTTGTCTTCATCTGCTTGTGGGTTGTGACAGGAACATGGGGACATCACAGACCACAGTGATATCACAGAGCACATGGGGAGATGATCACAGACCACATGGGGAGACAATCACAGACCACATGGGGAGGACAATCACAGACCACATGGGGAGGACAATCACAGGGACAGTCACAGACCAATGGGACACTCACATATCACATGGGGAGACAATCACAGACCACAGGGACAATCACAGAACACATGGGGAGGACAATCACAGATCACTTAGAAAGGACAATCACAGATCACTTCGAAAGGACAATCACAGACCACAGGTACATCACAGACCATAGGGACATCACAGACCACAGGGATAATCACAGACCACAGGGATAATCACAGACCACAGGGACAATCACAGACCAATGGGACAATCACTGACCACATGGGACAATCACTGACCACATGGGGAGGACAATCACAGACCACTTTGGGAGGTCAATCACAGACCACAGGAACATCACAGACCACATGGGGAGACAATCACAGACCACAGGAACATCACAGACCACATGGGGAGACAATCACAGACCACAGGAACATCACAGACCACATGGGGAGACAATCACAGACCACATGGGGAGATAATCACAGACCACAGGGACAATCACAGATCACAGGGACATCACAGACCACATGGGGAGACATCACAGACCACAGGGACATCACAAACCACAGGGACAATCACAGACCACACAAGAGTACAATTACCCCATGAGGTCTGTGAATGTCCTCTCCTGCGGTCTGTGATTATACCCATGTTTTCAGCTGTAGCAAAAATAGAGAGTTCAACACTTTCATGTTTTCAGATAGATAGTTCAACACTTTCATGTTTTCAGCTGTAGCAAGAATAGATTGTTCAACACTTTCATGTTTTCAGCTGTAGCAAGAATAGATTGTTCAACACCTTCATGTTTTCAGTGGTAGCAAAGGTGGACACCTCCAACATGTTTATGTTTTCAGTGGTAGCAATGGTGGACACCTCCAACACTTTCATGCT
This sequence comes from Cepaea nemoralis, assembly GCA_014155875.1. Taxonomy (NCBI): domain Eukaryota; kingdom Metazoa; phylum Mollusca; class Gastropoda; order Stylommatophora; family Helicidae; genus Cepaea; species Cepaea nemoralis. The sequence goes on from JACEFZ010011363.1 coordinate 16,924, forward strand.
TTCAGTGGTAGCAGTGATGGACACCTCCAACATGTTTATGTTTTCAGTGGTAGCAATGGTGGACACCTCCAACACTTTCATGTTTTCAGTGGTAGCAATGGTGGACACCTCCAACACATTCATGTTTTCAGTGGTAGCAATGGTGGACACCTCCAACACTTTCATGTTTTCAGTGGTAGCAATGGTGGACACCTCCAACACTTTCATGTTTTCAGTGGTAGCAATGGTGGACACCTCCAACACGTATATGTTTTCAGTGGTAGCAATGGTGGACACCTCCAACACTTTCATGTTTTCAGTGGTAGCAATGGTGGACACCTCCAACACGTTTATGTTTTCAGTGGTAGCAATGGTGGACACCTCCAACACTTTTATGTTTTCAGTGGTAGCAATGGTGGACACCTCCAACACATTTATGTTTTCAGTGGTAGCAATGGTGGACACTTCCAGCACGTTTATGTTTTCAGTGGTAGCAATGGTGGACACCTCCAACACTTTCATGTTTTCAGTGGTAGCAATGGTGGACACCTCCAACACGTTTATGTTTTCAGTGGTAGCAATGGTGGACACCTCCAACACTTTCATGTTTTCAGTGGTAGCAATGGTGGACACCTCCAACACGTTTATGTTTTCAGTGGTAGCAATGGTGGACACCTCCAACATGTTTATGTTTTCAGTGGTAGCAATGGTGGACACCTCCAACATGTTTATGTTTTCAGTGGTAGCAATGGTGGACACCTCCAACACATTTATGTTTTCAGTGGTAGCAATGGTGGACACCTCCAACATGTTTATGTTTTCAGTGGTAGCAATGGTGGACACCTCCAACATGTTTATGTTTTCAGTGGTAGCAATGGTGGACACCTCCAACACATTTATGTTTTCAGTGGTAGCAATGGTGGACACCTCCAACACGTTTATGTTTTCAGTGGTAGCAATGGTGGACACCTCCAACACATTTATGTTTTCAGTGGTAGCAATGGTGGACACCTCCAACATGTTTATGTTTTCAGTGGTAGCAATGGTGGACACCTCCAACACTTTCATGTTTTCAGTGGTAGCAATGGTGGACACCTCCAAAACATTTATGTTTTCAGTGGTAGCAATGGTGGACATCTCCAACACGTTTATGTTTTCAGTGGTAGCAATGGTGGACACCTCCAACACGTTTATGTTTTCAGTGGTAGCAATGGTGGACACCTCCAACACTTTCATGTTTTCAGTGGTAGCAATGGTGGACACCTCCAACACATTTATGTTTTCAGTGGTAGCAATTGTGGAGACCTCCAACACTTTCATGTTTTCAGTGGTAGCAATGGTGGACACCTCCAACACATTTATGTTTTCAGTGGTAGCAATAGTGGACACCTCCAACACGTTTATGTTTTCAGTGGTAGCAATGGTGGACACCTCCAACACTTTCATGTTTTCAGTGGTAGCAATGGTGGACACCTCCAACACGTTTATGTTTTCAGTGGTAGCAATGGTGGACACCTCCAACACATTTATGTTTTCAGTGGTAGCAATAGTGGACATCTCCAACACGTTTATGTTTTCAGTGGTAGCAATGGTGGACACCTCCAACACGTATATGTTTTCAGTGGTAGCAATGGTGGACACCTCCATGTTTATGTTTTCAGTGGTAGCAATGGTGGACACCTCCAACACTTTCATGTTTTCAGTGGTAGCAATGGTGGACACCTCCAAAACATTTATGTTTTCAGTGGTAGCAATGGTGGACATCTCCAACACGTTTATGTTTTCAGTGGTAGCAATGGTGGACACCTCCAACACGTTTATGTTTTCAGTGGTAGCAATGGTGGACACCTCCAACACTTTCATGTTTTCAGTGGTAGCAATGGTGGACACCTCCAACACATTTATGTTTTCAGTGGTAGCAATTGTGGAGACCTCCAACACTTTCATGTTTTCAGTGGTAGCAATGGTGGACACCTCCAACACTTTCATGTTTTCAGTGGTAGCAATGGTGGACACCTCCAACACGTTTATGTTTTCAGTGGTAGCAATGGTGGACACCTCCAACACGTTTATGTTTTCAGTGGTAGCAATGGTGGACACTTCCAACACGTTTATGTTTTCAGTGGTAGCAATGGTGGACACCTCCAACACGTTTATGATACAAGCTTTGGACCAGAATCTGATGGAGATACTGTACCTGTACCGGCACATCCCTTCAGTTCTGGCTTTGAACAAGGTGAGAACCTATAGTTATGTCATGGAACATGAGAACCTGTAGTTATGTCACAGAACATTGGAACCTGTAGTTATGTCATGGAACATGGGAACCTGTAGTTATGTCACAGAACATGGAAACCTGTAGTTATGTCATGGAACATGAGAACCTGTAGTTGTGTCATGGAACATGGGAACCTGTAGTTATGTCACAGAACATGGAAACCTGTAGTTATGTCATGGAACATGAGAACCTGTAGTTATGTCATGGAACATGGGAACCTGTAGTTATGTCACAGAACATGGAAACCTGTAGTTATGTCATGGAACATGGGAACCTGTAGTTATGTCATGGAACATGGGAACCTGTAGTTATGTCATGGAACATGGGAACCTGTAGTTATGTCATGGAACATGGGAACCTGTAGTTATGTCATGGAGCATGGGAACCTGTAGTTATGTCATGGAACATGGGAACCTGTAGTTATGTCACAGAACATGGGAACCTGTAGTTATGTCATGGAACATGGGAACCTGTAGTTATGTCATGGAACATGGGAACCTGTAGTTATGTCATGGAGCATGGGAACCTGTAGTTGTGTCATGGAACATGGGAACCTGTAGTTATGTGCGGGTGAGTGAAAGATGTGTGTGAGGGTGAGGGATGTGTGTTTGGCTGGGTGGTTGGGGTGTGTGAGTGTGGGTGGGTAGATGGGAGATGTTGATGAGTGGGTGGGGCATGTGTGGGTGTGAGTGGTTGAGGGGTACATATGTGAGTGGGGGATGTGTGAGGGGGATGAGTGTATGGGTGGGGGATGTGTGTGGGTGGGGTGTGTGTTTGTGGATGGGGGGATGTGTTGGTGGGTGGGGATGTGTGTAGGGTTGGGGAGATGTGTGTGTGGGTGGAGATGTGTGTGGTTAAGGGATGTGCGGTTTGGGGATGGTGTGCAGGTTGGGAGATGGTGGGGCGTGGTTGGATGTGGGATGTGTGTTGGTGGGGGGATGGGTGGGGGAATGTATGTGTACCTGGGGTGTGTGTGTGTTGTTGGGTGGGTGATGTGTGGGTGGATGGGGGATGTGTCTCATAACATGGTAATATGCATTGTTTATGTTTACAACATTCATTTGACAATATTTCTTTTTTTCTATGTGAATGTATTATGCACTATTCATGAATGAAAGATGAGTGATTGGAAGGGCCGAATGTAAGACGGGCCTGCGTGCCCATTTTGTTACCCTTTGAAAATAAAGTTCGTTCGTTTGTTCGTTCACAGAACATGAGAACCTATAGTCATGTCACAGAATATAGTAGAATAGAGCCTCATGGAACATGAGAACCTGGTCACATGTGTGTATGTGTGTGCTATATGATCACATGTGTGTATGTGTGTGCTATATGATCACATGTGTGTATGTGCATGCATGTGTGCTTGCTGGTATATGGTCACATGTGTATGTGTGTGTGCTATATGGTCACATGTGCGTGCGTGCGTGCGTGCTTGCTGGTATATGGTCACGTGTGTGTGTGCTGGCATCTCTTGCTGGTATATGGTCACATGTGTGTGCTGGCATCTCTTGCTGGTATATGGTCACGTGTGTGTGCTGGCATCTCTTGCTGGTATATGGTCACGTGTGTGTGCTGGCATCTCTTGCTGGTATATGGTCACATGTGTGTGTGCTGGCATCTCTTGCTGGTATATGGTCACGTGTGTGTGTGCTGGCATCTCTTGCTGGTATATGGTCACATGTGTGTGTGCTGGCATCTCTTGCTGGTATATGGTCACGTGTGTGTGCTGGCATCTCTTGCTGGTATATGGTCACACGTGTGTGTGCTGGCATCTCTTGCTGGTATATGGTCACATGTGTGTGTGCTGGCATCTCTTGCTGGTATATGGTCACGTGTGTGTGTGCTGGCATCTCTTGCTGGTATATGGTCACATGTGTGTGTGCTGGCATCTCTTGCTGGTATATGGTCACGTGTGTGTGTGTGCTGGCATCTCTTGCTGGTATATGGTCACATGTGTGTGTGCTGGCATCTCTTGCTGGTATATGGTCACATGTGTGTGTGCTGGCATCTCTTGCTGGTATATGGTCACATGTGTGTGTGCTGGCATCTCTTGCTGGTATATGGTCACATGTGTGTGTGCTGGCATCTCTTGCTGGTATATGGTCACATGTGTGTGTGCTGGCATCTCTTGCTGGTATATGGTCACATGTGTGTGTGCTGGCATCTCTTGCTGGTATATGGTCACATGTGTGTGTGCTGGCATCTCTTGCTGGTATATGGTCACATGTGTGTGTGCTGGCATCTCTTGCTGGTATATGGTCACATGTGTGTGTGCTGGCATCTCTTGCTGGTATATGGTCACATGTGTGTGTGCTGGCATCTCTTGCTGGTATATGGTCACATGTGTGTGTGCTGGCATCTCTTGCTGGTATATGGTCACATGTGTGTGTGCTGGCATCTCTTGCTGGTATATGGTCACGTGTGTGTGCTGGCATCTCTTGCTGGTATATGGTCACATGTGTGTGTGCTGGCATCTCTTGCTGGTATATGGTCACGTGTGTGTGCTGGCATCTCTTGCTGGTATATGGTCACACGTGTGTGTGCTGGCATCTCTTGCTGGTATATGGTCACGTGTGTGTGTGCTGGCATCTCTTGCTGGTATATGGTCACATGTGTGTGTGCTGGCATCTCTTGCTGGTATATGGTCACGTGTGTGTGTGTGCTGGCATCTCTTGCTGGTATATGGTCACATGTGTGTGTGCTGGCATCTCTTGCTGGTATATGGTCACGTGTGTGTGTGCTGGCATCTCTTGCTGGTATATGGTCACATGTGTGTGTGCTGGCATCTCTTGCTGGTATATGGTCACATGTGTGTGTGCTGGCATCTCTTGCTGGTATATGGTCACGTGTGTGTGCTGGCATCTCTTGCTGGTATATGGTCACACGTGTGTGTGCTGGCATCTCTTGCTGGTATATGGTCACATGTGTGTGTGCTGGCATCTCTTGCTGGTATATGGTCACGTGTGTGTGTGCTGGCATCTCTTGCTGGTATATGGTCACATGTGTGTGTGCTGGCATCTCTTGCTGGTATATGGTCACGTGTGTGTGTGTGCTGGCATCTCTTGCTGGTATATGGTCACATGTGTGTGTGCTGGCATCTCTTGCTGGTATATGGTCACGTGTGTGTGTGCTGGCATCTCTTGCTGGTATATGTCACGTGTGTGTGCGTGCGTGCGTGCTTGCTGGTATATGGTCACGTGTGTGTGCTGGCATCTCTTGCTGGTATATGGTCACACGTGTGTGTGCTGGCATCTCTTGCTGGTATATGGTCACGTGTGTGTGCTGGCATCTCTTGCTGGTATATGGTCACGTGTGTGTGTGCTGGCATCTCTTGCTGGTATATGGTCACATGTGTGTGTGCTGGCATCTCTTGCTGGTATATGGTCACATGTGTGTGTGCTGGCATCTCTTGCTGGTATATGGTCACATGTGTGTGTGCTGGCATCTCTTGCTGGTATATGGTCACATGTGTGTGCTGGCATCTCTTGCTGGTATATGGTCACATGTGTGTGTGCTGGCATCTCTTGCTGGTATATGGTCACATGTGTGTGTGCTGGCATCTCTTGCTGGTATATGGTCACGTGTGTGTGTGCTGGCATCTCTTGCTGGTATATGGTCACGTGTGTGTGTGCTGGCATCTCTTGCTGGTATATGGTCACATGTGTGTGCTGGCATCTCTTGCTGGTATATGGTCACATGTGTGTGTGCTGGCATCTCTTGCTGGTATATGGTCACATGTGTGTGTGCTGGCATCTCTTGCTGGTATATGGTCACATGTGTGTGTGCTGGCATCTCTTGCTGGTATATGGTCACATGTGTGTGTGCTGGCATCTCTTGCTGGTATATGGTCACATGTGTGTGTGCTGGCATCTCTTGCTGGTATATGGTCACGTGTGTGTGTGCTGGCATCTCTTGCTGGTATATGGTCACATGTGTGTGTGCTGGCATCTCTTGCTGGTATATGGTCACATGTGTGTGCTGGCATCTCTTGCTGGTATATGGTCACATGTGTGTGTGCTGGCATCTCTTGCTGGTATATGGTCACATGTGTGTGTGCTGGCATCTCTTGCTGGTATATGGTCACGTGTGTGCTGGCATCTCTTGCTGGTATATGGTCACATGTGTGTGTGCTGGCATCTCTTGCTGGTATATGGTCACATGTGTGTGTGCTGGCATCTCTTGCTGGTATATGGTCACGTGTGTGTGTGCTGGCATCTCTTGCTGGTATATGGTCACATGTGTGTGTGCTGGCATCTCTTGCTGGTATATGGTCACATGTGTGTGTGCTGGCATCTCTTGCTGGTATATGGTCACGTGTGTGTGTGCTGGCATCTCTTGCAGGTATATGGTCACATGTGTGTGTGCTGGCATCTCTTGCAGGTATATGGTCACGTGTGTGTGTGCTGGCATCTCTTGCAGGTTGACTTGATCAAGCAGAGGGCCTCCCTGCTGCAGACGGTTCGCTTGCTGTCAGACGGCGTTGTCCATGGCTTTTGTCTGGACCAGGAGACCGGGACGAAGAAGAAGTCAATGAAAGAGCGCATGTTTGCTGCCGCAGATAGAGCTCTCCAACACACGGAGGCCCCGTCTGAGAGCGAGGAGCAGGTGTTCACTATCAGTAAAAGTGACAAGAGGGCTGGTGAGTTCAGGTTGGGTGTGTGTGCATATGTATGTGTGTGTGCACATGCGTGTGTGTGTGCATGTGTGTCTGCATGCATGCAGATGCCAGAAAGTCTTGAGTGGAATTGGTCATGTGAGCGAGAGAAAGCAAATTGGGTGGTTGTATGTTTGAGAGAGAGAGCATATTGGATGGCCGTGTGTGTGTGTGAGAGAGCAAATTGGTTTGCTGTAAGAGCGAGAGCAAATTGATTGGTTGTGTGTGTGGGAAAGAGAGCAAAATGGTTGGTTGTGTGTGTGGGAGAGAAAATTGGTTGGCTGTGTGAGAGAGAGAGAAAATTGCTTGGCTATATGTATGGGAGAGAGCAAATTGGTTGGCTGTGTATGTGGGAGAGAAAATTGGTTGGCTGTGAGAGAGAGAGAAAATTCGTTGGCTGTGTGTGTGGGAGATGTGGGAGAGAAAGCAAATTAGTTATCTGTGTGGGTGTGAGAGAGAGCACATTGGTTGATTGTGTGTGTGGTAGAGAGAGAGAGCAAATTGTTTGGCTGTGTGTGTGAGAAAGAGAGAGAGATTGAGAGAAGAAACTGGTTGGCTGTGTGTGTGAGAAAGAGAGAGAGTGAGAGAAGAAACTGGTTGGCTGTGTGTGTGAGAAAGAGAGAGAGATAGTGAGAGAAGAAACTGGTTGGCTGTGTGTGTGAGAAAGAAAGAGAGTGAGAGAGCAAATTGGTTGGCTACATGCTTATGTGTTGAGCCAACAACTGGTCGTCACTAGGAAGAAAGAAGTGCCACAATGTAATATACAAGTAAATGGAAATATTCTTCAACAAGTGAATAGGTACAATTATCTTGGAACAGTCATAACATCTGATGGGAGATGCCTTGAAGAGATTAGAACAAGAATTGCCATGGCGAAAGTAGCCTTATCAAGATGAAAAACATTCTGACCAATAAAAAGATGTCAATTGAAACGAGAAAAAGACTGTTGAGGGGATACATAGTGCCTGTTCTTTTGTATGGATGTGAAGCTTGGACAATGAGCAGTCAAGCTGAAAAGCATTTGATGGCTGCAGAAATGTGGTATCTGAGGAAAATGCAAAGAATACCACGGACAGACAGAAAAACCAATGACCAAGTACTACAGGAGACAAATGAACATCGTAGACTGATTAGAGAAATTAGACGTAGACAGTCAAAATTCTTTGGACATGTTATGAGAAGAAATGGATTGGAGAACTTGGTGACAACTGGCAAGATTGAAGGGAACAGACCAAGAGGAAGACCAAGAGGAAAATATCTGGATGGCTTGGCCACATGGCATGGACGAGACAGGAACACTGAGCTGATCCACGACACTGGTGATCGAGTGAAATGGCGAGTCATGACCGCCCACGCTTTCCAGCATGGCACATGATCGATTGATTGATCGATTGATTGATGCAGAGTTATTATCCTATGAAGTGAATAATACTTTAGCTGAAACAAGTGAAACTCATGCTTACATGTATTGTTATATACTTGAGCTGAAACAAGTGAAACTCATGCATACATGTATTGTTATATACTTGAGCTGAAACAAGTGAAACTCATGCTTACATGTATTGTTATATACTTGAGCTGAAACAAGTGAAACTCATGCTTACATGTATTGTTATATACTTGAGCTGAAACAAGTGAAACTCATGCTTACATGTATTGTTATATACTTGAGCTGAAACAAGTGAAACTCATGCTTACATGTATTGTTATATACTTGAGCTGAAACAAGTGAAACTCATGCTTACATGTATTGTTATATACTTGAGCTGAAACAAGTGAAACTCATGCTTACATGTATTGTTATATACTTGAGCTGAAACAAGTGAAACTCATGCTTACATGTATTGTTATATACTTGAGCTGAAACAAGTGAAACTCATGCTTACATGTATTGTTATATACTTGAGCTGAAACAAGTGAAACTCATGCTTACATGTATTGTTATATACTTGAGCTGAAACAAGTGAAACTCATGCTTACATGTATTGTTATATACTTGAGCTGAAACAAGTGAAACTCATGCTTACATGTATTGTTATATACTTGAGCTGAAACAAGTGAAACTCATGCTTACATGTATTGTTCCAATGTGGAACATTTGTTATCCCCCACGGTAATTTCAAATTTAACACAAACTTTTTCTGTTTGCATAAAACCAGTTGGAACCACTAATTGTTAATGCCTCACTATATTTGTGTAATCATTTATTGTTCGTCAAATATAGTATACAAAATGCTTGTTCTTTGTTCACATTAAAGCCATATTTTATCAGGTGTTGAGAAATATATATTCTGCGTCCATCTCTCAGTAATACCAGAGAACCTGCTAGTCCCTGACAAGAATACAGTGGGGAGCCGAGAGCTGTCGTGGGAGGAGTACTTCAGCCAGCGCAAGTCTGCCAGTCGTGCCGTGCGGGACATGCGGGGCTGGCCTCTCTTCAAGGAGGTCTTTGTCTTGTCCTCTCTGCGTGGGGATGGAGTCAGTAACTTGAAGGTAGGTCCACCATTTTCTCTTCAGTTCACAGACTTACCTGGACAGTAAGACTTACACTGGTAGTGACAACATTGTTGTGCAGGTGATCAGGTAGTGCCAGCATTGTTGTGCAGGTGATCAGGTAGTGACAGCATTGTTGTGCAGGTGATCAGGTAGTGACAGCATTATTGTGCAGGTGATCAGGTAGTGACAGCTTTGTTGTGCAGGTGATCAGGTAGTGACAGCATTATTGTGCAGGTGATCAGGTAGTGACAACATTGTTGTGCAGGTGATCAGGTAGTGCCAGCATTGTTGTGCAGGTGATCAGGTAGTGACAGCATTGTTGTGCAGGTGATCAGGTAGTGACAGCATTATTGTGCAGGTGATCAGGTAGTGACAGCTTTGTTGTGCAGGTGATCAGGTAGTGACAGCATTGTTGTGCAGGTGATCAGGTAGTGACAGCATTATTGTGCAGGTGATCAGGTAGTGACAGCATTGTCTCATTGTTGTGCAGGTGATCAGGTAGTGACAGCATTATTGTGCAGGTGATCAGGTAGTGACAGCATTGTTGTGCAGGTGATCAGGTAGTGACAGCATTGTTGTGCAGGTGATCAGGTAGTGACAGCATTGTTGTGCAGGTGATCAGGTAGTGACAGCATTATTGTGCAGGTGATCAGGTAGTGACAGCATTGTTGTGCAGGTGATCAGGTAGTGACAGCATTATTGTGCAGGTGATCAGGTAGTGACAGCATTGTTGTGCAGGTGATCAGGTAGTGACAGCATTGTTGTGCAGGTGATCAGGTAGTGACAGCATTATTGTGCAGGGGATCAGGTATGTTGCCACTATGGATGCTGGGAGTACTAGACTTGCCCCTCAATCTCACACTTCTGTTGTTTATTTGTCATACAGAATCCCTGTTTTTGTCACTTACCACCCCTCCAATTGTCACATACCATCCCTCTGTTTGTCACAAAGCAATTGTCTATTTGCCCCACACCAACTCACCATGTCTGTGACACACTGACTGTGTTTTGTCTCACATTAACTAATATATTCAATAATTCATGCAGTAATTCAGTTGAGTGTTGATGTTGGCATCAACAGTTTATTGATTGATACCTTTCCTTTGGAGACAGAATTACATGCTGCAGCATGCCAGACCTGCCCAGTGGGACTACCACAGCAGCTTGGTCACTGACCAGCATCCCCGCGAGGTCGTGCTCATGTGTGTCCGCGAGAAGCTTCTGGAGAACCTCCGCAACGAAGTGCCTTATCAGCTGAACCTGGTGAGTCTGGTATCTCATTCCTTCCTCTGGTGAGTCTGTCTGGTATCTCATTCCTTCTTCTGGTGAGTCTGTCTGTTATCTCATTCCTTCCTCTGGTGAGTCTGTCTGGTATCTCCTGTCCTCTGGTGAGTCTGTCTGGTATCTCCTGTCCTCTATTTAGTCTGTCTGGTATCTCCTGTCCTCTGGTGAGTCTGTCTGGTATCTCCTGTCCTCTGGTGAGTCTGTCTGGTATCTCCTGTCCACTGGTGAGTCTGTCTGGTATCTCCTGTCCTCTGGTGAGTCTGTCTGGTATCTCCTGTCCTCTGGTGAGTCTGTCTGGTATCTCCTGTCCACTGGTGAGTCTGTCTGGTATCTCCTGTCCTCTGGTGAGTCTGTCTGGTATCTCCTGTCCTCTGGTGAGTCTGTCTGGTACCTCCTGTCCTCTGGTGAGTCTGTCTGGTATCTCATTCCTTCCACTGGTGAGTCTGTCTGGTATCTCCTGTCCTCTGGTGAGTCTGTCTGGTATCTCCTGTCCTCTGGTGAGTCTGTCTGGTATCTCCTGTCCTCTGGTGAGTCTGTCTGGTATCTCATTCCTTCCTCTAGTGAGTCTGTCTGGTATCTCCTGTCCTCTGGTGAGTCTGTCTGGTATCTCCTGTCCTCTGGTGAGTCTGTCTGGTATCTCCTGTCCTCTGGTGAGTCTGTCTGGTATCTCATTCCTTCCTCTAGTGAGTCTGTCTGGTATCTCATTCCTTCCTCTAGTGAGTCTGTCTGGTATCTGCTGTCCTCTTGTGAGTCAGTCTGGCATCTGCTGTCCTCTTGTGAGTCTGTCTGGTATCCCCTGTCTTTTGGTTCATTGTGTGGGCAGAACAGTACCAGTTTTCTTGTGATTTATTTACATTCTAAACTCATGAAAGGTTACAGCTGTTTACATGAGATGTTACAGTTACAACTGTTTATATGAGAGGTTACAGTTATATCTGTTTATATGTGAGGTTACAGTTACATCTGTTTATATGTGAGGTTACAGTTACATCTGTTTATATGTGAGGTTACAGTTACATCTGTTTATATGAGAGGTTACAGTTACATCTGTTTATATGTGAGGTTACAGTTACAACTGTTTACATGAGAGTTACAACTGTTTACAATTACAATCACACGCTGGGCGCAGCACTAAGTGCTTAATCTCAGTCAGCAGATGCCGGCCAGGAAGAATGTGTTTGCCAGATAGTCCTGTAGCAATATAACCATACAACAATACTGGCTCGTAGAACATTCCTTTAGAGCAATATCCAACATAAGTTCATATGTTGTACCCCACCAGATGGTTGCTGGTCTATGTGAGATACCCCACCACAGATGGTTGCTAGTCTATGTGAGATACCCCACACAATACTTGCTAGTCTACTCGAGGTACAGTGTATGCATTTCATGTGTTGTACCATAGACAGGTGCTAGTCTATGTTAGGTACAATAAATGTACACACTGGGGACATCTGTCACTGTCTGGGGACATCTGTCACTATCTGGGGACATCTGTCACTATCTGGAGTAGCTCTAGAAAACATGAGTGTATTTGTGGAATCAGTTGAACACATGTTTGTTTGTTTGTTTGTCTCCACATGTTTGTTTGTTTGTTTGTTTCCAGGATCTGGTCATGTTGACTGTTGACCCCGAGGATCATTTGCTGAATGTCATCGTCAACATCCAGTGTCAGAGCGAGCGGCAGCTGGTGAGTTCAATCACTCGTACACTCATTGTCTGTCTCCTGTGTGGTTCACTCATTGTCTGTCTCCTGTGTGATTCACTCATTGCCTGTCTCCTGTGTGATTCACTCATTGTCTGTCTCCTGTGTGATTCACTCTTTGTCTCCTGTGTGATTCGTTCATTGTCTGTCTCATGTGTGATTCACTCATTGTCTATGAATCACACAAGAGACAGACAATGAGCGAATCACACAGGAGACAGATAATGAGTGAATCACACAGGAGACAGACAATGAGTGTATGAGTGATTGAACTCACCAGCTGGGTGGGTTCGGAATTTGTGTGTGGGTAGGTGCGGGATATGTGAGTTGAAGGGGAGATGTGTGTGTGCATGGGGGATGTGTGGCTGAGGAATGTGTGTTTGGCTGGGTGGTTGGAGGTGTGTGGGTGGAGGAGGATATGTGGGTGAGTGATTGTTAGTGGGTAATGGGACGGGTAGAGGATATGTGAGTGAGTGGGGGATGTGTGGGTTGGGGAATGTATGTGTGCTTGGGGTGTGGGTGGATGGGATGTGTGGTGGGTGAGAGGTGTGTGTGGGTGGGGAGATGTGTAGGTGTAGGGATGTGGTGGATGGGTGGGGGAATGTATGTGTGTGTGGGTTATGTGTGTGGTTGGGTGGAGGAGTTGGAGTGAATGGGGGATGTGTGGGTGGGTGGTGGATGTGTCACACAATATAGTAATATGCATTATGTTTACAAAATTCATGTGACAATGTTTTTTCCTATGCACTGTTGATGAAAGAAGGATGAGTGATTGGAAGGACCGAATGTAAGACGGGCCTACTTGCCCAATTTGTTACCCTTTGAAAATAAAGTCTGTCTGTTCGTTCGTTCTGTCTCTTGTGTAATTCACTCATTGTCTGTCTCTTGTGTAATTCACTCATTATCTGTCTGTTGTGTGATTCACTCATTATCTGTCTCTTGTGTGATTCACTTATTATCTGTCTCTTGTGTGATTCACTCATTGCCTGTCTTGTGTGATTCACTCATTATCTGTCTCTTGTGTGATTCACTCATTGTCTGTTTCCTGTGTGATTCACTCATTGTTTGATTTTATGTTTCATATTCACTCATTGCTTATGCATATGTGTACACGTTCACTTATTGCATGTGAATGCATGTACTTACTGTCTGTTTGCGTGTGTGTACAATGGCTCATTGTCTGTTTACACAAGAATGGTTGTCACAGGTGATTGCACAAGCCTAGTGTTGTGACATTTGTGGAAACCTTATAGGTTGGGTAGGTTGATTGGTTGGTTGGTAGGTAGATAGATTGGACAAGAACCGATTACTTGATATTGTATTTCCCTCCATACTTTACAGTTCTGTATTTCTCGCTCTTCTGAAATTCGTTTTATAATGTAAATAAACCCGCAAATCACGTTTTATGTAGACATCTAGACTTGTTCTAGTATGTGTTATTAAAGTTAGCTTCCATTTTTACGTAAACTATGTAAGGGTGGGGGGAATTTATAGGGAGGAAATACGAAAGGGGGGGGGGGGATGACATTCTGAACTTCTGGTGAAGGGGTGCATGGGCCAAACAAGGTTGAGAAACACTGGTCTAGAGACTTCTCCCTGAGGTTGGTCCAGGGACTTCTCCCTGAGGTTGGTCCAGGGACTTCTCCCTGAGGTTGGTCCAGGGACTTCTCCCTGAGGTTGGTCCAGGGACTTCTCCCTGAGGTTGGTCCAGGGACGTCTTCCAGCCCGGCACCAGGCTACCATCTCCACCGGGTCTGAGCTGGACACTTCTCCAAGCTCAGAGATCAAATTTATGTGGCAGGACACTGCCGGAAATTTACATCCGCAGCGAGGTGTGCTGGGATGTTGTCAGATCATGACTCATCCAGCATACGGACATCTGGCCTTGGGTGGTGGTGTTCTCTGCAGGAGCACTCTACTGAAACTGGACAACAGAAAGAAGTGTCTGACCTAGCAGTCGAGGTCAGATAAATATGTATGCTACAGCCCTTTCTGCTACTGTCCTGTGTGCTTCAGTCCTTTCTGCTAGTTCTGTCCTGTGTGCTATAGCCCTTTCTGCTACTGTCCTGTGTTCTACAGCCCTTTCTGCTAGTTCTGTCCTGTCTACTACAGCCCTTTCTGCTACTGTCCTCCTTTTTACTGTGCTGTGTGTTACCATCCTGGGTGCTACAGCCCTGTCTGCTAGTCATGTGTGCTACAGTCCTTTCTGCTAGTTCTGTCCTGTGTGCTACCATCCTGTCTTCTACTTTTTCTGTGCTACCATCCTGTCTGCTACTTTTTCTATGCTACTGTCCTGTGTGCTACCATCCTGTCTACTATACAGTCCCATCTGCTACTGTCCTGCTCCATGAGGACCAGCCAAAACAGTGGAGATGCCAGCATCATGGTAACAATATTTGTTGACTTGCAGACAATCTTCCTGGGCAGAGACGGGCAGATGATCCGCAAGGTCTCCAGCCAGTCCAAGCAGGCCATCATGGACACATTCCGCTGTGAGGTCCGGCTCAAGCTGGTGGCACAACTCCACAGAAAGAAACAATGATACCACAATCCCGTTGGATGCCTGTGCATGTGTGCATGCATGTGTGTTTGTGGCGTGATTGTTTTAGCTTCAGACTTCTCCGTAGGACATATACATGCAACTTGTATGTATGCCCATATACGAGGGGAAGTCAATAAGTAAATCATAAATGTCTGTAGAAAAATAACTAAACATTATAACAACTTGAAACCAGTTTAATTTTGTACATACATTGTCTCTTTATTTCTCAACATAATTTCCACCAACATTGATGTGCTTATCCCATCATTTTATCAGTCCTCCTAAACCGGCTGCATAGAACTGCATGTTTTCTAAACCACGTTTTCACTTCACATTCAACTTCGGCGTCATTCGCGAAATGTCTCCCGCCAAGGTCTGTTTTCAGTTGACCAATAAGGTGGAAATCACTAGGGGCTAAGTCGGGGCTGTAAGTTGGATGTTCCAGAACTTACCTTACCCACCTCCCACCTTAGTTGGTTAATTTTCTCCTGAGTTAATTGAACCGTATGTGGTCTGGCATTGCCATGAAGAAGCAACACTCCTCTGGTCAGCAATCCTGGAAATTTCAATCGATCTTGCATTATTCTGTATGCTGAACCATGTGAGCACCCTGTTGCAGATGCTACAAAGTCTATCGTTACTCGCCTGTCACCTCTGATCATCTCCTCCACCCGCTGCACGGATGCTTCTGTTGCAATCTCAATAGGACGACCAGATCGGATTTCATCAACAATTTTAGAGCGTCCTTGATTTTTTCTACACAGCTATACACCGCTTTACGGGACAAACATTTGTCAGCATAAACGGGAAGCATTTCCTTATGAATGTCCTGTGCAGGCAGTCCTTTTGCCCACAAAAAATGCACAACAGCACATTGCTCTTTGGTTGTACAGTCATCAATTTGTTTCTGCGCTGCGCATGCGCATGAGACACGTAGCGCCACCTGATGAACGGGAATATAAAGTTCGATGTTGCTGTCATCTAATGACACCTGTAGAAAACACCAACTACATTTACGTGCCATCCCACAGAACTGTGTGACTTACTTATTGACTCGCCCTCATATATATTGTGTGAGAGACGCTTATATGTATGCCCATGTGCATACATACATGTCAGATAGTATGTCATCTCTGTTGTGCACATGTCATGTAGGGAACTAATTCATAAGCCAACTATGTACATGTCATATAGGGAACTGGTCTGTAAGTCCAGATGTGTACATGTCATATAGGGAACTGGTCCATAAGTCCAGATGTGTACATGCCATGTAGGGAACTGGTCTGTAAGCCCAGCTGTGTACATGTCATTTAGGGAACTGGTTTGTGAGCCCAGCTGTGTACATGTCATTTGGGGAACTGGTATGTAAGCCCAGCTGTGTATACATCATGTAGGGAACTGGTCTGTAAGCCCAGCTGTGTACATGTCATGTAGGGAACTGGTCTGTGAGCTTGACCTGAGTTGGTTGAGGGTGTAGGCTTCAGTGGGAGATGGGCAGAGGAAGGGGAATGGACTTGTGTCATGTCAACTGTCGTTGAATGTTGCAGCACTAATCAGGGTGCCATGTTGACTGTAAGCAGTTGCTGGCACTCATTGTGTGACTGGGCACGTCACATATGATGGGGCACTCATTGTGTGACTGGGCACATCACATATGATGGGGCACTCATTGTGTGACTGGGCACATCACATATGATGGGGCACTCATTGTGTGACTGGGCATGTCACATATGATGGGGCAGACAATGTGTGAAAGGAATTCAAGCGTGGTTGTGTGAAATGTGAGGACTTCAGTAACTGACTGTGTACATAGACATCGTGAGTTTAAGTGAGACGATTTGACATAAAAGAACACACAAATATCTGCTTGTCTGCTCACTTCTTTTCTGGCTGAGAATGATGGCTGGTTTGTATGAGTGAGTATCACTTAGTGAGTTACTTGAGAACACACATGAAGTGTTCATCACATGTTCTCACACATGAAGTGTCCATCACATGTTCTCACAAATGAAGTGTCCATCACATGTTCTCACACATGAAGTGTTCATCACATGTTCTCACACATGAAGTGTCCATCACATGTTCTCACACATGAAGTGTCCATCACATGTTCTCACACATGAAGTGTTCATCACATGTTCTCACACATGAAATGTTCATCACATGTTCTCAGATATGAAGTGCACAGTTTGCACACCTACATCAGATCCTCCAGTTACCTCCTCCCTTTGTGTATCAGCTGACATCTGTTGCTCCTACAAGTTCACTTATCCAGACCAGACAAAAGGCAAGTGAAGCCAGTGGAATATCACCAGAATTGCTTTGGCAAAAAGAATTTTTACCAGATGGAAAACATGTAGATCAATGTTTTACCAGATGGAAAACGTACAGATCAATGTTTTACCAAATGGAAAACGTATAGATCAATGTCTTACTAGATGGAAAACGTACAGATCAATGTTTTACCAAATGGAAAACGTATAGATCAATGTTTTACCAAATGGAAAACGTATAAATCAATGTCTTACCAGATGGAAAACGTACAGATCAATGTTTTACCAAATGGAAAACGTATAGATCAATGTCTTACCAGATGGAAAACGTACAGATCAATGTTTTACCAGATGGAAAACGTACAGATCAATGTTTTACCAAATGGAAAACGTATAGATCAATGTCTTACCAGATGGAAAACGTACAGATCAATGTCTTACCAGATGGAAAACGTACAGATCAATGTTTTACCAGATGGAAAACGTACAGATCAATGTTTTACCAAATGGAAAACGTATAGATCAATGTTTTACCAAATGGAAAACGTACAGATCAATGTTTTACCAAATGGAAAACATAGATCAATGTTTTAAATGTCAATTGCAACGAGAAGAGCGCTGACCTGCTACGTAGAATGTGAAATGTGGACAATGAACAAACAAGGTGAGAAACATCCAATGGCATTTCTGAGAAGAATGCAAAGAATACCATGGACAGACAGAAAAACCATTGACCAAGTCCTATAGGAAACAAATGAAAATTGTAAACTGATTAGAGAAATTAGATGCGGACAGTCATAATTGTTTGGGTGCATTATGAGAAGAAATAGATTAGAGAACTTGGTGACAACTGGAAATATCAA
>JACEFZ010011363.1:40000-152841 GCA_014155875.1 Cepaea nemoralis
CAACAGCTCCCATAACACCATACAAAACATGGAACATTACCATACAACAGCTCCCATAACACCATACAAAACATGGAACATTACCATACAACAGCTCCCATAACACCATACAAGACATGGAACATTACCATACAACAGCTCCCATAACACCATACAAAACATGGAACATTACCATACAACAGCTCCCATAACACCATACAAAACATGGAACATTACCATACAACAGCTCCCATAACACCATACAAGACATGGAACATTACCATACAACAGCTCCCATAACACCATACAAGACATGGGACATTACCATATAACAGCTCTCATAACACCATACAAGACATGGGACATTACCATATAACAGCTCTCATAACACCATACAAGACATGGGACATTACTATAGAAAAGCTCCCAAAACACCTCACAACACATTGTGTACAAGGACACACAGGCAGACCTTATGTACAAGGACAGATAGACAGACAGACAGACCTTTTGTAAATGTACCAACACACAAGACAGACCTTGTGTACATGAACAGACACGCGAAACACAAATGATCATAAATGTATCAGTTCACAACACTGCTTACATAAACATGTCAAAATCATGCAATCAATGTACATAAAACATAGTCATCAAATCATAAATATACAACAACCTTCACACAACCAATCACATAAATAGGCATACAACTCACACACAACCAATCACATAAATAGGCATACAGCTCACACACAACCAATCACATCAACATACAACTCACACACAACCAATCACATCAACATAAAACACACACACAACCAATCACATCAACATACAACTCACACACAACCAATCACATCAACATACAACTCACACACAACCAATCACATCAACATACAACACTCACACAACCAATCACATCAACATACAACTCACACACAACCAATCACATCAACATACAACACACACAACCAATCACATCAACATACAATACACACACAACCAATCACATCAACATACAACTCTCACACAACCAATCACATCAACATACAATACACACACAACCAATGACATCAACATACAATACACACACAACCAATGACATCAACATACAACACACACAACCAATGACATCAACATACAATACACACACAACCAATCACATCAACATACACAACCAATGACATCAACATACAACTCACACACAACCAATGACATCAACATACAACTCACACACAACCAATCACATCAACATACAGCTCACACACAACCAATGACATCAACATACAACTCACACACAACCAATGACATCAACATACAACTCACACACAACCAATCACATCAACATAAAACACATACACAACCAATGACATCAACATACAACTCACACACAACCAATCACATCAACATACAACTCACACACAACCAATGACATCAACATACAACTCACACATAACCAATCACATCAACATAAAACACATACACAACCAATGACATCAACATACAACTCACACACAACCAATCACATCAACATACAACTCACACACAACCAATGACATCAACATACAACACACACACACCCAATGACATCAACATACAACTCACACACAACCAATCACATCAACATACAACTCACACACAACCAATCACATCAACATACAACTCACACACAACCAATCACATCAACATACAACTCACACACAACCAATCACATCAACATACAACTCACACACAACCAATCACATCAACATACAATACACACACAACCAATCACATCAACATACAATACACACACAACCAATGACATCAACATACAACACACACAACCAATGACATCAACATACAACACACAACCGATGACATCAACATACAATACACACACAACCAATGACATCAACATACAACTCACACACAACCAATCACATCAACATACAACACACACAACCAATGACATCAACATACAACACACACACAACCAATCACATCAACATACAATTCACACACAACCAATGACATCAACATACAACTCACACACAACCAATGACATCAACATACAACTCACACACAACCAATGACATCAACATACAATACACACACAACCAATGACATCAACATACAACTCACACACAACCAATGACATCAACATACAATACACATACAACCAATCACATCAACATACAACTCTCACACACAACCAATCACATCAACATACAACTCTCACACACAACCAATCACATCAACATACAACTCTCACACACAACCAATCACATCAACATACAACTCTCACATATCAAATCACATCAACATACAACTCACACACAACAAATCACATCAACATTCAACGGACACACACATCAGACACACAGAAATAAATACAAATGTACAGGAAATGATAATAATTATCATAAAAGTACATAAACAACTGTATACATGATGTGACAAATCAAGTACATATGTACATCAAATCAGTTCACCGTGAAAATATTGCCTCACCAGCCTGCCTGTCTGGGGGTCTATGTCCAGCTGCACACAACAGTGAGATATCCCTGCCCAAACTACACACATCAGTGAGATATCCCTGCCCAGACTACACACACCAGTGAGATATCCCTGCCCAGACTACACACACCAGTGAGATATCCCTGTCCAGACTACACACACCAGTGAGATATCCCTGTCCAGACTACACACACCAGTGAGATATCCCTGCCCAGACCACACACCAGTGAGATATCCCTGTCCAGACTACACACACCAGTGAGATATCCCTGCCCAGACTACACACACCAGTGAGATATCCCTGCCCAGACTACACACACCAGTGAGATATCCCTGCCCAGACTACACACACCAGTGACATATCCCTGCCCAGACTACACACACCAGTGAGATATCCCTGCCCAGACTACACACACCAGTGAGATATTCCTGTCCAGACTACACACACCAGTGAGATATCCCTGCCCAGACTACACACACCAGTGAGATATCCCTGCCCAGACTACACACACCAGTGAGATATCCCTGCCCAGACTACACACACCAGTGAGATATCCCTGCCCAGACTACACACACCAGTGACATATCCCTGCCCAGACTACACACACCAGTGAGATATTCCTGCCCAGACTACACACACCAGTGAGATATCCCTGCCCAGACTACACACACCAGTGAGATATCCCTGTCCAGACTACACACATCAGTGAGATATCCCTGTCCAGACTACACACATCAGTGAGATATCCCTGTCCAGACTACAGACACCAGTGAGATATCCCTGCCCAGACTACAGACACCAGTGAGATATCCCTGTCCAGACTACACACACCAGTGAGATATCCCTGTCCAGACAACACACACCAGTGAGATATCCCTGCCCAGACTACACACACCAGTGAGATATCCCTGTCCAGACTACAGACACCAGTGAGATATCCCTGTCCAGACTACACACACCAGTGAGATATCCCTGCCCAGACTACACACACCAGTGAGATATCCCTGTCCAGACTACACACACCAGTGAGATATCCCTGTCCAGACTACACACACCAGTGAGATATCCCTGCCCAGACTACACACACCAGTGAGATATCCCTGCCCAGACTACACACACCAGTGAGATATCCCTGTCCAGACTACAGACATCAGTGAGATATCCCTGCCCAGACTACACACACCAGTGAGATATCCCTGTCCAGACTTCCACACACCAGTGAGATATCCCTGTCCATACTACAGACATGAGTGAGATATCCCTGCCCAGACTACACACACCAGTGAGATATCCCTGTCCAGACTACACACACTAGTGAGATATCCCTGTCCAGACTACACACACCAGTGAGATATCCCTGTCCAGACTACAGACACCAGTGAGATATCCCTGCCCAGACTACACACACCAGTGAGATATCCCTGCCCAGACTACACACACCAGTGAGATATCCCTGTCCAGACTACACACACCAGTGAGATATCCCTGCCCAGACTACACACACCAGTGATATATCCCTGCCCAGACTACACACACCAGTGATATATCCCTGCAGACTCTGGCACACTATTCTCTGTAACACAAGCAAATGATAGGAAGAACACAGCAACATTTTCCATG
Organism: Cepaea nemoralis; assembly: GCA_014155875.1. Taxonomy (NCBI): domain Eukaryota; kingdom Metazoa; phylum Mollusca; class Gastropoda; order Stylommatophora; family Helicidae; genus Cepaea; species Cepaea nemoralis. The sequence continues at coordinate 44,100 of JACEFZ010011363.1, forward strand.
GTTCTCCACACCAGACCACGCACTCATATCCATGGTTCTCCACACCAGACCACGCACTCATATCCATGGTTCTCCAGCCACATCTCCTGGCAGGCTGATGTCCATGGTTCTCCAGCCACATATCTCCTGGCAGGTTGATGTCCATGGTTCTCCAGCCACATATCTCCTGGCAGGTTGATGTCCATGGTTCTCCAGCCACATATCTCCTGGCAGGTTGATGTCCATGGTTCTCCAGCCACATATCTCCTGGCAGGTTGATGTCCATGGTTCTCCAGCCACATATCTCCTGGCAGGTTGATGTCCATGGTTCTCCAGCCACATATCTCCTGGCAGGTTGATGTCCATGGTTCCCCAGCCACATATCTCCTGGCAGGCTGATGTCCATGATTCTCCAGCCACATATCTCCTGGCAGGCTGATGTCCACACCTCTCAAGGAAGCCCACTGGGCTCTTGTGTACACAAGTCCCAGGCTATCACTTCCCCAACTTGCTGGACTCCCGTCTACACAAATCCCAGGCTATCACTTCCCCCACATGCTCGACTGTGATGTTGATTCCTGCCTGCCAGGAGGCTGAAGTCAATGCTGGGAACCAGACAACAGGTCCACCAATCTTACTATCCACCATTAACAACACACAAGTGCTACACAAGCAGACACCACACGCAACAGCCACTGTCAACAACAGCCGCCATCAACAAAAGTCACTGACATGCAGAAAGACAATCACAAGGATGGCCATGTATCACTTGAGGTAAACACAGGATGTATCCACATCTGCTCCTGCAGTCATGAAGACCATGCAGCAATCAGTGACCGTCACACCTGGCAGGGAGGTCACACCCAAGGTCTCCCTAGACCCTTCCATACGTTGGCACAGCTCCATCACAGATTGTTTCTGATAACACCACCATAAGATCTCAGAGTATGTGATGAGTTGCAATCATGGGATCTCAGAATATGTGATGAGTTGCAATCATGGGACCTCGGAGTAGTGACAAGTTGCAATATCAGAATATGTGACAAGTTACAATCTCAGAATATGTGACAAGTTGTAATCATGGGATCTCAGATTATGTGACAAGTTGCAATTGTGGGATCCCAGAATGTGACAAGGTGCAATTGTGGGACCCCATAATATGTGACAAGTTGCAATCTTAGAATCTCAGAATATATGGTGAGTTGCAATCTCAGAATATGTGACAAGTTGCAATCATGGAATCTCACATTACATGACAAGTTGCAATCGTGGGATCTCAGAATATGTGACGATTTGCAATAATGGAATCTCAGTGACAAGTTGCAATCATGGAATCTAAGAATATATGATGATTTGCAATTATGGAATCTAAGAATATATGATGATTTGCAATTATGGAATCTAAGAATATGTGACCAGTTGCAATTATGGAATCCCAGAATATGTGACAAGTTACAATCATGGAATCCCAGAATATGTGACAAGTTACAATCATGAAATCCCAGAATATGTGACAAGTTACAATCATGAAATCCCAGAATATGTGACAAGTTACAATCATGAAATCCCAGAATATGTGACAAGTTGCAACTGTGGGACCCCATAATATGTAACAAGTTGCAATCATGGAATCTAAGAATATATAACAAGTTGCAATCATGGAATCCCAGAATATGTGACAAGTTGCAGTCATGGAATCCCAGAATATGTCACAAGTTGCAATTGTGGGACTCCATAATATGTGACAAGTTGCAATCATGGAATCTAAGAATATATGACAAGTTGCAATCATGGAATCCCAGAATGAATATGTGCAAATTATGGAATCCCAGAATATGTGACAAGTTGCAATCATAGGATCCCAGAATATGTGACAAGTTGCAATCATGGGATCCCAGAATATGTGAAATGTTGCAATCATGGGATCCCAGAATATGTGAAATGTTGCAATCATGGGATCCCAGAATATGTGAAATGTTGCAATCGACGGATCTTAGAATATTTCAGTTGCAATCGTGAGATCTCAGAATATGTGATGAGCTATGAATACCATGATGGAATACATCCGGTTTGTGGCCCACTGCATCTACACATGTGAACCAACAGTGTGGCCACATCATCTACACATGTGAACCAAAAGTGTGCCTGGAGTCTGTGAGACAACAAAGTCTACTGATGATCCTTGAGGTCTATGGTCAGGGACGACAACATCAAACTGTCCTTGTGCCTGGCAACTTCACCATCCACAAACTGAAAATATGATGTGCCACTGCCTACAACTCATTGCTGGACTCAGATGTCTTTGACACGAGGGATGAGTTTAACAAGTTACCAACAGCCAGGATGATGATGACGACCCCTGGCGCTGATCAAGACCAGGTCTGGAGGTATAACCACTGGAGCTGATCAAGACCAGGTCTGGAGCTATAACCACTGGAGCTGATCAAGACCAGGTCTGGAGCTATAACCACTGGAGCTGATCTGTCCAAGACATTGACATAGACACTAGCACAAACAGGCAGCCACATCCTCCAGGCTAAGATGTTCATCAAACATCAAGCTGTCACCAACAACACGAATGCCAAGTGTTCAGTCGTCAACTACAACACAATTCCCAAGTGTAAAGTCACCAAAGACCAGAAACAGACACCGGTGTCTATAAAATGAACAAGATGTCAACTAACAAAGTGAGGATGATGGTGATGATGATGATGACAACTGTGTGCTCTCCTGCTGGTGTGTGTTTATCCATATCCAGGTGTAGAACTGTGTGCTGTCCTGCTGGTGTGTGTATATCCATATCCCAGGTGTAGGACTGTGTGTTGTCCTGCTGGTGTGTGTATATCCATATCTCAGGTGTCGAACTGTGTGCTGTCCTGTTGGTGTGTGTTTATCCATCTCCCAGGTGTAGAGTCGAACAGACAACCACTCTCACAGAAGTCAAAATTCAAGCTTTCTCTGGGTGACTGTTGTGTGGTATGGTCCATATTATCATGCCCTGATGTTGTGAGTGGATGGAAGCGAACTGCCGGTCTAAACTTCCATGTGTTTGGAGGGCGGCACAACAAGGAAAGGTTCATGCCACATCCGCCTCAGATCTCCCTGTAATGTGACATGTCAATATTTTGTTAATCCCAACATCAATACATGATGACTAAATGTAATGAGATCAGCTACTGATGACTTTATAATCACAATATCAATACATGATGGCTATATTAAATAATTGATGACTATAATCACAACATCAACAAATGATAACTAACTTAAATAACTGACGATGTTATAATCACAATATCAATGAATGGTGATTGAATGCAATGTGACATATTCAGTTTTTAGAACTTTATAGTCAGAATATGAACAAATCATGACTTATGTAAAGTGACCAATGAGAATTGATGATTATTATCACAACATCAACAAATCTTCTTCTTCTGCGTTCATCCGGAGTTAGGCCAACACATCAGACTTCTGTGGGCATTTGTTGACCGGGTTAACCTTCCCGGTGGTTTCTTAGGACGTTTGACACTGTTGTGGTGTTATCCCCCATCCCAGCTGGCCCATATAGAACAGCCAAAGACATCCTGGTCAGCCCTCAAGGGAAGGCAGGGGCAGACCATGGGCATTCCCCGAAATCCAAGGAGGCTTCCATACTTGCAGAGCCGACACACAGCGCTCTGGTACTGGGTTAACCCAAGGAATCATCACGTCCTGCACATGGCTGCTTAGCCTCACTTCCATATACTGGGCCTTCCGTTCACCATAGGCTGTTCTTCCGGAAACCAGAAGAATGCAGTCTGCAGATGACATCCACACAGTGAGCTTTTGATTTGGACTTTCCACGTAATGGATTTGCTATCCAAGCAATATTCCATTTCATGCCTCTGGGACGCTTTTGTAACCGACATACCTTACCTGTGGTATGAAGTGTGGCAGTCTAAATACATCTTCATGCACCTTTAGATGTCAACCTGAATGTAGTTAAAGTAAGCTGTAGTCAACTTGAGCTTGTTGATATCTCCATAGAGCTTGTCCTCAAATGAAGCAGGTGTAGGCAAAAATATCTTTCTCTGTTCTGCATATATTGGGCACTCCTGCACAAATGTTTAGCTGTCATTTTACCAGTTCCACAATTACATTCATCGGTCCTATCTTTAGTTTATTGAACAAGTGGTACTTCAGCCTGTTATGTCCTGTGCGGAGTTTGAAGATTACTACTTGTTCTCTTCGGTCGAGTTTGTAATATGCATCATCCTTCTGGTGGCCTGGATGCTCTGTTTCCCATTTGGCTCTGTAGGTGCTTTTTATAAACCTCTTTGCCTCATTATAGGTTATGTCTATGTCAGGCTGTGGTAGTCGTCCACCCTCTTTTGCCAGTCTGTCAGCCTCTTCGTTTCCAGGTATACTGCAATGTGATGGGATCCACTGTATTACAACTTTTTTGGATTTCTGGCATAGACCATGGAGTGCTGCTATTAGGTCAGCTAGTTCTGTGCTGTTTTTGCTCTTCAGTATTGAGACAGCTGACTTTACATCTGTGAAGATAGCTATTTGCTTCTCTTTATTTTCCTCCATCAAGAGTATTTCTGCACCAGTTTTCAAAGCCTCTACCTCCGCTTTGAAGCTACTTGAAAATTTTCCAGTTGCCACTGACTGTTTTTTTTTTCACTCCATTTTCTATTGAATTTTTGGCTGATCCATCTGTATATTCATGGGTCCAATTGCTGCTTGGGTAATGTTCTTTTATGTAGTTTAGGGTTATTTTTCATCTTTCGGTTTCATTCTGAGTGTTCTTTTTCTCAATACCAGGAATGTTTTCTATCATCTCAGGCAGTTGCTGCTGTCTCCAAGCTGGGAACTTGTGTGCATTATAAATGGGCTTGACTGATGATATGTTAAGTATGGGATCTGCCCTAATTTTTCGTTTTGCAGTTTCTACAAAGTTGCTATGCTTCAGTTTTCCCTTTCCAAAACCATTAAACCTGTTATACATAGGGTGGTCTGTCAATCTTCTAAATTTTTCTGCTTGTTGCTGGGCTCTGCTATCTCTTCTATCCTGCATTGGTTGCAAACAAGTGATCTTTTCTAATTCATTAATAGGCGTTGTCTTCAGGCTTCCAGTTATGATTCGCATTCCTTGATTTTGGACTACTTATTTTGTTAAAGTTTGACTTAGCTGCTGTTGCCCAAGCTGCAATGCCATATTCCAGTACTGGCCTCACCCTTCCAGTACATAACTTCTTGAGAACTTTCTCATCTGCTCCTCACGTTGTACCAGCAAGCTTTTCATGATTGCCATTCTTTGCCTTGCTCTTGTTCGATTTTTCTCAACCTGTGTCTTCCATGTCAGGCGACGATCAAAGGTGACTCCTAGATAGTTTGGATTTTCTTCATGGCGCAATATTTTTCCATTCAATACCAGCTTAGGTTGCTGAGTTTTATTTGAGAGGGAGAACACTGTGCATGTTGTTTTCTCCTCACTTATCTTCACTAGCCATGATTTTGACCAGTCCTCTAGCGCTAATAGGGCTTGCTGTATTCTGCTGTTAGCTGTACTAATATATTCTTCAGATGTCCATATGGCTAGGTCATCTGCAAAGGAGGATGTGTGTACTCTGGCTGGAAAATTTTCCGTGATGTCATTTATATATGCTAGAAATAATGTTGGTGAAAGAACTCCTCCTTGGGGGACACCTTGCTCCAACAGCATCTTTTTGCTTATTTGTCCTTGTACTTTAGTCCTGGCAGTTCTGTTCTCAAGATAGTGGCTGATCCATTTATACATTTTCCCACAAACATGCATTTTTTGCAGTTTTACTTTCAGTCCTTCCTTCCATACTTTATCAAATGCTTGTTCTAAATCCAGACCGCTAGTGTGTGCTTTTTCTCTTGGAAGACATCCTCTATTTCCTGAGCTATATAAGTTATTTGATCTTCAGTGGATCTGTATTTTCTGAATCCTGCTTGGTGAGGTGTTAAGAGTTTGTTTTCTTCCAGATGCCATGTTAGCCTGCCATTGATAATGCGTTCCATTAATTTTCCTACACAGCTAAGTAGACTGATAGGTCGATAGCCATTTGGTTCTTCCAGGTCTTTTCCTTTCTTTGGGACTGGTATTAGTATAGCTTCCTTCCATGCCTGTGGGACTATTCCTCTCTTCCAGCTGTTATTTAGGACTGCTAGTAGTTTCTTTTTTGCCTTAGTGCCTAGCCCTATTAGCATTTCATTTGTGATTCCATCCTTTCCTGGTGATTTCTTCTTTTTTTTTTAGGGTATTCATTGCCTGTTCCATTTCTTCCATTGTTAGATTTTCCATCATGTATTCTGCTGCTGTCTCTGTATTACTATGACAACATCAACAAATGATGACCAACTATGATGAAGCCAACAATTCTTCTTCTTCGTCCATTCAGTTTTGTTCCGGACGTGATTGCGTTGTGCCTGTTTACAGTAGAGCTGCGTTCTTGCGCCGTTAGGCCGACACATCCGACTTTTGCGGGCATTTGTTGACCGGGTTAACCTTCCCAGGGCAACAATAATTGATGGTTAGTATAACAATATCAACAAATTATGACTAAATTTGAAGAATCCAAAAATAATTTATGACTATTAGCAAAACATCAACAAATGATGACCAAATATGATGGAACCAACAATAATTGATGACTATTATCACAATATCAACAAATTATGACTAAATATGATGAAACCTACAAAAATTGATGACTATTATCACAATATCAACAAACAATGACTAAATATGATGAAACCAAAAATAATTGATGATATCACAATATCAACAAATTATGACTTAATTTGAAGAAACCAAACATAATTAATGACTATAATCACAACATCAACATACGATGACTAAATATGATGAAACCAACAATAATTGATGACTATTATCACAATATCAACAGGTAACAAACATTTACATTCTAAGGTAACAACCATTAACATTCTATAGGTAACAACCCTTGACATTCTACAGGTAAAAACCATGACATTCTACAGGTAAAAACCATGACATTCTACAGGTAAAAACCATGACATTCTACAGGTAAAAACCCTGACATTACCTTGAGGTACGCCATTGTGAGCAGTGGTAATAAAGTAAATGGTACCAGGTACAGCAGCGCAGGCTGCGCAGCCTTGAAGACTTCAGACTGACACTGTTGCTGTCAGCAAACCTGCAGACATACATCAGTTACAGCACCGGAGAGGAATCAATCATCACTGTTAGCACAACCAGAGAGGAATCAATCATCACTGTTAGCACAACCAGAGAGGAATCAATCATCACTGTTAGCACAACCAGAGAGGAATCAATCATCACTGTTAGCACACCCAGAGAGGAATCAATCATCACTGTTAGCACAACCAGAGAGGAATCAATCATCACTGTTAGCACAACCAGAGAGGAATCAATCATCACTGTTAGCACAACCAGAGAGGAATCAATCATCACTGTTAGCACAACCAGAGAGGAATCAATCATCACTGTTAGCACACCCAGAGAGGAATCAATCATCACTGTTAGCACAACCAGAGAGGAATCAATCATCACTGTTAGCACAACCAGAGAGGAATCAATCATCACTGTTAGCACAACCAGAGAGGAATCAATCATCACTGTTAGCACAACCAGAGAGGAATCAATCATCACTGTTAGCACAACCAGAGAGGAATCAATCATCACTGTTAGCACAACCAGAGAGGAATCAATCATCACTGTTAGCACAACCAGAGAGGAATCAATCATCACTGTTAGCACACCCAGAGAGGAATCAATCGTCACTGTTAGCACAACCAGAGAGGAATCAATCATCACTGTTAGCACAACCAGAGAGGAATCAATCATCACTGTTAGCACAACCAGAGAGGAATCAATATCACTGTTAGCACAACCAGAGAGGAATCAATCATCACTGTTAGCACAACCAGAGAGGAATCAATCATCCCTATTAGCACACCCAGAGAGGAATCAATCATCCCTGTTAGCACAACCAGAGAGGAATCAATTGTTTCTGTTAGCACAACCAGAGAGGAATCAATCATCACTGTTAGCACACCCAGAGAGGAATCAATCATCACTGTTAGCACAACCAGAGAGGAATCAATCATCCCTATTAGCACAACCCAGAGAGGAATCAATCCTTCACTGTTAGCACAACCAGAGAGGAATCAATCATCACTGTTAGCACAACCAGAGAGGAATCAATCATCACTGTTAGCACAACCAGAGAGGAATCAATCGTCCCTATTAGCACAACCAGAGAGGAATCAATCATCACTGTTAGCACAACCAGAGAGGAATCAATCAGTCACTGTTAGCACAACCAAGAGAGGAATCAATCATCACTGTTAGCACAACCAGAGAGGAATCAATCATCACTGTTAGCACAACCAGAGAGGAATCAATCATCACTGTTAGCACAACCAGAGAGGAATCAATCATCACTGTTAGCACAACCAGAGAGGAATCAATCATCACTGTTAGCACAACCAGAGAGGAATCAATCATCACTGTTAGCACAACCAGAGAGGAATCAATCATCACTGTTAGCACAACCAGAGAGGAATCAATCATCACTGTTAGCACAACCAGAGAGGAATCAATCATCACTGTTAGCACAACCAGAGAGGAATCAATCATCACTGTTAGCACAACCAGAGAGGAATCAATCATCACTGTTAGCACAACCAGAGAGGAATCAATCATCACTGTTAGCACAACCAGAGAGGAATCAATCATCACTGTTAGCACAACCAGAGAGGAATCAATCGTCACTGTTAGCACAACCAGAGAGGAATCAATCATCACTGTTAGCACAACCAGAGAGGAATCAATCATCACTGTTAGCACAACCAGAGAGGAATCAATCATCACTGTTAGCACAACCAGAGAGGAATCAATCATCACTGTTAGCACAACCAGAGAGGAATCAATCATCACTGTTAGCACAACCAGAGAGGAATCAATCATCACTGTTAGCACAACCAGAGAGGAATCAATCATCACTGTTAGCACAACCAGAGAGGAATCAATCATCACTGTTAGCACAACCAAAGAGGAATCAATCATCACTGTTAGCACAACCAGAAAGGAATAAATCATCTGTTAGCACACCCAGAGAGGAATCAATCATCACTGTTAGCACAACCAGAGAGGAATCAATCGTCACTGTTAGCACAACCAGAGAGGAATCAATCGTCACTGTTAGCACAACCAGAGAGGAATCAATCGTCACTGTTAGCACAACCAGAGAGGAATCAATCATCACTGTTAGCACAACCAGAGAGGAATCAATCAGTCACTGTTAGCACAACCAGAGAGGAATAAATAATTGTTAGCCACCCAGAAAAGGCATATCCTGTTAGCACACCCAGAGAGGAATCAATCATCACTGTTAGCACAACCAGAGAGGAATCAATCGTCACTGTTAGCACAACCAGAGAGGAATCAATCGTCACTGTTAGCACAACCAGAGAGGAATCAATCGTCACTGTTAGCACAACCAGAGAGGAATCATCATCCCTGTTAGCACAACCAAGAGGAATCAATCGTCACTGTTAGCACAACCAGAGAGGAATCAATCGTCAATTGTTAGCACACCCAGAGAGGAATCAATCGTCACTGTTAGCACAACCAGAGAGGAATCAATCATCACTGTTAGCACAACCAGAGAGGAATCAATCATCACTGTTAGCACAACCAGAGAGGAATCAATCATCACTGTTAGCACAACCAGAGACGAATCAATCGTCACTGTTAGCACAACCAAAGAGGAATCAATCATCACTGTTAGCACAACCAGAAAGGAATAAATAATTGTTAGCACACCCAGAAAGGAATAAATCACTGTTAGCACACCCAGAGAGGAATCAATCATCACTGTTAGCACAACCAGAGAGGAATCAATCGTCACTGTTAGCACAACCAGAGAGGAATCAATCGTCACTGTTAGCACAACCAGAGAGGAATCAATCATCACTGTTAGCACAACCAGAGAGGAATCAATCATCACTGTTAGCACAACCAGAGAGGAATCAATCATCACTGTTAGCACAACCAGAGAGGAATCAATCATCACTGTTAGCACAACCAGAGAGGAATCAATCATCACTGTTAGCACACCCAGAGAGGAATCAATCATCACTGTTAGCACAACCAGAGAGGAATCAATCTCACTGTTAGCACAACCAGAGAGGAATCAATCCATCACTGTTAGCACCAGCGAGGACATCTCACTGTTGCAAACCAGAGGAATCAATCATCACTGTTAGCACAACCAGAGAGGAATAAATCATCACTGTTAGCACAACCAGAGAGGAATAAATCACTGTTAGCACAACCAGAGAGGAATCAATCATCACTGTTAGCACAACCAGAGAGGAATAAATCATCACTGTTAGCACAACCAGAGAGGAATCAATCATCACTGTTAGCACAACCAGAGAGGAATAAATCATCACTGTTAGCACAACCAGAGAGGAATCAATCATCACTGTTAGCACAACCAGAGAGGAATCAATCATCACTGTTAGCACAACCAGAGAGGAATCAATCTCACTGTTAGCACAACCAGAGAGGAATAAATCACTGTTAGCACAACCAGAGAGGAATCAATCGTCACTGTTAGCACAACCAGAGAGGAATAAATCACTGTTAGCACACCCAGAAAGGAATAAATCACTGTTAGCACACCCAGAAAGGAATAAATCACTGTTAGCACACCCAGAGAGGGAGCTAATGACATCACTGCCCATCTCTCGGAGGCAGAATGTCAGACGGGCCTGCATGCCCAATTCTAAACCTTTTGAAAATAAAGATTTTTGTTCGTTCGTTCTCTCTGTGTGTTATAGGAAATGTGTTGTTTGATAAAGCGATGATTGATTCTTCTCTGGGTGTGCCCTTCATAAAGTGAACTAAAGATTTCACTGCCCTTCATAGAGTGAACTAGTGACATCACTACCCTTCATAAACTGAACTAATGACATCACTGCCCTTCATAAAGTGAACTGTTGACATCACTTCCCTTTATAGAGTGAACTAATGACATCACTGTCCTTGATAGAGTGACCTAATGACATCACTGCCCTTCATAGAGTTTACTAAAGTCTCCCTGGCCAAGGAGCTAACGACACTGTTCGTAATCCCGTATATCCACGTGGGGAAAACAGCAGCTGCGAAAATCGGCAGCGGTTCGCGCTGCGCTGGTAACTTACAGGGGTGTGTGAGCCGGTCATTCAGAAAGCAATGGCAAACTACTGAATGTAAAACTTGCCTAGTACATCAACAGCAGCTGAAAAATGCTGGTGTTGACTGCAACGTTCTGTAAGGGATATGCAACATTTAAAAAAAAATTTCACCCCTGCCCTTCATAAAGTGAGCTCAAGACATAACTGCCTTTCACAGAGTGAACTAATGACATCACTGCCCTTGATAGAGTGAACTAAAGATGACACTGCCCTTCGTAAAGTGAATTAATGGCATCATTGCCCATCATAAAGTGAACTAATGACATCACTGCCATTCATAAAGTGAACTAAAGACATCACTGCCCTTGATAGAGTGAACTAATGACATCACTGCCCTTGATTGAGTGAACTAATAACATAACTGCCCTTAAGTCGCTTAAAAGTCGAAAGAATCAACTTCATTGCACCGGGTTGTTATCCCATATGGCTCAGTCTCTTTCCGCAGTGTGGAAAGCATCAGCACAAAGCACAAACTCCGTAGCCCCAGCAACAAACCACAGGGGTCTCCGAAAATAAATGCACTCGTGAACCGAAGGACATGGCCTGGATTCGAACCCACAACCTTCGGAGCCTGAGGAAGACGGCTTGACCACTTGGCTACGGAATCTCCCCGACATCGTGACACAACACATCACTGCCCTTGACAGATTGAACTTATGACACCACTGCCATTCATAAAGTGAACTGATGATGTCACTGCCCTTAATAAAGTGACCTCAAGACATCACTGCCCTTCATAAAGTGTACTAATGACATCACTGCCCTTCATAAAGTGAACTAATGACATCACTGCCCTTCATAGAGTTAACTATGATGCCACTGTCTTTGATAGAGTGAACTCAAGACATCACTGCCCTTCATAAAGTGAACTCAAGACATCCCTGCCCTTCATAAAGTGAACTCAAGACATCTCTGCCCTTCATAAAGTGAACTCAAGACATCACTGCCCTTCATAAAGTGAACTAATGACATCACTGCCCTTCATAGAGTTAACTATGATGCCACTGTCTTTGATAGAGTGAACTCAAGACATCACTGCCCTTCATAAAGTGAACTCAAGACATCCCTGCCCTTCATAAAGTGAACTCAAGACATCCCTGCCCTTCATAAAGTGAACTCAAGACATCACTGCCCTTCATAAAGTGAACTCAAGACATCCCTGCCCTTCATAAAGTGAACTCAAGACATCATTGTCCTTCATAAAGTGAACTCAAAACATCACTGCCCTTCATAAAGTGAACTCAAGACATCCCTGCCCTTCATAAAGTGAACTCAAAACATCACTGCCCTTCATAAAGTGAACTAATGACATCACTGCCCTTCATAGAGTTAACTATGATGCCACTGTCTTTGATAGAGTGAACTCAAGACATCACTGCCCTTCATAAAGTGAACTCAAGACATCCCTGCCCTTCATAAAGTGAACTCAAGACATCTCTGCCCTTCATAAAGTGAACTCAAGACATCACTGCCCTTCATAAAGTGAACTAATGACATCACTGCCCTTCATAGAGTTAACTATGATGCCACTGTCTTTGATAGAGTGAACTCAAGACATCACTGCCCTTCATAAAGTGAACTCAAGACATCCCTGCCCTTCATAAAGTGAACTCAAGACATCCCTGCCCTTCATAAAGTGAACTCAAGACATCACTGCCCTTCATAAAGTGAACTCAAGACATCCCTGCCCTTCATAAAGTGAACTCAAGACATCATTGTCCTTCATAAAGTGAACTCAAAACATCACTGCCCTTCATAAAGTGAACTCAAGACATCCCTGCCCTTCATAAAGTGAACTCAAAACATCACTGCCCTTCATAAAGTGAACTCAAGACATCCCTGCCCTTCATAAAGTGAACTCAAGACATCATTGTCCTTCATAAAGTGAACTCAAAACATCACTGCCCTTCATAAAGTGAACTAATGAAATCACTGCCCTTCATAGAGTGAACTAATGATGCCACTGCCCTTGATAGAGTGAACTCAAGACATCACTGCCCTTCATAAGGTGAACTCAAGACATCACTGCCCTTCATAAAGTGAACTTAAGGTATCACTGCCCTTCATAGAGTGAACAAGCAATATCTAGCACTACATTATACAAGATTATCTAAACACACAGATAAATTATTTATTTAAAAAGTTGTATGTTACAATTATTTGTGACCTAGAACGCATGTTAATAAATTATTGATTTTGTAACAGTTCTTCATGACAAGTATACCTAAACTAACATTATCTACATGCAGTGATAAATAATTTATTGTGTTAAAATTGTACGTAACCTTGTACACCTAAAATACACCTGACCTTGAAAACATCTACATACATTGAAAAATTACTCTGTTCATGTTGATAGTTGTACATAACAAGTACACCTGACTTAGAAAAGATCCACATACATTAATAAAGTATTCTGTTAAAGTTGATAAATTATTGTGTGAATAATTGTGTGAAATACTGAAGTATATAATTGTGTGAAAAATCATTGCGTAAGAGTGAATAATTAGTTATTTTGTTAAAAATGGATAAATTATTTTGTTAAAGTTGTATGAACAAATACACCTGACTTAGACCAGATCCACGTACATTATCTGACTCCCTGCTGTGGAACAGTATATCAGTCTGAATTGAACAACGATAACCTGCTGTGGGATCATTATTCGTCTGAATGTTGACAGTGCGTTATTTGTTTCATTTCCCGTATCTTCCGCAATTTTAGAGCCTGGTAAATGAAAATTTACACTGAAAGATCTTTCTTTCCATATTATCGGAAACGAAAGGACGCAGAGGTGTTTCCAAGGCACCAGGGCCAGGTACTATACTGGCCAAGACCTACTAACATGTCCTAGTCGTGCATCCTGGGCAACAGGTCCCTTTGGGTTCCTGGCTAACGTAGTAGGATCGCAGATTCTTCCGAAGTCGGGGAGTATCTGCCTGCACAGCGAGGAACCACCAGTCTGCACACCAATAAGCCAGACATGGGACAATGGATACTCACGCAAACCTCAGGTCCTGTATGACATGACACTGATGTTGGACAACATGATATCTTTATCCGACATACAGGACTTCGCGCTAGAGTTCACAGCCAGCAAACGTAAGCAAGCAAGCAATCGGAAACGAAGAGTCTAGTCTCTCAAATCTGAGCAAAAATTGCTTGTAAAAATGCGGTTAATTTTCTGATTTTAGAAATGGCAACACCACTAGTTCTCGACCTCATCGATTTACATCAGATTATCATATTAAACTATTTTAGATGATAGTTATTCTGATTTAAAGGACTCTGTGAAAGAAAATGACACTGATAGCACGTGCAGTAGTGTGGTTATTCAGTTAAATTATTTAGCAGATGGTCATATGGATAATAAAACTAACAGTGAAAGTTTGTTTGTCATTATATGATGATGGCACGTCAAATTATGCTTGGGCTAATGGGTCACACTTGTGCCCCTAAGTTTGCTTTGCCTATCACAAATAAACTGAGCAGTATTTAAATAATTATAACTAAATAGAAAATTATATCGGTTCTCATTGTAATGAGTACAAATCTGCCTTGTGATTTCCTGACTTTATACAACATTCATTTGACGATGCTTTTTCCCCTATGTGAGAATGCAACATGCACAATTGATGAACAAAAGATGAGTGATTGGAAGGGCCGAATGTAAGTTGGGCTTACTTGAGCAATTTGTGACCCTTTGAAAACATAGTTTGTTCTTTCATTCGTTCAACTTTTTCCATTTTGTGTGAAAATGATGTGATTCAAAATATAATTGTTATAATTGTTTTGATAGTTTTAAGGAGCAGTTCTTGTTATATTGGTGAAGAAAAGTGGTGTTTTTATCATTATTCAGTAAATTTAATTTGTTAATAATTAATCAAAGAGGGAGAAGTAGTGCCTTAGTAAGTAGGAACTTTTAAGTGTTAAATCAATAATTTTTTGTGTTAAAATTGATAAATGATTGTGTTAAAAGTTGATAAATGTTTGTGTTAAAGTTGATAAATGATTGTTAAAGTTGATAAATGATTGTGTTAAACTTGATAAATTATTGTGTTAAAATAGATAAAAGATTGTTTAAAATTCCACATGCAAAATTCAGTCTAGCACTACTAAAATTTAGTGTGTACGGACTGTGCTTGAGTTCAAAGTGAGTGAGCGCCCCCCCCCCCCCCCCAAAAAAAAGAGATTGTATTCAAGTTGATACATGATTGTGTTCAATGTGATACATGATTGTGTTAAAGTTGATAAATGATTGTGATTAAATAGATAAATGATTGTGTTCAAGCTGATACATGATTGTGTTCAAGCTGATACATGATTGTGTTCAAGTTGATAAATGATTGTGATAAAATAGATAAATGATTGTGTTAAAGTTGATACATGATTGTGTTCAAGTTGATACATGATTGTGTTCAAGTTGATAAATGATTGTGTTAAAGTTGATACATGATTGTGCTAAAGTTGATACATGGCTGTGTTAAAGTTGATAAATGATTGTGTTAAAGTTGATAAATGATTGTGTCAAAGTTGATAAATGATTGTGTTAAAGTTGATAAATGATTGTGTTAAAGTTGTACACGACAAGCAGAACTGACCTAGAAAATAGCCGACAAGGGAACAGTGAAAGTAGGACAGCCTCTGTACGTAGTTGGGCGCGGGTGGAACCCCATTCTCTGCCAGACTAGTCTGAGATTTCTTGTACGTGTCATAACGTAGAACAAAACATAATAACAAGCCTGGCATCACCTAGTGGGAGAGAGAACACAGACATCACAAATGGCAATACTGACATAAAACCAGACATCACGTATGGCAATACTGACAGATAAAACAAACAGACATCACACTATATATGGCAATACTGACAGATAAAACAAACAGACATCACACTATATATGGCAATACTAACAGATAAAACAAACAGACATCACACTATATATGGCAATACTGACAGATAAAACAAACAGACATCACACTATGTATGGCAATACTGACAGATAAAACAAACAGACATCACACTATATATGGCAATACTGACAGATAAAACAAACAGATATCACACTATATATGGCAATACTGACAGATAAAACAAACAGACATCACACTATATATGGCAATACTGACAGATAAAACACAGACATCACACCATGTATGGCAATACTGACAGATAAAACAAACAGACATCACACTATATATGGCAATACTGACAGATAAAACAAACAGACATCACACTATGTATGGCAATACTGACAGATAAAACAAACAGACATCACACTATATATGGCAATACTGACAGATAAAACAAACAGACATCACACTATATATGGCAATACTGACAGATAAAACAAACAGACATCACACTATATATGGCAATACTGACAGATAAAACACAGACATCACACTATATATGGCAATACTGACAGATAAAACAAACAGACATCACACTATATATGGCAATACTGACAGATAAAACACAGACATCACATATGGCAATACTGACAGATAAAACACAGACATCACACTATATATGGCAATACTGACAGATAAAACAAACAGACATCACACTATATATGGCAATACTAACAGATAAAACAAACAGACATCACACTATATATGGCAATACTGACAGATAAAACAAACAGACATCACACTATATATGGCAATACTGACAGATAAAACAAACAGACATCACACTATATATGGCAATACTGACAGATAAAACAAACAGACATCACACTATGTATGGCAATACTGACAGATAAAACACAGACATCACACTATGTATGGCAATACTGACAGATAAAACAAACAGACATCACACTATATATGGCAATACTGACAGATAAAACAAACAGACATCACACTATATATGGCAATACTGACAGATAAAACAAACAGACATCACACTATGTATGGCAATACTGACAGATAAAACACAGACATCACATCATGTATGGCAATCCATCCATCCATCATGTGCCATGCCAATAAGTGTGGGCGGTCATGTTTTGCCATCTCACTCGATCACCAGAGTCGTGAATCAGCTCCGTGTGTGATCCACTTTTTGAATGCTACCTTCTTTTTGAACATGCTATCTTTAACTTCGTTGTTCCACCAGGCTGTTCTTAATCTTTTGTCCTGCTATACTTCCTTTGTTCCACATTTATTTTCCAGTGTGTCGAGCATGGCAGCCTTGAAAATTGTCCATTCCTTATCTACGCTTGAGTGGTCATCAGGGATGTTCTTATGTAGGTTTTTGATTTCTTGATTGAATTCGTCTTTAACCGTATTTTCCTGAAGCCTCCTGTAATTGATGACATGTGTTGTTACCTTTTTGTTTCTTATTTTCCTGTATGTTGAAATCTTTTTATTATTACGACTGGTTTGTGATCAGTATCAACATCTGTATTTGGGAGTGCTCTTGAATCTAATAGTAGTCTTCTGTCTGATTTCCTAATTATAATAAAGTCAATTTGAGATGCTTGGTCTGTCATTCCATTTATACCAAGTTTTGGTGTGGTTACGACGATGTTGAAAAAAACTATTTGCTATTATTAGACCGTGTTCGGAGCATATGTTGAGGAGATGTTGACCATTGCTGTTACATTCAGTCTCTGAATGGCCCCATGCAATTATCCCACGGTGTTCTTCGTGTGCCTATTCGTCCATTAAAATCACCCATCAAAATAAGTTCATCTGTCTCCCTGACATTATTTAACGTGTCTGCAAGTTTATAAAAAAAAACTCGTCTTTGTCTTCGTCGCTGTAAGTGTCGTTACATGGGGCGTATGTTTGTATAAAAGTTGTTGTTCTATTTCCTTCTTTGATCTGTACTAGTATTATCCTTTCCAACATAAATTTAGTGTTGATAATGGCTTTCGCTTTGTCTGGATGCAACAAAAAACCCACCCCATGTTTAGCTGTAGCTCACTGGTCAACGCCACTCCATATAAGAACGTAAGCTTCATGTGTTCGTTTCGTGTTCTGCCCCTTTTTCCTAGTATCTGTGAGTCCTAATATTTGAATATTTGATTTTTTCATAAACTCTACGACAGCTGGTTCCTTATATCCTAGACCAGTAACATTCCAAGTCGTGAAAATCGCCTTTCTATTTCGAAGTTTAGCAGTTGTTAGTCACTTGTTGTTGTTCGGCTTCGGTGTGTTTCTGGCGTGAATGCTGATAAATTGCGTTTTTCTTTCAATTTCCTCCATAATTCTCTAGCAATAGTACTTGAACAAATAAATTCCATACCGGTTTGCTGGACCTGTCGTAAGTTCATCCTTATTTGAACAAATTGATGTTAAGAAACACGCACAGAACACATAATTAAATCTCTGCCTATGAATTCTGTACGGCAATACTGACAGATAAAACACAGACATCACATCATGTATGGAAATATTGAAAGATAAAACACAGACATCACATCATGTATGGCAATACTGACAGATAAAACACAGACATCACGTATGGCAATATTGACAGATAAAACACAGACATCACGTATGGCAATACTGACAGATAAAAGACATCACGTATGTCAATACTGACAGATAAAACACAGACATCACGTATGGCAATACTGACAGATAAAAGACATCACGTATGTCAATACTGACAGATAAAACACAGACATCACATATGGCAATACTGACAGATAAAAGACATCACGTATGTCAATACTGACAGATAAAACACAGACATCACATCATGTATGGCAATATTGACAGATAAAACACAGACATCACGTATGGCAATATTGACAGATAAAACACAGACATCACGTATGGCAATACTGACAGATAAAAGACATCACGTATGTCAATACTGACAGATAAAACACAGACATCACGTATGGCAATACTGACAGATAAAAGACATCACGTATGTCAATACTGACAGATAAAACACAGACATCACGTATGGCAATACTGACAGATAAAAGACATCACGTATGTCAATACTGACAGATAAAACACAGACATCACATCATGTATGGCAATATTGACAGATAAAACACAGACATCACGTATGGCAATATTGACAGATAAAACACAGACATCACGTATGGCAATACTGACAGATAAAAGACATCACGTATGTCAATACTGACAGATAAAACACAGACATCACGTATGGCAATACTGACAGATAAAAGACATCACGTATGTCAATACTGACAGATAAAACACAGACATCACATCATGTATGGCAATATTGACAGATAAAACACAGGCATCACATCATGTATGCCAATATTGACAGATAACACAGACATCACGTATGGCAATATTGACAGACAAAACATACACCACATCACATATGGCAATACTGACAGACAAAACATACACCACATCACATATGGCAATACTGACAGACAAAACAGACACCACATCACATATGACAATCCATTGGCACCTTGCCGTCTTGACAGATGATAGTTTGTGCTTTAAAAAGGCATAATAACTTTTAACTATGGCGGTAGCGAGTGTGACTGATAAGGCCAATTTGCGCTGTAAATGTCCGTTCACAGTGGGTGCATGTGAACACGTGGTCATTTCCACCATCATGCACCATCTTACGTCTCAAACGCTTGGTGTGTGACTTTTCTGCAATAATTTTCTCCTTTGACTTTATTCCATTTCTGATATTTGCCCTCCATGCAACACGTTCAGCGGCGACTTGCTCCCAATGTGCATTATCAATGCCTGTATCAATCATGTCCCGCTTACACACATCTTTGTATCGTAGTAGAGGCCGACCCTGAGATCTCTTACCCATCTGTAATTCACCAAAAAAGATATCCTTTGGTATTCTACCATCATCCATCCTCCTAAGATGTCCTATCCATCTAAGTCTACGAAGACTGAGCATGGAATAAACTGTCACACAACCTGATCTTTCCAATACTTCAGTATTTGTGATTTTGTCTTGCCACTTAATACCAAGTATTCTTCGCAGACACCGCATATGAAAGCTGTTTAAATTGTTCTCTTGGTGTGAGTAAGTTGTCCAGGTTTCACTGCCATAGAGAAGAGTACTAAGGACACAGGCTTGATAGACAAGGACTTTTGTTTTGGCAGTAAGCTTCCTGTTCTCCCAGACTCTTTTTCTTAACCTGTTCATTGTTGTTGCTGCCTTACCAATCCGGATGTTGATTTCCTGATCTAGGGATAATTTGCTATTTACCACTGATCCTAGATATGTAAAATGGTCTACTATCTCTAGTTCGGCGTCGTCAATAAAGATTGATGGTACCTCATGTGCACCTTGTGACATAATCTGTGTCTTCTTTTTGCTAATTGTTAAACCAAATTCAGAACAAGCATTGGAGAATGCAGATAGTAGACATTGCAATTCTTCCTCAGAGTGTGTCGTAACTGCAGCATCATCTGCAAAAAGCAACTCTCTGATCAGTACCCTCCTAATTTTGGTCTTAGCCTTCAATCTCTGAGCATTGTAGAGGCCGCCATCTGAGCGTGAGTGAATGTATATACCACCATCCTGATCACGAAATGCATATTTCAGTAGAAGTGAAAAGTATATTCCAAAGAGGGTGGGAGCTAGTACACAACCTTGCTTAACTCCACTCTTGATTTCAAATTCTTCAGAAGTTGCACCATCAAACTTGATTATACCCTTCATGCCTGTGTGGAACGATTCCACAATGGACAGAAGAGTTGGTGGGCAGCCAATCTTCTTTAGTGCCTTGAACAGACCCTCACGACTGACCAAATCAAATGCCTTTGTGAGGTCGATGAAGGCAATAAACAGTGGTTGATTCTGTTCACGGCATTTTTCTTGCATTTGTCGCAATGAGAATATCATATCAGTGGTAGACCGGTTCTGTCGAAAGCCACACTGTGATTCGGGGTAGACTTGATCTCCTAGGACTTGAAGTCTGCGCAGAACAATTCTGGCAAATACTTTTCCAACAATACACAGAAGTGAGATACCCCTATAGTTGTTGCAGTCGCTCCGATCGCCCTTGTTCTTGTACAGTGTTATGATGCTTGAATCTTTGAAATCCTGTGGGACTTGTCCTTCACGCCAGCATAGCTCTATTAGCTGGTGGATCTGTAGAGTGAGTGTGTCTTGCCCACTCCTGATAACCTCTATTGGAATCCCATCCTTACCTGGAGCCTTGCCAGATGCAAGTTCATTTATAGCACACTTAACTTCTGTTATGGTGGGAAGTGTGTCCAGGTGGTCAAGAGTTGGTAGAGCCTCTATGGCGTTGAGGGCATCATCCGCTAGTTTGGTCTCACTTGAGTAAAGCTCCAAATAGTGCTCTACCCATCTGTCCATCTGCTGTTTCTTATCAGTGATGACTTCTCCAGTCAAGGTTTTCAATGGTGCACTTCTTTTGATCACTGGACCACAAGCTTTCTTTATTCCTTCATACATGCTTCTTATGTCTCCCTTATCACTTGCGATTTGAATGGACTCACATAACTTGATCCAATAATCATTTGCACACTGCCTGGCAGCCTTTTGCACATCCTTCCTAGCTTGCCTTAGCTCACTCAGTGTGTTACGCGTTGGTCTTTCCTTGTTTCTTAAGAGAGCTTTCTTCTTCTTATCAATCAGGGGCTGCAGAGTCTCGCTGTTGGCCGCAAACCAGTCCTGCCTCTTATGATCCACAGTGCCGTAAACCCCTACGGCAGTTTTATAAAGAGTTTCCTTAATTTGACCCCACTTTTCATTTACTGTACAATTTTCTGGTGTATCAGTGAAAGCGTCTTCAAGTTGCTGTTGAAACTGAAAGCACTTTTCAGGATCATGAGTGTTAATAATATTAATCCTGGGGCTAGATTTGTGTTTAGCTGTGTAGATTCTCTTTGGTCTCAGTCTAACCCTTGCAACAACCAAAGAATGATCCGTATCACAGTCAGCACTGTGGTAACTACGAGTCAATGATATATGGTTCAGATGTTGTCTCCGTGTGATGATGAAGTCCAGCTGGTGCCAATGGCCGGATCTTGGATGTTTCCATGTGACCTTATGCATCTCTTTTGTTTTAAAAAAAGAGTTTGTAATACATAGGTCATTACTGGTGCAATGCTCCAGCAGCCTTTGCCCATTTTCATTCATGCGACCGATGTTGTATTTTCCAAGGCACACTGGCCATGAACTTGAGTCCTTGCCCACACGAGCATTGAAATCACCGAGCATATAAATGTAGTCAGATTTTGGAACTGCCTTGATCACGGAGTCTAACTCCTCATAGAACAAATCCTTCACATCATCAGAGGAATCGAGTGTCGGTGCATATGCAGTAATAATGGTGGCAAACCCAAAAGAGGTTGCCAAGCGCAGGGATAATAGTCTTTCATTTCCTCCTGCTGGAATTTCAATCATTCCCAGTAGCGAATTCTTCACTGCAAAGCCCACACCGTGTTGCCTTTTTTCTGCCTGCCCTCTACCCTTCCAGAAAAAGGTGTAGTTGTTTTCCCTGAGTGACCCTTCCTCAGCGAGGCGAGTCTCCTGCAGGCCAGCAATATCAATGTTAAGACGATTGAGTTCGGCATCAATCACAGCCGTTTTTCTCACATCGTCAATATTGGTCAAGTCAGTGGAAAATCCTGGACACATGGTTCTCACGTTCCAGGTTGCAAGCCGTAGCTTGAGGTTTCTATTTTTATTTTTGTTTGTACCTGGTGCATTGGTTTTACAGCCTGCGATTCAGATTTTGTCCTAGCCCCAAGCACCCATTGAAGCAGGCAGGCTGTGGCGGATCAGCACCCAATTGGCTGGGGGCTGCCCAGCTTGAGGCGGGCGGTAGCTGATCAGTGACACCTATAGGTGTCTCCCACCGTCAGAGGCAACGCGTGGCGCCCCATGTCTACGCCAACTGACAAGGACTTATAACCCGTAACAGTTGCCTCTCGCTTTGATTCCGAGACCAGTTAAGACCAGGGATGGAGTTATTGCCTCTCCATAGCACAAAGCCTGGGCTAAAATATAGAGATCATGTGTTGCCCATGCAGCATGATCCCTCTCTCGGCCCGCCTAGTTCACTCCAGAGGAAAGGTAACACCCCTACATCTGGAACAAGACAAGCTGCAGAAGCTGCCGGATCAGCAAAGCAATGCTCTAACTGTCCGCCTGTCGGAGCTTCGATCCTAGACCAGTCGCCAACCAAGGCTTAGGGCCTGGTCTGCCCTGCCATGACAATTTTGTCTTTAGCTTGCATTTCCTCGCACCAGGGTAAGGCTTGTACCCTCCCAATTGCGCTCTTCCGCCCGAAGCCGTTGGCACAATGTGGGGTGTCGGGTTTGGTAAGCGCCGCCCAACGTTCGGCGCTAACAGAGACCAGGTAGTACCGTCTACTGTTATACGGTAGCTCAGTCATATCTGACTAAGACCTGACTGAAACATATGACAATACTGACAGACAAAACAGACATTATCATCATCATGTGCCATGCCAATAAGCATGAGCGGTCAAGTATTGCCATCTCACACGATCACAAGAGTCATGGATCAGCTCTTGTGTTCTTGCCTTAACAATGTCATATGGCCAAGCTATCCAGGTATTTACTTCTCTGTCTTCCCCTTGTTCTTTTCCCCTCAAACTTGTCAGTTGTCACCAAGTTCTCCAATGTTTTTCTTCTCATAACGTGTCCAAAAATGTGTGACTGTCTACGTCTAATTTCTCTAATCATTTTACAGTTTTCATTTGTTTCTTGTAGGACTTGGTCACTGGTTATTTTGTCTGTCCATGGTATTCTTTGCATTTTCTTAGAAACCACATTTACACAGCCATCAGATGTTTTTCAGCTTGACTGCTCATTGTCCATACTTCACATCCATAAACAATTACATGTTCTATGTAGCATTTCAACACTCTTTTTTCTTGTTTCAAATGATATCTTTTCATTGGTCAGTATGTTTTCCATCTTGCAAAAGGCTACCTTCGCCATGGCAATTCTTGTTCTAATCTCTTCAAGGCAACTCCCATCAGATGTTATGACTGTTACGAGATAACTGTACCGATTCGCTTCTTTAAGAATATTCCCATTTACTTGTATATTACATTGTGGTATCTTCTTCCTCCTACACACATACATACATACACAAACAGAGACTCACAATGTCACCAAGTCCAAGCATATTGAAGTGACTGGAATTCTGGGAACTGAAAGAGAAAATCCACCAGTTATTACCAGAAATTCAAACATGAACAGTTACCTGTGTATACACATGGACAACTACCTGTGTGAATATGTACATCTATCTGTGTGAACATATGAACAACTATCTGTGTGAACATGTATAACCATCTGTGTGAATAAATGTACAAATGCATGTGTGAACATGTACAACTTTCTGTGTGAACCTTTGTACAGCTATCTGTGTGAACATATGTACAACTATATGTTTGAACATATGTGCAACTATATGTGTGAACATGCACAACTAACTGTGAGTACATGTACAACTGTGTGAATACATGTACAACAGTATGTGTGAACATGCACAGCTGTCTGTGATAACATATACAACTGTATGTGTGAATGTGTACAGCTGTATGTGTGAACACGTACAACTGTATGTGTGAACATTTACAACTGCATGTGTGATCATGTACAACTGTATGTGTGAACATGTACAACTATCTGTCTGAACACATGTACAACTGTATGTGTGAACATGTACAACTGTATGGATACATGTACAAGTGTATGTGTGAATAAATGTACAAATGCATGTGTGAACATGTACAACTTTCTGTGTGAACCTTTGTACAGCTATCTGTGTGAACATATGTACAACTATCTATGTGAACATATGTGCAACTATATGTGTGAACATGCACAACTAACTGTGAGTACATGTACAACTGTGTGAATACATGTACAACAGTATGTGTGAACATGTGCAACAGTATGTGTGAACATGCACAGCTTTCTGTGATAACATATACAACTGTATGTGTGAATGTGTATAGCTGTATGTGTGAACACGTACAACTATATGTGTGAATATTTACAACTGCATGTGTGATCATGTACAACTGTATGTGTGAACATGTACAACTGTATGTGTGAACATTTACAACTATGTGTGTGATCATGTACAACTGTATGTGTGAACATGTACAACTATCTGTCTGAACACATGTACAACTGTATGTGTGAACACGTACAACTATCTGTGTGAACACGTACAACTATCTGTGAGAACATTTATGACTATCTGTGTGAACATATGTACAACTTTCTGTGTGAACACACGTACAGCTGTACGTGTGAACATCTACGACTATCTGTGAGAACAAGTACAACTGTATGTGTGAGCATGTACAACTGTATGTGTGAGCATGTACAACTGTATCTGTGAGCATGTACAACTGTATGTGTGAGCATGTACAACTGTATGTGTGAGCATGTACAACTGCGTGTGAGCATGTACAACTGTATGTGTGAACATCTACGAGTATCTGTGAGAACATGTACAACTGTATGTGTGAGCATGTACAACTGTGTGTGAGCTTGTACAACTGTATGTGTGAGCATGTAAAACTGTGTGTGAGCTTGTACAACTGTATGTGTGAGCATGTACAACTGTATGTGTGAGCATGTACAACTGTATGTGTGAGCATGTACAACTGTATGTGTGAACATATGTACAACTATATTGTGAACATGTACAACTTTATGTGTGAACATGTACAACTATCTGCGTGAATACATGTACAACTAGCTATCTGTGTATTATGTACAACATGTGTATGTATGTGAAACACTCTATCTCAACAACAACCGTCAAATATGTGGTAAACAAACAGCTCCATCTAACAACAACGTGTACACATATGTCACGAAATGGCCAAACAGCACAAGCTGGTACATACCTTGGAAATACTAACTTGGCAGGTAATGACAGTTTGGGGGCATCTCGAACTAGCCCAGTTAAATGCAGTTTTTTGGCAAACAAACCCACCTAGGATGGTAAGATTGGGAAAAAAATCTATAGTACAGTCTGTCATACCAACACAGTTAACTATAATCACATTATTGTTGTTGCTCTAATGTACATCTATAGTACAGTCTGTCATACCAACACAGTTAACTATAATCACATTGTTGTTGTTACTCTAATGTACATCTATAGTACAGTCTATCATACCAACACAGTTAACTATAATCACATTGTTGTTGTTACTCTAATGTACATCTATAGTACAGTCTGTCATACCAACACAGTTAACTATAATCACATTGTTGTTGTTACTCTAATGTACATCTATAGTACAGTCTGTCATACCAACACAGTTAACTATAATCACATTGTTGTTGTTACTCTAATGTACATCTATAGTACAGTCTGTCATACCAACACAGTTAACTATAATCACATTGTTGTTGTTGCTCTAATGTACATCTATAGTACAGTCTGTCATACCAACACAGTTAACTATAATCACATTGTTGTTGTTACTCTAATGTACATCTATAGTACAGTCTGTCATACCAACACAGTTAACTATAATCACATTGTTGTTGTTACTCTAATGTACATCTATAGTACAGTCTGTCATACCAACACAGTTAACTATAATCACATTGTTGTTGTTGCTCTAATGTACATCTATAGTACAGTCTGTCATACCAACACAGTTAACTATAATCACATTGTTGTTGTTACTCTAATGTACATCTATAGTACAGTCTGTCATACCAACACAGTTAACTATAATCACATTGTTGTTGTTACTCTAATGTACATCTATAGTACAGTCTGTCATACCAACACAGTTAACTATAATCATATTGTTGTTACTCTAATGTACATCTATAGTACAGTCTGTCATACCAACACAGTTAACTATAATCATATTGTTGTTACTCTAATGTACATCTATAGTACAGTCTGTCATACCAACACAGTTAACTATAATCACATTGTTGTTGTTGCTCTAATGTACATCTATAGTACAGTCTGTCATACCAACACAGTTAACTATAATCACATTGTTGTTGTTACTCTAATGTACATCTATAGTACAGTCTGTCATACCAACACAGTTAACTATAATCACATTGTTATTGTTACTCTAATGTACATCTATAGTACAGTCTGTCATACCAACACAGTTAACTATAATCATATTGTTACTCTAATGTACATCTATAGTACAGTCTGTCATACCAACACAGTTAACTATAATCATATTGTTGTTGTTACTCTAATGTACATCTATAGTACAGTCTGTCATACCAACATAGTTAACTATAATCATATTGTTACTCTATGTACATATATAGTACAGTATGTCATACCAACACAGTTAACTATAATCATATTGTTACTCTAATGTACATCTATAGTACAGTTTGTCATACCAACACAGTTAACTATAATCATATTGTTGTTGCTCTAATTTACATCTATAGTACAGTCTGTCATACCAACATAGTTAACTATAATCATATTGTTACTCTAATGTACATCTATAGTACAGTCTGTCATACCAAC
Organism: Cepaea nemoralis; assembly: GCA_014155875.1. Lineage (NCBI taxonomy): Eukaryota > Metazoa > Mollusca > Gastropoda > Stylommatophora > Helicidae > Cepaea > Cepaea nemoralis. The sequence continues at coordinate 71,837 of JACEFZ010011363.1, forward strand.
ACAGTTAACTATAATCATATTGTTACTCTAATGTACATCTATAGTACAGTCTGTCATACCAACACAGTTAACTATAATCATATTGTTGTTGTTACTCTAATGTACATCTATAGTACAGTCTGTCATACCAACATAGTTAACTATAATCATATTGTTACTCTAATGTACATCTATAGTACAGTCTGTCATACCAACACAGTTAACTATAATCATATTGTTACTCTAATGTACATCTATATTACAGTCTGTCATACCAACACAGTTAACTATAATCATATTGTTACTCTAATGTACATCTATAGTACAGTCTGTCATACCAACACAGTTAACTATAATCATATTGTTACTCTAATGTACATCTATAGTACAGTCTGTCATACCAACACAGTTAACTATAATCATATTGTTACTCTAATGTACATCTATAGTACAGTCTGTCATACCAACACAGTTAACTATAATCGCATTGTTACTCTAATGTACATCTATAGTACAGTCTGTCATACCAACACAGTTAACTATAATCATATTGTTACTCTAATGTACATCTATAGTACAGTCTGTCATACCAACACAGTTAACTATAATCACATTGTTGTTGTTACTCTAATGTATATCTATAGTACAGTCTGTCATACCAACACAGTTAACTATAATAATATTGTTACTCTAATGTACATCTATAGTACAGTCTGTCATACCAACATAGTTAACTATAATCACATTATTGTTACTCTAATGTACATCTATAGTACAGTTTGTCATACCAACATAGTTAACTATAATCACATTGTTGTTGTTACTCTAATGTACATCTATAGTACAGTCTGTCATACCAACACAGTTAACTATAATCATATTGTTGTTGTTGCTCTAATGTACATCTATAGTACAGTCTGTCATACCAACATAGTTAACTATAATCATATTGTTACTCTAATGTACATCTATAGTACAGTTTGTCATACCAACACAGTTAACTATAATCATATTGTTGTTGCTCTAATGTACATCTATAGTACAGTTTGTCATACCAACATAGTTAACTATAATCATATTGTTATTGTTACTCTAATGTACATCTATAGTACAGTTTGTCATACCAACACAGTTAACTATAATCATATTGTTGTTACTCTAATGTACATCTATAGTACTGTCTGTCATACCAACATAGTTAACTATAATCATATTGTTACTCTAATGTACATCTATAGTACAGCCTGTCATACCAACATAGTTAACTATAATCATATTGTTATTGTTACTCTAATGTACATCTATAGTACAGTTTGTCATACCAACACAGTTAACTATAATCATATTGTTGTTACTCTAATGTACATCTATAGTACAGTCTGTCATACCAACATAGTTAACTATAATCATATTGTTGTTGTTGCTCTAATGTACATCTATAGTACAGTCTGTCATACCAACATAGTTAACTATAATCATATTGTTATTGTTACTCTAATGTACATCTATAGTACAGTTTGTCATACCAACACAGTTAACTATAATCATATTGTTGTTACTCTAATGTACATCTATAGTACAGTCTGTCATACCAACATAGTTAACTATAATCATATTGTTGTTGTTACTCTAATGTACATCTATAGTACAGTTTGTTATACCAACACAGTTAACTATAATCATATTGTTATTGTTACTCTAATGTACATCTATAGTACAGTCTGTCATACCAACACAGTTAACTATAATCACATTGTTGTTACTCTAATGTACATCTATAGTACAGTCTGTCATACCAACATAGTTAACTATAATCATATTGTTGTTGTTACTCTAATGTACATCTATAGTACAGTCTGTCATACCAACATAGTTAACTATAATCATATTGTTGTTGTTGCTCTAATGTACATCTATAGTACAGTCTGTCATACCAACATAGTTAACTATAATCATATTGTTACTCTAATGTACATCTATAGTACAGTCTGTCATACCAACATAGTTAACTATAATCATATTGTTACTCTAATGTACATCTATAGTACAGTTTGTCATACCAACACAGTTAACTATAATAACATTGTTGTTGTTACTCTAATGTACATCTATAGTACAGTCTGTCATACCAACATAGTTAACTATAATCATATTGTTACTCTAATGTACATCTACAGTACAGTTTGTCATACCAACACAGTTAACTATAATCACATTGTTGTTGTTGCTCTAATGTACATCTATAGTACAGTTTGTCATACCAACACAGTTAACTATAATCACATTGTTGTTGTTGCTCTAATGTACATCTATAGTACAGTTTGTCATACCAACACAGTTAACTATAATCATATTGTTGTTGTTGCTCTAATGTACATCTACAGTACAGTTTGTCATACCAACACAGTTAACTATAATAACATTGTTGTTGTTGCTCTAATGTACATCTATAGTACAGCCTGTCATACCAACACAGTTAACTATAATAACATTGTTGTTGTTGCTCTAATGTACATCTATAGTACAGTCTGTCATACCAACATAGTTAACTATAATCATATTGTTGTTGTTGCTCTAATGTACATCTATAGTACAGTCTGTCATACCAACACAGTTAACTATAATCACATTGTTGTTGTTGCTCTAATGTACATCTACAGTACAGTTTGTCATACCAACACAGTTAACTATAATCATATTGTTACTCTAATGTACATCTACAGTACAGTTTGTCATACCAACACAGTTAACTATAATCACATTGTTGTTGTTGCTCTAATGTACATCTACAGTACAGTTTGTCATACCAACACAGTTAACTATAATCATATTGTTGTTGTTACTCTAATGTACATCTACAGTACAGTTTGTCATACCAACACAGTTAACTATAATCATATTGTTGCTCTAATGTACATCTATAGTACAGCCTGTCATACCAACACAGTTAACTATAATAACATTGTTGTTGTTACTCTAATGTACATCTATAGTACAGTTGTCATACCAACACAGTTAACTATAATCATATTGTTACTCTAATGTACATCTATAGTACAGCCTGTCATACCAACACAGTTAACTATAATCATATTGTTACTCTAATGTACATCTATAGTACAGCCTGTCATACCAACACAGTTAACTATAATCATATTGTTACTCTAATGTACATCTACAGTACAGTCTGTCATACCAACACAGTTAACTATAATCATATTGTTACTCTAATGTACATCTATAGTACAGTTGTCATACCAACACAGTTAACTATAATCATATTGTTGTTGTTGCTCTAATGTACATCTATAGTACAGCCTGTCATACCAACATAGTTAACTATAATCATATTGTTACTCTAATGTACATCTATAGTACAGCCTGTCATACCAACACAGTTAACTATAATCATATTGTTACTCTAATGTACATCTATAGTACAGCCTGTCATACCAACACAGTTAACTATAATCATATTGTTACTCTAATGTACATCTATAGTACAGTCTGTCATACCAACACAGTTAACTATAATCATATTGTTACTCTAATGTACATCTATAGTACAGCCTGTCATACCAACACAGTTAACTATAATCATATTGTTACTCTAATGTACATCTATAGTACAGCCTGTCATACCAACACAGTTAACTATAATCATATTGTTACTCTAATGTACATCTATAGTACAGTCTGTCATACCAACACAGTTAACTATAATCATATTGTTACTCTAATGTACATCTATAGTACAGTCTGTCATACCAACACAGTTAACTATAATCATATTGTTACTCTAATGTACATCTATAGTACAGTCTGTCATACCAACACAGTTAACTATAATCATATTGTTACTCTAATGTACATCTATAGTACAGTCTGTCATACCAACACAGTTAACTATAATCATATTGTTACTCTAATGTACATCTATAGTACAGTCTGTCATACCAACACAGTTAACTATAATCATATTGTTACTCTAATGTACATCTATAGTACAGTCTGTCATACCAACACAGTTAACTATAATCATATTGTTGCTCTAATGTACATCTATAGTACAGTCTGTCATACCAACATAGTTAACTATAATCATATTGTTACTCTAATGTACATCTATAGTACAGTCTGTCATACCAACATAGTTAACTATAATCACATTGTTGTTGTTACTCTAATGTACATCTATAGTACAGTCTGTCATACCAACACAGTTAACTATAATCATATTGTTACTCTAATGTACATCTATAGTACAGTCTGTCATACCAACACAGTTAACTATAATCATATTGTTGCTCTAATGTACATCTATAGTACAGTCTGTCATACCAACATAGTTAACTATAATCACATTGTTGTTGTTACTCTAATGTACATCTATAGTACAGTCTGTCATACCAACACAGTTAACTATAATCATATTGTTACTCTAATGTACATCTATAGTACAGCCTGTCATACCAACATAGTTAACTATAATCACATTGTTGTTGTTGCTCTAATGTACATCGATAGTACAGCCTGTCATACCTATAAGGTTTGTTATCTCTAGATTTAACCTTCACTGAACTACACACATGGCCAGATACTTACTGGGTTATCTGCTGGCCGAGTTGCCACTTTGACCATGACATTTGTACTGAAGATGTAGGATGAGAAAAACACCTGGCAAGGAAGACATGATAATTGTCAGATACAACTTTACATTAGAGAAGACAACAGTCTCGTCTGATACAACTTTACATTAGAGAAGACAACAGTCTCAACAGATACAACTTTACATTAGAGAAGACAACAGTCTCGTCAGATACAACTTTACATTAGAGAAGACAACAGTCTCAACAGATACAACTTTACATTAGAGAAGACAACAGTCTCGTCAGATACAACTTTACATTAGAGAAGACAACAGTCTCGTCAGATACAACTTTACATTAGAGAAGACAACAGTCTCGTCAGATACAACTTTATATTAGAGAAGACAACAGTCTCAACAGATACAACTTTACATTAGAGAAGACAACAGTCTCAACAGATACAACTTTACATTAGAGAAGACAACAGTCTCATCAGATACAACTTTACATTAGAGAAGACAACAGTCTCGTCAGATACAACTTTACATTAGAGAAGACAACAGTCTGGTCACATGTCATAGAGAAGCCAACAGTCTGGTCACATGTCACAGAGAAGATGACAGTCTGGTCATATGTCACAGAGAAGATGACAGTCTGGTCACATGTCATAGAGAAGACAACTGTCTGGTCACATGTCACAGAGAAGATGACAGTCTGGTCACATGTCACAGAGAAGACACCTGTCTGGTCACATGTCACAGAGAAGACAACTGTCTGGTCACATGTCATAGAGAAGACACCTGTCTGGTCACATGTCACAGAGAAGACAACTGTCTGGTCACATGTCACAGAGAAGACAACCCTACACTCGAGGAGAACATTGTGCACCCAGTGCGTTGTGTCCTCACATATATCCTAGCACCTTCAGACGTGAGAAGCCAACTTCTTCCCCAGTCTCACCTCCGCATTGACGGTTGGCTATGCACCAGTAGACATTGCTGCCACCATGTTGCTTCCTTGTACCCCACCCATGGCTCATGAGCCTGCACTCTCACTTGTCCCCCAGGAAGCCAGCTTTTCCTCTGGACTACTTTGGATGTGGGCTTGGGCTCCCCAATCCACACCCTATCTCTGCTGCAGTACACAGTCCTGGCCAGACAACTTACACCACGACAAGCAACTTTGCCAGAGATTTGACTTTGGCCGACATGGCTTGATATCAGTCACTGCTACAGTCTGGTGTTTCAACTACATTGCAGAGTCCTGTTTCTCAAGTGCACTACACTCATGTGGAGGGATGGCTGCGGAGCTGACAAGAGACGTTAACAGTTCCAGATCTGAGATGGGAGATTGTTCGCTAGCTTGGATGTTATACTTTGGACATCATCTACTTGGATTTGCAGCCAGGAACATGAAGCACATTACTACAGTGATTTATCCCACTTGACATTCTGATTGCTCCAGAGCTAGCATGAGGCATTCTCTTCTGCCTCACACAGTTGTTTTTGTGCCCGAGTCCTGGCTTGCCCCTTTACACCTAGCCGCTTAAGTAAGCAGCTAAACTGTATTCATCAACATAATTATATAAATGATATAAACCTATACATCTGACACCCCCTCCCCCATCCTAGATATAGCATTCAGATAGTTCTCTATTTTCTACAATCTTTAAGAATGTTATCATATGATCTATGTCCTGTTTAGCTCACTGCTTGCAGCCAGCAATAACACCACATCTCACAGACTTCCAAATTATTCTCATCTCTCTTGTGTAGAGTCCACGTCTCATCTCTCTTGTGTAGAGTCCACGTCTCATCTCTCTTGTGTAGAGTCCACGTCTCATCTCTCTTGTGTAGAGTCCACGTCTCATCTCTCTTGTGTAGAGTCCACGTCTCATCTCTCTTGTGTAGAGTCCATGTCTCATCTCTCTTGTGTAGAGTCCACGTCTCATCTCTCTTGTGTAGAGTCCACGTCTCATCTCTCTTGTGTAGAGTCCACGTCTCATCTCTCTTGTGTAGAGTCCATGTCTCATCTCTCTTGTGTAGAGTCCACGTCTCATCTCTCTTGTGTAGAGTCCACGTCTCATCTCTCTTGTGTAGAGTCCACGTCTCATCTCTCTTGTGTAGAGTCCATGTCTCATCTCTCTTGTGTAGAGTCCATGTCTCATCTCTCTTGTGTAGAGTCCACGTCTCATCTCTCTTGTGTAGAGTCCACGTCTCATCTCTCTTGTGTAGAGTCCACATCTCATCTCTCTTGTGTAGAGTCCACGTCTCATCTCTCTTGTGTAGAGTCCACGTCTCATCTCTCTTGTGCAGAGTCCACATTTCACAATCCTGAAGTGCTATGGACTATGCCTAATTTTTATTCATTTATTTGGTATGAATGTTATTTGATGTTACAAATATTTGTCTCTCTCAGAATGTTATTTGATGTTACAAATGTTTGTCTCTCTCAGAATGTTATTTGATGTTACAAATGTTTGTCTCTCTCAGAATATTATTTGATGTTACAAATGTTTGTCTCTCTCAGAATGTTATTTGATGTCACAAATGTTTGTCTCTCTCAGAATGTTATTTGATGTTACAAATGTTTGTCTCTCTCAGAATATTATTTGATGTTACAAATGTTTGTCTCTCAGAATGTTATTTGTTAGTTAGTTAGTTAGTCGAGATTCCATCTTCACGGCAACGGGTCGTCCCCATTATGCTCCGTTCCTGTGCCAGTGAATATCACACAAAATGCTCCCCACTGTCCAATGTGAAAAGTGGAACAGACAGGCGTCTTGGCAATCCAAAAGCCTGCACAGGTACACTGTGCATAATGCCGCCACCAGAATGCCAACACAAAAGTCCTCCATGAAAACCACAGTTCATCGTCGATGGAATCGGTAGTCACCAGAAAGACCTCATTGACCCAGGTTTTCTCACATGGCTCTGCCTCAATCCGCAGGGTGACCCGCCGAAAGCGTCGCATTAAGCACGAACTCCGTAACTCCAGCGCCAACTCCCAGGAGTCTCCTGAAAAATGCATTCATGAACCAAACAGGCAAATCAGTCAATTCAGCAACAGCCGGTAGCCTATGTTCCGAACATGCTGGTCACTGTACAATCAAAAGCGGACATATAGAAGCATTCCATGCGAATATCGTAGCTCACAGAGTCGCGCCACGCACTCACTCAGTAGCAGGGCGACAGAACCATATACTACCAGTCCAACATGAGGAAAATGTGAAATGCAAACCGCAACCACAAAGATAAATACTACAGAGGCTGTAGCGGTTCTTCTTCTTCTTCTTCTGCGTTCATCCGGAGTTTTTTGTGTGTGGGCGTGATTGCGTTGTGCCTGTTTACAGCAGAGCTGCGTTTTTGCGCCGTTAGGCCGACACATCCGACTTCTGTGGGCATTTGTTGACCGGGTTAACCTTCCCGGGGGAGGCCGTAGCGGTTCAATGCCTAACCGCCATGCTGGGGACTGGAAGTCTTCTCAGAATGTTATTTGATGTTACAAATGTTTGTCTCTCAAAATGCATGCATATAACACAAGGTACAACCAGTATACAAGGGTTGGCCAGTGTGACGAGGTCATCAGTGGGACTGTGACACACATGTGATGTGACAGACACAGACATACAACCAGTACACAAAGGTTGGCCAGTGTGCTGAGGTTGTCGGTTGGACTGTGACTCACACATTATGTGACAGACACAGACATACAACCAGTACACAAGGGTTGGCCAGTGTGACGAGGTCATTGGTGGGACTGTGACACACACATTATGTGACAGACACAGACATACAACCAGTACACAAGGGTTGGCCAGTGTGACGAGGTCATTGGTGGGACTGTGACACACATTATGTGACAGACACAGACATACAACCAGTACACAAGGGTTGGCGAGTGTGACAAGGTCATCGGTAGGACTGTGACACAGGCATCAAGTGACGGACACAGGCATACCCAGAAGACATCATAGACCAGCAGGCCCACCAGCAGGAGCGTGGACACCTTGAGGCTGGGAAGACGGACCAGGGCGATGAAGGCTACACACAAGCCCATGCCTAGAGCTGTGGAAGACAGTCATTATATAACCATTAATACCACATTCAAGATGATATTCTCTCAAATATTTGTTTCAACAATGTGACTCTTTCATCATAACCATCTTCATCAACAGAATTACCACATGACAACCATCTTAATCAACAGAATCATCATATGACAACCATCTTCATCAAAAGAATTATCACATGACAACCACAGACACCATGAGACTGGGGAAACACCATAATCGTCCCATTTGGAAAACAAAGGCAGCAAAAGAGACTGCACACAATACAGACGCATTTCACTGTTGAGTCATGCTGGGAAAATATTTTGCAAAATTCTTGAGAAAAAATTTCAAACTATTATAGAACCCCAGCTAAGTGAAACACAACTTGGATTTAGGAAAAACAAAGGATGCACAGATGCCATTTTTGCTCTTAGACAACTTATAGAAAAATCAATCGAATTCAATGAAACATTACTCTACCTTTGTCGACCAAGAAAAGGCATTTTATAGAGTAGATAGAAACAAGCTGTGGGAAATCCTTAAACAATATGGTGTAAGTACACACCTAACAAACCTATGTAGAAGCTTATAAAACAACAGTGAATGCATAGTGAGAGCAACTGGAGGACACTCAAAACCCTTCACCATAAGATCCGGAGTACGACAAGGTTGTGTCCTGTCCCCTCTCTTGTTTACAACATATAAAGACAACATATGTAAAGAAACCAGCCAAGTAGGGACAGCAAGAATACCACATGACGAGAACACAGAAGAAGAACCATCTGCAAATCTAACTATTAAAGAACTCCTGTTTGCGGACGACCAAGCACTAATAGCAAAATCAGAAGCTGAATTACAAGACCACATGAATAGTCTGAATGAAATGTGTAGGGAACATAACATGAAAATTAGCACAAGCAAAACAGAGGTAATAACTATAACTAAAGAAGAAAAAACAGCAACAATTCACCTAAATGAACATCCCTTGAAACGAGTAAAGAGTTTCATGACTCCTAGGAAGTATAATATCATCAAATGGCAGATCAGAAGACAAAGATCGAAAATAGATGCAATAAGGCAAACCAACTCATTGGACAAATAGCACCAATACTAAAGAACAAACATGTATCAATAACTACTAAGAAAGCATTTTACAACACAATCTTCTTATCAACTCTATGTTACCAATGCCAAAATTGGACAATAACAGAAAAAGAGAAAATAAAAATCACAACAACAGAAATGAGGTTCCTGAGAAGAATACTCAACGTATCAAGAAGAGATCAGATTCAATCAATCAATCAAAATCATGTGCCATGCCGGAAAGCGTGGGCGGTCATGATTCGCCATTTCACTCGATTAGATAAGATTAGAAATGAAGAAATCAGGACTAAAGTGGGGGTTATAGCTGCACTAGATTTTATTAGAAGGCAGCAAGTCAAATGGTTTGGCCATGCAAGTAGGTTACCAACTAACAGTATACCACAACAAGCAATGATGTACAGACTAGAGGGAAGCAGAGGAAGAGGCCGACCACGTAAATCATGGACGCAGGGAATAACAGAGTCCATGGGAATATCGATACATGAAGCCCATAAGCAGGCACTCACCCGCTGTTTATACTTCACCTCGGCAAGGTACAAGAGGAACATGATTTGATGAGATGAGATGAGAACCACCTTCATCAACAGAATTATCACATGACAACCATCTTCATGAATAGAATTATATATGACAACCATCTTCATCAATAGAATTATCACATGACAACTGTCATTTACTGCCAACATAGTACCTTGCGGTGTATGGCAGAGGGGTCTTTGAGCCTGAGGAATTGAGGAATTAAGGCCGTCTGGCTTGTGCAGTCGCTGCGAACTGTGCAGGTTAGAATTTTCTTTTTGCCCCCCGACAGAAAAAAAATCCCACACCTAACCTAGGTCCGGCATTCTATCCACTCGGCCAGCCGCTCCTCTTCACATGACAACCATATTCATAAATAGAATAATAACATCACAAGTCAACTAGAAACTGTTGACACACAAGTCAACTACAAGCTATCAACATTTGACACACAACTAACCATCCATGAGTAGCCAGTGCCCAGTGAGAATCCAGATACAGACTATACTGAATGACAGACAAAAGGAGAAAATCTCTGCAGCTGTAAACCTCCCACACACACCAAACGAAATTCTGAAATGAAACATCACATAAATCATGGTTATACAAGTCTGAAATGCAATAGTGATACATGATCTTATCACAGAAATCATGGTTATACAAGTCTGAAATGCAATAGTGATACATGATCTTATCACAGAAATCATGGTTATACAAGTCTGAAATGCAATAGTGATACAAGATCTTATCACAGAAATCTTGGTTATACGAGTCTGAAATGCAATAGTGATACAAGATCTTATCACAGAAATCATGGTTATACAAGTCTGAAATGCAATAGTGATACATGATCTTATCCTATAACACCACCACCTACCTCAGACAAGCAGGGTAATAAGACATCACTACCTATCTCAGACAAGCAGGGTAATAAGACATCACTACCTATCTCAGACAAGCAGGGTAATAAGACATCACTACCTATCTCAGACAAGCAGGGTAATAAGACATCACTACCTATCTCAGACAAGCAGGGTAATAAGACATCACTACCTATCTCAGACAAGCAGGGTAATAAGACATCACTACCTATCTCAGACAAGCAGGGTAATAAGACATCACTACCTATCTCAGACAAGCAGGGTAATAAGACATCACTACCTATCTCAGACAAGCAGGGTAATAAGACATCACTACCTATCTCAGACAAGCAGGGTAATAAGACATCACTACCTATCTCAGACAAGCAGGGTAATAAGACATCACTACCACCTACCTCAGACAAGCAGGGTAATAAGACATCACTACCACCTACCTCAGACAAGCAGGGTAATAAGACATCACTACCACCTACCTCAGACAAGCAGGGTAATAAGACATCACTACCTATCTCAGACAAGCAGGGTAATAAGACATCACTACCTATCTCAGACAAGCAGGGTAATAAGACATCACTACCTATCTCAGACAAGCAGGGTAATAAGACATCACTACCTATCTCAGACAAGCAGGGTAATAAGACATCACTACCTATCTCAGACAAGCAGGGTAATAAGACATCACTACCTATCTCAGACAAGCAGGGTAATAAGACATCACCACCTATCTCAGACAAGCAGGTCCTAAGACAGCACTATATATCTCAGACAAGCAGGTCCCAAGACAGCACTACCTACCTCAGACAGCAATACCTACTTGAGACAAGCAGGTCCCAAGACAGCACTACCTACCTCAGACAGCAATACCTACTTGAGACAAGCAGGTCCCAAGACAGCACTACCTACCTCAGACAGCAATACCTACTTGAGACAAGCAGGGTAATGAGACAGCACAAGCTACCAGAACATGTGGACAGTTTTTCTTGTATTGTTCTATTCTAAGATGTGGCAAAGTAAACTTGACAAGACATGATATGATCAACAGATGTCTTTCAAATAGTAATCAGCTGACCTTTTCACATAGTAATTAGTTGACCCTTTCACATAGTAATTAGTTGACCCTAGGACATAGTAATTAGTTGACCCTAGGACACAGTAATTAGTTGACCCTTTCACACAGTAATTAGTTGACCCTGAGACTTTCGGTCCCTAGAATTACGGTTAGGTATTGAACCGCTACGGCCTCTGGAGTATTTATTCTTGTCGCTCCGGTTTGCATTTCACATTTTCCTCATGTTGGACTGGTAGTATATGGTTCTGTCGCCCTGCTACTGAGTGAGTGCGTGGTGCGACTCTGTGAGCTGTGATATTCACGTGGAATGCTTTTACATGTCCGCTTTTGTTTGTACAGTGACCTGCATGTTCGGAACAATGCCTACCGGCTGTTGCTGAATTGACTGATTTGCCTTTTCGGTTCATGAGTGCATTTTTCAGAAGACTCCTGGGAGTCGGCGCTGGAGCTACGGAGTTCATGCTTTATGCAGCGCTTTCGGTGGGTTGCCCTGTGGATAGAGACAGAGCCATGTGAGAAAACCCGGGTCAATGAGATCTTTCTGGTGACTGTCGATTCCATCGACGATGAACTGCGGTTTCAGTGGAGGACTTTTGTGTTGGCATTCTGGCGGTGGCATTATGCAGTGTACCTGTGCGGGCTGTTAGATTGTCGAGTCTCCTGTTTGTTCCACTTTTCACATTTGACAGTAGGGAACATTTTGTGTGATATTCACTGGCACGGGAATGGTGCATAATGGGGACGACCCGTTGCCGTGAAGTTGGAACCTCGACTAACTAATTAGTTGACCCTTTCGCACAGTAATTAGTTGACTCTTTCACACAGTAATTAGTTGACCCTTTCACACAGTCATCTATACAACAAGATATGTAATCAAATAGTAATTCCCCGGGAAGGTTAACCTGGTCAACAAATGCCTGCAGAAGTCGGATGTGTCGGCCTGACGGCGCAAGAACGCAGCTCTGCTGTAAACAGGCACAACTCAGTCACATCCGGGGAAAAAAATCCGGATGAACGCAGAAGAAGAAGAAGAAGAAATAGTAATTCATTTACCCTTTCACACAGTCATCTATACAACAAGATATGTAATCAAATAGAATAGTAATTAGTTGACTTTTGAACACAAGTTGACCATTGGACACAGTAATTAGTTGACCTTTTCATAAAGTAATTAGTTGCCCTTTTCACATAGTAGTTAGTTGACCCATGGACATGGTAATTAGTTGACCCTTACACACAGTAGTTAGTTGAATTTTTCGCGCAGTAATTAATTGACTCTTTCTCACAGTCATCTATACAAGATATGCAATCAAACAGTAAATTAGTTTACCCTTTCACGCAGTCATCTATACAACAAGATATATAATCAAATAGTAATTAGTTGATCCTTTCACGCAGTCATCAATACAACAAGATATGTCATCAAAAAGTAATTAGTTGACCCTTTCACACAGGCATCTGCACAAGATATGTAATCAAATAGTAATTAGTTGACCTTTTCACACAGGCATCTGCACAAAATATGTAATCAAATAGTAATTAGTTGTCCCTTTCACACAGGCATCTATACAACAAGATATGTAATCAAATAGTAATTAGTTGACCCTTTCACACAGGCATCTATACAACAAGATATGTAATCAAATAGTAATTAGTTGACCCTTTCACACAGGCATCTATACAACAAGATATGTAATCAAATAGTAATTAGTTGACCCTTTCACACAGTCATCTATACAACAAGATATGTAATCAAATAGTAATTAGTTGACCCTTTCACACAGGCATCTATACAACAAGATATGTAATCAAATAGTAATTAGTTGTCCCTTTCACGCAGTCATCTATACAACAAGATATGTAATCAAATAGTAATTAGTTGTCCCTTTCACACAGTCATCTATACAACAAGATATGCAATCAAATAGTAATTAGTTGACCCTTTCACGCAGTCATCTATACAACAAGATATGTAATCAAATAGTAATTAGTTGACCCTTTCAAGCAGTCATCTATACAACAAGATATGTAATCAAATAGTAATTAGTTGACCCTTTCACGCAGTCATCTATACAACAAGATATGTAATCAAATAGTAATTAGTTGACCCTTTCACGCAGTCATCTATACAACAAGATATGTAATCAAATAGTAATTAGTTGAACCTTTCACGCAGTCATCTATACAACAAGATATGTAATCAAATAGTAATTAGTTGAACCTTTCACGCAGTCATCTATACAACAAGATATGTAATCAAATAGTAATTCACTGACCCTTTCACGCAGTCATCTATACAACAAGATATGTAATCGAACAGAAGAATAGATATAAGCAAACAGAATGAGCCATGAAGGACATCACAAAAGCTGACATATGAACAAACAGCATACATTGAAACAAACAGATTTGAACACACATACACCACACACACAACACACACACACATACAACACACACACAACACACATACAACACACACACAACACACATACAACACACATACAACACACAGACAACAGTGATCAACCTACTTCTGGCCACTGGAACACGGCTGCACAAAATACTGGCACATTGGAAGCAGCAGGAAGGCAAAAGCCACTGTGGCAAGTACTGGAAGAGATATGCCAGATTTTATTTTCAGATTGCAACATCCCACATATACCCCACATATTAGATCCCAACACCCCACATATCAGATCCCAACACCCCACATATTAGACCCTCAACACCCCACATATTAGACCCTCAATACCCCACATATTAGACCCTCAACACCCCACATATTAGACCTCCAACACCCCACATATCAGATCCCAACACCCCACATATCAGATCCCAACACCCCACATATCAGACACTCAACACCCCACATATCAGACACCCAACACCCCACATATCAGACACTCAACACTCCACATATCAGATCCCAACACCCCACATATCAGATCCAAACACCCCACATATCAGACACTCAACACCCCACATATCAGACACTCAACACCCCACATATCAGACACTCAACACCCCACATATCAGATCCCAACACCCCACATATTAGACCCTCAACACCCCACATATTAGACCTCCAACACCCCACATATCAGATCCCAACACCCACATATCAGATCCCAACACCCCACATATCAGACACTCAACACCCCACATATCAGACACCCAACACCCCACATATCAGACACTCAACACTCCACATATCAGATCCAAACACCCCACATATCAGACACTCAACACCCCACATATCAGACACTCAACACCCCACATATCAGACACTCAACACCCCACATATCAGACACTCAACACCCCACATATCAGACACTCAACACCCCACATATCAGATCCCAACACCCCACATATTAGATCCCAACACCCCACATATCAGACACTCAACACCCCACATATCAGACACTCAACACCCCACATATCAGACACTCAACACCCCACATATCAGACACTCAACACCCCACATATTAGACCTCCAACACCCCCACATATCAGATCCCAACACCCCACATATCAGACCCTCAACACCCCACATATTAGACCTCCAACACCCCACATATCAGACCCTCAACACCCCACATATTAGACCCTCAACACCCCACATATCAGATCCCAACACCCCATATAAAAGACCCCAACACCCCACATATCAGATCCCAACACCCCACATATTAGACCCTCCATCCATCCATCATGTGCCATGCCGGTAAGCGTGGGCGGTCATGTTCTGCCATCTCACTCGATCACCAGAGTCGTGGATCAGCTCCGTGTTTCTGTCTCGACCATGCCACAAGGCCAAGCCATCCAGGTACTTGCTTCTAGGTCTTCCCCTTGGTCTGTTCCCCTCGATCTTACCAGTTGTCACCAAGTTCTCCAATCCATTTCTTCTCATAACATGCCCAAAAAATTTTGACTCTGATTATCGATGATTTCACACAACATGATTTTCTTGGCATCTGTAAAGAAGGTATTTTGCCATTGCTTTCCTTCCTAGCAGTGACCATACTGGTCAGTGACCGTAGCCATTGTCTCCTAAAAATAGAGATCCTCTGCCTACCGTCGTGAAGGTGGAGACCATAACCTACAACTATCTGTTGGCTGCTCTCCATCTTCATCCACCACCTGCACCCATGACTTCACGTAACCCTGATCGGGGGGCTAAACGGGTACTCCACCTTGCCCAAGGGTGTCTCGTAGGCTAACGGAGGGAAGGAGGCGCCTTACTTCTCCTTTGATAGGGGATACCCCTACCCCGCTACCCTCAACACCCCGCATATCAGATCCCAACACCCCACATATTAGACCCTCAACACCCCACATATCAGACCCTCAACACTCCACATTAAAGACCCCAACACCCCACATATCAGATCCCAACACCCCACATATTAGACCCCCAACACCCCACATATTAGACCCCCAACACTCCACATATTAGACCCTCAACACTCCACATATTAGACCCTCAACACCCCACATATCAGACCCTCAACACCCCACATATTAGACCTCAAACACTCCACATATTAGACCTTCAACACTCCACATATTAGACCTCCAACACTCCACATATTAGACCTCCAACACTCCACATATTAGACCTCCAACACTCCACATATTAGACCCTCAACACCCCACATATTAGACATCCAACACCCCACATATTAGACCCTCAACACTCCACATATTAGACCTCCAACACTCCACATATTAGACCACCAACACTCCACATATTAGACCAACACTCCACATATTAGACCTCCAACACTCCACATATTAGACCCTCAACACCCCACATATTAGACCCTCAACACCCCACATAAAAGACCCCAACACCCCACATATATGACCCCAACACCCCACATATTAGATCCCAACAACCCACATATTAGACCCTCAACACCCCACATATCAGATCCCAACACCCCACATATCAGACCCTCAACACCCCACATATAAGACCCTGAACACCCCACATATTAGACCCTCAACACCCCACATATATGACCCCAACACCCCACATATTAGATCCCAACAACCCACATATTAGACCCTCAACACCCCACATATCAGATCCCAACACCCCACATATCAGACCCTCAACACCCCACATATTAGACCCTCAACACCACACATATTAGACCCTCAACACCCCACATATTAGACCCTCAACACTCCACATATTAGACCTCCAACACTCCACATATTAGACCCTCAACACTCCAACATATTAGACCCTCAACACTCCACATATCAGACCCTCAACACCCCACATATTAGACCCTCAACACCCCACATATTAGACCTCAAACACTCCACATATTAGACCTTCAACACTCCACATATTAGACCTCCAACACTCCACATATTAGACCTCCAACACTCCACATATTAGACCCTCAACACTCCACATATTAGACCCTCAACACTCCACATATTAGACCCTCAACACTCCACATATTAGACCTCCAACACTCCACATATTAGACCCTCAACACTCCACATATTAGACCCTCAACACTCCACATATTAGACTCCAACACCCCACATATCAGACCCTCAACACCCCACATAAAAGACCCCAACACCCCACATACGAGTCCAAAACCACACAAATGCGACCTTCATCCCCCAACATGACCTGCACAGCTCAATGTATCAGACAGCAGTAAATATTATAATAAATGTGACAGCACCACATTTTGTAGGCTTGAGAATAAGGGGGGGATAGGTGGCCAATGTGTCCCTCACTTTGACCAGCAACGAGCCCCAGCAACGAGCCCAAGTCTGACCATGCTCATGATGTTCCCAATGAGGTCGACCATCAACTTGGCTAGCACACCACCAGAGAGATCAACACACGTCCGACCATGCTCATGATGTTCCCAGCGAGGTCGACCATCAACTTGGCTAGCACACTGCCAGAGACATCAACACACGTCTGACCATGCTCATGATGTTCCCAATGAGGTCGACCATCAACTTGGCTAGCACACCACCAGAGACATCAACACACGTCTGACCATGCTCATGATGTTCCCAATGAGGTCGACCATCAACTTGGCTAGCACACCACCGGAGACATCAACACACGTCCGACCATGCTCATGATGTTCCCAATGAGGTCGACCATCAACTTGGCTAGCACACCACCGGAGACATCAACACACGTCTGACCATGCTCATGATGTTCCCAATGAGGTCGACCATCAACTTGGCTAGCACACCACCGGAGACATCAACACACGTCCGACCATGCTCATGATGTTCCCAATGAGGTCGACCATCAACTTGGCTAGCACACCACCGGAGACATCAACACACGTCCGACCATGCTCATGATGTTCCCAGCAAGGTCGACCATCTACTTAGCTAGCACACTGACTGATGTAGTGCGGGGGCATAAGTGTGCGTTCACTGACTCCGCGGTTCATGTCTGATGTCAGACTGGTAAAGCTGGATGTAACATGATGATCTTGGTTCTTCTTCTTCTTCTGCGTTCATCCGGATTTTTTTTTCCGGATGTGACTGCGTTGTGCCTGTTTACAGCAGAGCTGCGTTCTTGCGCCGTTAGGCCGACACATTCGACTTCTGCGGGCATTTGTTGACCGGGTTAACCTTCCCGGGTGATCTTGGTTCAAGACCCTGCTTCCATACCACATGGTATACTCAAGATATGGCGAGAGGCGCATACATTTTAGGCAAATCACATTCGATGGCAGTATCATTCGGACACCTTATGTCCCAGAAATGTTTACGACTTCCAATGTTATGAGACTGGGTTGACCCCAAATCCATGTGGTCAGGTCACAGAATCTCTGCCTAGAGGGGGAATCGAACCACATTACAATACAGGACATGAAAATTGTATGTGTGCCAAACCTTGTGGTTGACAAAATGATTCCAGCCACATGGTCAACATGAATCAGTTCACTAACTGCTATCCTTATATGACAGGTGTAGGACCCTCTGACACAGACGGGACATCAGCTGGGGTGGACTTGTATAATCAGATAACACTGAAGGGCTGATGTAGTCAGTCTCACGCTTGCCGCCGTGGTTTCCCCAGACATTTCCTGGTACCTCAATGTGTTCAAATCCCCATCTATGAGGGCTGAAACCCACCAGCCTCAGGCCAGCAGGGTCACCATAGCACTGTGGCTCCTACTGACATGTCCTGTCAGCTGTTGTAACAACTGCCAGGAGTTGTTGCCTACTGCAAGGTTACTGACATGTCCTGTCAGCTGTTGTAACAACTGCCAGGAGTTGCTGCCTACTGCAAGGTTAGCCACAGTACTTTCTGTCACAGTTGAGTGAATTCACAAAAACATAGCATGACCTTCACTTCCACAGCCCAGTGATCTTGACAAAAAATATCTCAGCCATTTGACAGCTCAGTGAACATGCAACAGGTATCATTATCACTTTCTATGGTAACTGATCACGCCACATATCTTGTTGTGTCTTTCAAAGCTATCTAACACACCATATGTGGTTTTATTTCAGTCAAAGCTATCTAACACACCACATGTGGTTTTATTTCAGTCAAAGCTATCTAACACACCACACGTGTTGTTATGTCTGTCAAATCTGTTTGACACACCACATGTGTTGTTATGTCTGTGAAATCTGTTTGACACACCACACGTGTTGTTATGTGTTATGTCTGTCAAATCTGTTTGACACACCACACGTGTTGTTATGTGTTATGTCTGTCAAAGCTGTCTGACACACCAGTGTCTGAACATCAGTAGTCAAAGCTGATAGTTCACAATCAGCATCTTATCAATTGATATGTCTACCAAACACTCACATCAAACTCATCACATACGGTTGTATCTGTCCACAACTCACATGTCATTACACTGATTGTCTGTCCACAGCTCACATCTCATCACACTGATTGTCTGTCCACAACTCACATCTCATTACACTGATTGTCTGTCCACAACTCACATCTCATTACACTGTATCTTTCCACAACTCACATCTCATTACACTGTATCTGTCCACAACTCACATCTCATTACACTGATTGTCTGTCCACAACTCACATCACATTACACTATATCTGTCCACAACTCACAACTCATTACACTATACCTGTCCACAACTCACATCTCATTACACTATACCTGTCCACAACTCACATCTCATTACACTGTATCTGTCCACAACTCACATCTCATTACACTATATCTGTCCACAACTCACATCTCATTACACTATATCTGTCCGCAACTCACATCTCATTACACTGTATCTGTCCACAACTCACATTACACTGTATCTGTCCACAACTCACATCTCATTACACTATATCTGTCCACAACTCACATCTCATTACACTGATTGCCTGTCCACAACTCACATCTCATTACACTATATCTGTCCACAACTCATATCTCATTACACTGATTGTCTGTCCACAACTCACATGTCATTACACTGATGTCTGTCCACAACTCACATCTCATTACTCTGTATCTGTCCACACTCACATCTCATCGCACTGATTGCCTGTCCACAACTCACATCTCATTACACTGTATCTGTCCACAACTCACATCTCATTACACTGTATCTGTCCACAACTCACATTACACTGTATCTGTCCACAACTCACATCTCATTACACTGTATCTGTCCACAACTCACATTACACTGTATCTGTCCACAACTCACATCTCATTACACTGTATCTGTCCACAACTCACATCTCATTACACTGTATCTGTCCACAACTCACATCTCATTACACTGTATCTGTCCACAACTCACATCTCATTACACTGATTGTCTGTCCACAACTCACATCACATTACACTATATCTGTCCACAACTCACAACTCATTACACTATATCTGTCCACAACTCACATCTCATTACACTATACCTGTCCACAACTCACATCTCATTACACTGTATCTGTCCACAACTCACATCTCATTACACTATATCTGTCCACAACTCACATCTCATTACACTATATCTGTCCACAACTCACATCTCATTACACTGTATCTGTCCACAACTCACATTACACTGTATCTGTCCACAACTCACATCTCATTACACTATATCTGTATACAACTCACATCTCATTACACTGATTGCCTGTCCACAACTCACATCTCATTACACTATATCTGTCCACAACTCACATCTCATTACACTGATTGTCTGTCCACAACTCACATGTCATTACACTGATTGTCTGTCCACAACTCACATCTCATTACTCTGTATCTGTCCACAACTCACATCTCATCGCACTGATTGCCTGTCCACAACTCACATCTCATTACACTGTATCTGTCCACAACTCACATCTCATTACACTGTATCTGTCCACAACTCACATTACACTATATCTGTCCACAACTCACATCTCATCGCACTGATTGCCTGTCCACAACTCACATCTCATCACACTGTATCTGTCCACAACTCACATCTCATTACACTGTATCTGTCCACAACTCACATTACACTGTATCTGTCCACAACTCACATCTCATTACACTGTATCTGTCCACAACTCACATTACACTGTATCTGTCCACAACTCACATCTCATTACACTGTATCTGTCCACAACTCACATCTCATTACACTGTATCTGTCCACAACTCACATCTCATTACACTGTATCTGTCCACAACTCACATCTCATTACACTGTATCTGTCCACAACTCACATCTCATTACACTGTATCTGTCCACAACTCACATTACACTGTATCTGTCCACAACTCACATCTCATTACACTGTATCTGTCCACAACTCACATCTCATTACACTGTATCTGTCCACAACTCACATCTCATTACACTATACCTGTCCACAACTCACATCTCATCACACTGTATCTGTCCACAACTCACATCTCATTACACTGTATCTGTCCACAACTCACATTACACTGTAGCTGTCCACAACTCACATCTCATTACACTATATCTGTCCACAACTCACATCTCATTACACTATATCTGTCCACAACTCACATCTCATTACACTATATCTGTCCACAACTCACATCTCATTATACTGATTGTCTGTCCACAACTCACATGTCATTACACTGATTGTCTGTCCACAACTCACATCTCATTACTCTGTATCTGTCCACAACTCACATCTCATTACACTGATTGTCTGTCCACAACTCACATCACATTACACTATATCTGTCCACAACTCACATCTCATTACACTATATCTGTCCACAACTCACATCTCATTACACTGATTGTCTGTCCACAACTCACATGTCATTACACTGATTGTCTGTCCACAACTCACATCTCATTACTCTGTATCTGTCCACAACTCACATCTCATCGCACTGATTGCCTGTCCACAACTCACATCTCATTACACTGTATCTGTTCACAACTCACATCTCATTACACTGATTGCCTGTCCACAACTCACATCTCATTACACTGATTGCCTGTCCACAACTCACATCTCATTACACTATATCTGTCCACAACTCACATCTCATTACACTATATCTGTCCACAACTCACATCTCATTACACTATATCTGTCCACAACTCACATCTCATTACACTGACTGCCTGTCCACAACTCACATCTCATTACACTGTATCTGTCCACAACTCACATCTAATTACTGTATCTGTCCACAACTCACATCTCATCACACTGTATCTGTCCACAACTCACATCTCATTACACTGTATCTGTCAACAACTCACATCTCATTACTGTATCTGTCCACAACTCACATCTCATTACACTGTATCTGTCCACAACTCACATCTAATTACTGTATCTGTCCACAACTCACATCTCATTACACTGTATCTGTCCACAACTCACATCTCATTACACTGTATCTGTCCACAACTCACATCTCATTACACTGTATCTGTCCACAACTCACATTTCATTACACTGATTGCCTGTCCACAATTCACATCTCATCACACTGATTGCCTGTCCACAACTCACATCTCATTACACTGTATCTGTCCACAACTCACATCTCATTACACTGTATCTGTCCACAACTCACATTTCATTACACTAATTGTCTGTCCACAACTCACATCTCATTACACTGTATCTTTCCACAACTCACATCTCATTACACTAATTGTCTGTCCACAACTCACATCTCATTACACTGTATCTGTCCACAACTCACATCTCATTACACTGTATCTGTCCACAACTCACATTTCATTACACTAATTGTCTGTCCACAACTCACATCTCATTACACTGTATCTTTCCACAACTCACATCTCATTACACTAATTGTCTGTCCACAACTCACATCTCATTACACTGTATCTGTCCACAACTCACATCTCATTACACTAATTGTCTGTCCACAACTCACATCTCATCACACTGATTGTCTGTCCACAACTCACATCTCATCACACTGTATCTGTCCACAACTCACATCTCATCACACTGTATCTGTCCACAACTCGTCTCTCATCACACTGATTGTCTGTCCACAACTCACATCTCATCACACTGTATCTGTCCACAACTTACATCTCATCACACTGTATCTGTCCACAACTCACATCTCATCACACTGTATCTGTCCACAACTCACATCTCATCACACTGTATCTGTCCACAACTCACATCTCATCACATTGTATCTGTCCACAACTCGTCTCTCATCACACTGATTGTCTGTCCACAACTCACATCTCATCACACTGTATCTATCCACAACTCACATCTCATCACACACAGTATCTGTCCACAACTCAAATCTCATCACACTGTATCTGTCCACAACTCACATCTCATTAAACTGTATATGTCCACAAATCACATCTCATTACACTGATTGTCTGTCCACAACTCACATCTCATTACATTAATTGTCTGTCCACAACTCACATCTCATTACACCAGTGGTTCTCAACCTTTTTTGGCCCTTTCCCCCCTTCACCATACTTTCAGAATGTCATTCCACCCCCCCCACCCCCCGTTTCCTATAAAAAATTTGACCCGTTCCCCCCCCCCCCTTTCCACCGTATTTTCAGAACGTCATTCCCCCCTTTCATATTTCCTATCTAAAAAATCCCCCCACCCCTATACAGTATACGTAAAATGTAAGGTAAATTTAATAGCACATACTAAAACAAGTCTAGATATCCACATAAAACATGATTTGTGGGTCTACTGACTTTATAAAATGAATTTTAGAAGGATGAGACGTACTTAACTGTAAAGTATGAAGGGAAAAACAATATCAAGTAATCGGTTCTTGTATTAATGCGATCTTGAAATGGTCTTCATTCCCCCCCTGGAAACCCTAAAATTCCCCCCTGAGGGGGAATTCCCAACCGGTTGAGAACCACTGCATTACACTGTATCTGCCACAACTCAAATCTCATTACACAGTATCTGTCCACAACTCACATCTCATCACACACTATCTGTCCACAACTCACATCTCATTACACTGTATATGTCCACAACTCACATCTCATTACACTGTATCTGTCCACAACTCACATCTCATTACACTATATCTATCCACAACTCACATCTCATTACACTGTATCTGTCCACAACTCACATCTCATTACACTGTATCTGTCCACAACTCACATCTCATCACACACTGTATCTGTCCACAACTCACATCTCATTAAACTGATTGTGTGTCCACAACTCACATCTCATCACACAGTATCTGTCCACAACTCACATCTCATTACACACTGTATCTGTCCACAACTCACCTCTCATTACACTGATTGTCTGTCCACAACTCACATCTCATTACACTGATTGTCTGTCCACAACTCACATCTCATCACACACTGTATCTGTCCAAAACTCACATCTCATTACACTGTATCTGTCCAAAACTCACATCTCATTACACTGTATCTGTCCACAACTCACATCTCATTACACTGTATCTGTCCACAACTCACATCTAATTACTGTATCTGTCCACAACTCACATCTCATTACACTGATTGTCTGTCCACAACTCACATCTCATCACACTAATTGTCTGTCCACAACTCACATCTCATTACACTGATTGTCTGTCCACAACTCACATCTCATTACACTGTAACTGTCCACAAATCACATCTCATTACACTGTATCTGTCCACAACTCACATCTCACACACTGTATCTTTCCACAGCTCCACCCAACATCTCATCTCACACTATCTGTCCACAGCTCACACTCAACATCCCACCAGACACTGGCTCTCTCTCTCTCTGTGTGAGTGTGTGTGAGTGAGTGTGTGTGAGTGTGTGAGAGTGAGTGTGAGTGAGTGTGTGTGTGTGGGTGGTGGGGGAGGGGAGGGGAAGACAGGTGAGATACTCACTGGCAGTGAAGACAGCAAAGACAACTGGCTGTCTCTCTCCCTCTCTCTGTGTATGTGCGTGTATTTGTGTGTGTGTGTGTGTGTGCATGTGTGTGTGCGGGAGACAGGTGATGTACTCACTAGCAGTGAAGACAGCAAAGACAACTGGCTCTGTGTGTGTGTGTGTGGGTGGATTGGGTGGGTGCGTGTGCGTGTATGCGTGCATGTGTGTGTGTGGGTAGGGGGAGACAGGTGAGGTACTCACTGGCAGTGAAGACAGCAAAGACAACCTGCAGGGAGTCAAAGAAGAGGAACATGACCAGCAGGGAGATGGAGGCGCCCACAGGCAGAAACATGGCCTGGCAGGTGTCCAGCGTCTGCAGCTCTGTCATCAAAACACAAACAGACTCTGGTTATGAGAAGAGAAATATTAGACAATCAAAACCAACAATCAACAAAACACAAACATAATCTGGTTATGAGAAGAGAAATATTAGACAATCAAAACCAACAATCAACAAAACACAACAGACTCTGGTTATGAGAAGAGAATATTAGATAATCAAAACCAACAATCAACAAAACACAAACAGACTCTGGTTATGAGAAGAGAAATATTAGATAATCAAAACCAACAATCAACAAAACACAAACAGACTCTGGTTATGAGAAGAGAAATATTAGACAATCAAAACCAACAATCAACAAAACACAAACATAATCTGGTTATGAGAAGAGAAATATTAGACAATCAAAACCAACAATCAACAAAACACAAACAGACTCTGGTTATGAGAAGAGAAATATTAGATAATCAAAACCAACAATCAACAAAACACAAACAGACTCTGGTTATGAGAAGAGAAATATTAGACAATCAAAACCAACAATCATTAAAACACAAACATAATCTGGTTATGAGAAGAGAAATATTAGACAATCAAAACCAACAATCATTAAAACACAAACATAATCTGGTTATGAGAAGAGAAATATTAGACAATCAAAACCAACAATCATTAAAACACAAACATAATCTGGTTATGAGAAGAGAAATATTAGACAATCAAAACCAACAATCATTAAAACACAAACAGACTCTGGTTATGAGAAGAGAAATATTAGACAATCAAAACCAACAATCAACAAAACACAAACATAATCTGGTTATGAGAAGAGAAATATTAGACAATCAAAACCAACAATCATCAAAACATAAACAGACTCTGGTTATGAGAAGAGAAATATTAGACAATCAAAACCAACAATCAACAAAACACAAACATAATCTGGTTATGAGAAGAGAAATATTAGACAATCAAAACCAACAATCATTAAAACACAAACAGACTCTGGTTATGAGAAGAGAAATATTAGACAATCAAAACCAACAATCAACAAAACACAAACAGACTCTGGTTATGAGAAGAGAAATATTAGACAATCAAAACCAACAATCAACAAAACACAAACAGACTCTGGTTATGAGAAGAGAAATATTAGACAATCAAAACCAACAATCAACAAAACACAAACAGACTCTGGTTATGAGAAGAGAAATATTAGACAATCAAAACCAACAATCAACAAACACAAACAGACTCTGGTTATGAGAAGAGAAATATTAGACAATCAAAACCAACAATCATCAAAACACAAACAGACTCTGGTTATGAGAAGAGAAATATTAGACAATCAAAACCAACAATCAACAAAACACAAACAGACTCTGGTTATGAGAAGAGAAATATTAGACAATCAAAACCAACAATCAACAAAACACAAACAGAATCTGGTTATGAGAAGAGAAATATTAGACAATCAAAACCAACAATCAACAAAACACAAACAGACTCTGGTTATGAGAAGAGAAATATTAGACAATCAAAACCAGCAATCAACAAAACACAAACAGACTCTGGTTATGAGAAGAGAAATATTAGACAATCAAAACCAACAATCAACAAAACACAAACAGACTCTGGTTATGAGAAGAGAAATATTAGACAATCAAAACCAACAATCAACAAAACACAAACAGACTTTGGTTATGAGAAGAGAAATATTAGACAATCAAAACCAACAATCAACAAAACACAAACAGACTATGGTTATGAGAAGAGAAATATTAGACAATCAAAACCAACAATCAACAAAACACAAACATAATCTGGTTATGAGAAGAGAAATATTAGACAATCAAAACCAACAATCAACAAAACACAAACATAATCTGATTATGAGAAGAGAAATATTAGACAATCAAAACCAACAATCAACAAAACACAAACAGACTCTGGTTATGAGAAGAGAAATATTAGACAATCAAAACCAACAATCAACAAAACACAAACAGACTCTGGTTATGAGAAGAGAAATATTAGACAATCAAAACCAACAATCAACAAAACACAAACATAATCTGGTTATGAGAAGAGAAATATTAGACAATCAAAACCAACAATCAACAAAACACAAACATAATCTGATTATGAGAAGAGAAATATTAGACAATCAAAACCAACAATCAACAAAACACAAACAGACTCTGGTTATGAGAAGAGAAATATTAGACAATCAAAACCAACAATCAACAAAACACAAACAGACTCTGGTTATGAGAAGAGAAATATTAGACAATCAAAACCAACAATCAACAAAACACAAACATAATCTGGTTATGAGAAGAGAAATATTAGATAATCAAAACCAACAACCAATAAAACACAAACAGACTCTGGTTATGAGAAGAGAAATATTAGACAATCAAAACCCCCTCTGCTGTGTGTCCACCGTGACGAGGTAGAGGGGCTTGTGCGTCCCAATGACCCCAAGAGCTATGCCGACGGTAGCACAGCTACTGGTAGGGCCACCCATGTCGGACAGGTCAAGGGAGAGGGACCAGACGAAGAGACACACAAACCTGCTGCCTTGTAGGTAGACTGGGGACAGTCAAAGGCTAGGGAAAGCACCCCAAATACATGCTTGTCGAAATCGGATGTACTGAGCCACAGGCTTAACAAAGCAGTGCAACGTGAAACCTGCTGCCTTGTAGGTAGACTGGGGACAGTCAAAGGCTAGGGAAAGCATCCCGAATAAATGCTTGTCGAAATCGGATGTACTGAGCCACAGGCTTGACAAAGCAGTGCAACGTAACTTAATTCATGATGTCACAAATCAAAATTAATCGATATGGTGCTAATCCCGTAAAGTCCCATCAGGCGGTGATAGTGCCGGGCCCCCTGCCTCGAGGGGGTCCACCCATGACTACTGGTGGTCACCTTCCCCTGTGCTGTGGAGTCAAGGCACAGAGGAGTAGGTTAAGAGCTATTGACCAAATACCCCGGATACTCAACATACTACAGTGGAATGCCGAAGGAGTTTACAAGAAGAAAGACTCCCTAACACAGCGTCTTCATAAGATAGAATAGATGTGGCATGCATTCAAGAGACACACCTCAACGCCAATCACAAATTCTCAGTCAGAGGATATCAGGCCACACGTTTCGACCGCGAAGGACACAAAGGAGGAGTTCTAATACTTACACGAAATACAATACCTTGCAGCGAAGTATCTGTGATCTCTGACAACCAAGCGGAAATTATAGGTGTTGATATAATGATAAAGGACGTGAAAATAAGAATCTACAATCTGTATAGCCCAGCAGATAAGGACCTTACACTCTCAAACATGAAAATAACTGACACAAACTGCATTATTGTCGGAGACTTTAATAGCCGTTCAGAAAGATGGGGATACCCAGATACTGACAAAAGAGGAGATGAATTGGAGGACTGGGAAATAGACTCAAATCTCCATCTACTCAACAAAGCGGATGACACACCGAGCTTCTACTCCAGAAGATGGCTTACCACTTCTACTCCAGACTTAGCTTTCTGCACAGGAGACATCCTCCACAAAATCGATCGCCATGTGCTGGACCAATTAGCAGGTAGTGACCACAGACCAATCAAGCTTGTAATGAATATGGAGTATGTTCCACAGGAGCAAAAGCCCTTGCCCCGCTGGAATTACAAACGAGCAGATTGGGACAGATTTGCCATACTAACAGACAAATATTGTGAAAACATAAATACACGATATGGCAACATAAAGCAAATGGTGGAAAGTCTAAACAGAGCGATAATACAGGCAGCCACTGAGTCCATTCCAAGAGGAGCGAGGAAAAATTACAAACCATACTGGACTGAAGAACTACAAAGTTTGCAGGACAAAGTTGAAGATGCCAGGAAGACAGCAGAGAGAGAACAAACAATTGAAGCAAACATCTCTCTCAAAGCCATCTCAGCAAAATATAAAAGAACAGTAAATCAAACAACAAGAGATTGTTGGAGGGAAAAAACAGAAAACCTGAATTTTGACAGGGATGGAAACAAACTATGGAAACTAGTGAAAGCCATGAACAATGAAGGACCTAGAAACAAACAAATAACAATTAAACAAGGAAATGCCTTGCTTACAGGCAAAAAGGCTGCAAATGCACTAATGGAACACTATGCAAATGCAAACCACATTGATATTACAACCGAACAGAAGAAAGCAATCAAAGACAAACAGATACATCATAGAAATACAGAGACAGCAGCAGAATATATGATGGCAAATCTAACAATGGAAGAAATGGAACAGGCAATGAATACCCTAAAAAAGAAGAAATCACCAGGAAAGGATGGAATTACAAATGAAATGCTAATAGAACTAGGCACCAAGGCAAAGAAGAAACTACTAGCAGTCCTAAATAACAGCTGGAAGAGAGGAATAGTCCCACAGGCATGGAAGGAAGCTATACTAATACCAGTCCCAAAGAAAGGAAAAGACCTGGAAGAACCAAATGGCTATCGACCTATCAGTCTACTTAGCTGTGTAGGAAAATTAATGGAACGCATTATCAATGGCAGGCTAACATGGCATCTGGAAGAAAACAAAACTCTTAACACCACACCAAGCAGGATTCAGAAAATACAGATCCACTGAAGATCAAATAACCTATATAGCTCAGGAAATAGAGGATGCCTTCCAAGAGAAAAAGCACACACTAGCAGTCTGGATAGATTTAGAAAAAGCATTTGATAAAGTATGGAAGGAAGGACTGAAAGTAAAACTGCAAAACATGCATGTTTGTGGAAAAAATGTATAAATGGATCAGCCACTACCTTGAGAACAGAACTGCCAGGACAAAAGTACAAGGACAAACAAGCAAAATGATGCTGCTGGAGCAAGGTGTCCCCCAAGGAGGAGTTCTTTCACCAACATTATTCCTAGCATATATAAATGACATCACAGAAAATTTTCCAGCCAGAGTACACACATCCTCCTTTGCAGATGACCTAGCCATATGGACATCTGAAGAATATATTAGTACAGCTAACAGCAGAATACAGCAAGCCTTATTAGCGCTAGAGGACTGGTCAAAATCATGGCTAGTGAAGATAAGTGAGGAGAAAACAACATGCACAGTGTTCTCCCTCTCAAATAAAACTCAGCAACCTAAGCTGGTATTGAATGGAAAAAATATTGCGCCATGAAGAAAATCCAAACTATCTAGGAGTCACCTTTGATCGTCGCCTGACATGGAAGACACAGGTTGAGAAAAATCGAACAAGAGCAAGGCAGAGAATGGCAATCATGAAAAGCTTGCTGGTACAACGTGGGGAGCAGATGAGAAAGTTCTCAAGAAGTTATATACTGGACGGGTGAGGCCAGTACTGGAATATGGCATTGCAGCTTGGGCAACAGCAGCTAAGTCAAACTTTAACAAAATAAGTAGAGTCCAAAACCAAGGAATGCGAATCATAACTGGAAGCCTGAAGACAACGCCTATTAATGAACTAGAAAAGATCACTTGTTTACAACCAATGCAGTATAGAAGAGATAGCAGAGCCCAGCAACAAGCAGAAAAATTTAGAAGATTGACAGACCACCCTATGTACAACAGATTTAATGGTTTTGGAAAGGGAAGACTGAAGCGTAGCAACTTTGTAGAAACTGCAAAACGAAGGATTAGGGCAGATCCTATACTTAACATATCAACAGTCAAGCCCATACACAATGCACACAACTTCCCAGCTTGGAGACAGCAGCAACTGCCTGAGATGATAGAAAACATTCCTGGTATTGAGAAAAAGAACACTCAGCATGAAACCGAAAGAAGAGAAATAACCCTAAACTACATAAAAGAACATTACCCAAGCAGCAATTGGACCCATGCATATACAGATGGATCAGCCAAAAATTCAATAGAGAATGGAGGAGGAGGAATTCTCCTAAATTTAAAAAATGGAGTGAAAAAAACACATTCAATGGCAACTGGAAAATTGTCAAGTAACTTCAGAGCGGAGGTAGAGGCTTTGAAAACTGCAGCAGAAATGCTCCTGATGGAGGAAAATAAAGAGAAGCAAATAGCTATCTTCACAGATGCAAAGTCAGCTGTCTCAATACTCAAGAGCAATAACAGCACAGAACTAACTGACCTAAGAGCAGCACTCCATGGTCTATGCCAGAAATCCAAAAAAGTTGTAATACAGTGGATCCCATCACATTGCAGTATACCTGGAAACGAAGAGGCTGACAGACTGGCAAAAGAGGGCGGACGACTACCACAGCCTGACATAGACATAACCTATAATGAGGCAAAGAGGTTGATAAAAAGCACTTATAGAACCAAATGGGAATCTGAGCATCCAGGCCATCAGAAGGATGATGCATATTACAAACTCGACCGAAGAGAAACAAGTAGCAATCTTCAGACTCCGCACAGGACATAACAGGCTGAAATACCACTTGTTCAATAAACTAAAGATAGGAGATACTGATGAATGTAATTGTAGAACTGGAAAAATGACAGCAAAACATTTGCTGCAGGATTGCCCAACGTATGCAGAACAGAGAAAGATATTTTGGCCCACACCTGCTTCATTTGAGGACAAGCTCTATGGAGATATCAACAAGCTCAAGTTGACCGCAGCTTACTTTAACTACATACAGGTTGACATTTAAAGGTGCATGAAGACCCAGAGGCATGAAATGGAATATTGCTTGGATAGCAAATCCATTATGTGGAAAGTCCAAATCGAAAGCTCGCTGTGTGGGCTTCATAAAAGGTGGAAAAGTGTCCTAGTGGCACGAAATGGAATATTGCTTGGATAGCAAATCCATTACGTGGAAAGTCCGAATCAAAAGCCCATTGTGTGGGCTTCATAAAAGGTGGAAAAGTGTCCTAGTGGCATGAAATGGAATATTGCTTGGATAGCAAATCCATTACGTGGAAAGTCCGAATCGAAAGCTCACTGTGTGGATGTCATCTGCAGACTGCATACTTCTGGTTTCCGGAGGAACAGCCTATGGTGAAACGGAAGGCCCAATATACGGAAGTGAGGCTAAGCAGCCATGTGCAGGACGTGACGATTCCTTGGGTGAGCCCAGTACCAGAGCGCTATGTATCGGCTCTGCAAGTATGGAAGCCTCCTTGGATGGCGGGGAATGCCCATGGTCTGCCCCTGCCTTCCCTTGAGGGCTGACCAGGATCTTTGGCTGTTCTATATGGACCAGCTGGGATGGGGGATAACACCACAACAGTGAGAGTCAAACGTCCTAAGAAACCCCCGGGAAGGTTAACCCGGTCAACAAATGCCCGCAGAAGTCGGATGTGTCGGCCTAACGGCGCAAGAACACAGCTCTGCTGTAAACAGGCACAACGCAATCACATCCAAAAAAAAACTCCGGATGAACGAAGAAGAAGAAGAAGAAGACAATCAAAACCAACAATCAACAAAACACAAACAGAATCTGGTTATGAGAAGAGAAATATTAGACAATCAAAACCAACAATCAACAAAACACAAACAAAATCTGGTTATGAGAAGAGAAATATTAGATAATCAAAACCAACAATCAACAAAACACAAACAGACTCTGGTTATGAGAAGAGAAATATTAGATAATCAAAACACAAACATAATCTGGTTATGAGAAGAGAAATAGACAATCAAAACCAACAATCAACAACTGCAAGCACCCATGGCATCATCCACTGTTAACATGTTAGTACGTGTTCCCTGGTGGCACCCTGCAGATGATGTGGTAGGTCAACTGTTGTGTGACTGGAGGATACATTCAGGACAATTGTGTGGTCAGTATCTTAGAGGTCACCACAGCTTGTCCACAGAGATGTCTAGTACACAGGTGAACAGGGTTTGTCCATAGAGGTGCCTAGTCTCCAGGTGATCACAGCCTCTCCATACAGGTGCCTAGTCTCCAGGTGATCACAGCCTGTCCATAGAAGTGCCTAGTCTCCAGGTGATCACAGCCTGTCCACAGAGGTGCCTAGTCTCCAGGTGATCACAGCCTGTCCACAGAGGTGCCTAGTCTCCAGGTGATCACAGCCTCTCCATACAGGTGCCTAGTCTCCAGGTGATCACAGCCTCTCCATACAGGTGCCTAGTCTCCAGGTGATCACAGCCTCTCCATACAGGTGCCTAGTCTCCAGGTGATCACAGCCTCTCCATACAGGTGCCTAGTCTCCAGGTGATCACAGCCTGTCCATACAGGTGCCTAGTGTCCAGGTGATCACAGCCTGTCCATACAGGTGCCTAGTGTCCAGCTGACCAGGCTGGGATGACAGCCAAGCAGTGCTGGTCCAAACACCGAAAGTGGCTAATGAAATATGGGTCACTATGTGGCTGGATATCTACACTAACTGGTAATTTGCAGCAGTTTCATACAATCATGATACACAGATGACATGCACAATCACATTACACAGATAACATACACAATCATATTCCATAGATGACATACACAATCATATTCCATAGATGACATACACAATTATATTCCATAGATGACATCAATCAATCAATCAATCATGTGCCATGCCGGAAAGCATGGGCGGTCATGACTCGCCATTTCACTCGATCACCATAGATGACATACACAATCATATTCCCTAGATGACATACACAATCATATTCCATAGATGACATACACAATCATATTCCATAGATGACATACACGATCATATTCCATAGATGACATACACAATTATATTCCATAGATGACATACACAATCATATTGCATTGATGACATTCACAATCATTTTACACTGATGACATACACAATCATATTGCACTGATGACATACACAGTCATAGTACATTGATGACAATTACAATAATATTACATAGATAACAAACACAAGTATATTCCATAGGTGACAAACATAATCATATTCCACAGATGACATACTCAATCATATTCCATAGATGGCATATACTATCATATTACACTGATGACATTCACAATCATGTTACACTGATGACATACACAATCATATTCCATAGATGACATACACAATCATATTCCATAGATGACATACACAATCATATTCCATAGATGACATACACAATCATATTCTATAGATGACATACACAACCATATTCTATAGATGACATACACAACCATATTCTATAGATGACATACACAACAATATTCCACATATGACATACAATCATGTTCTACGTATGTCAATGTTGAACTACACATGTGCCCCTGATCTCAGCTGGTAATGTGTCCAAGGACCACTGGTATCTATTGATATCACACACCCTCTGATCTTGTGTGTAGTGAGATTAGGTACCTAGCCTTCTCGGATAAAGGCCAAAAATACACAAACTGTGCTCATGCAAAATCCTAACCCAGCTGTACATCACAAAAGAGCAGGCTGTAAGACTGCCACCTTGGCAAAATTGTCAGGAAAGGCAACCTACCTACAGGTTAGACAGAACATAAACCTCTCTAGAACAAGGACACCTGGCACAGACGCATCCCCGAGTCAGTGACCCTGACCTGTAGGGTGTGGTGTACTACCCTGGAGAGAGGAACAAGGAGGAAGAAGACTTACGTGTCTCGCCGTCCGTAGAAGCAGCTCCTGCTAGACCAAACTTCTCTTTCTCTTTTTCATCTTTCTCCTTTTCCTTTTCTCGCTCGATATTTAAAGACCTGAAACACAGAGACATGACAACTGAAGAATACTAGTGTCACATGTGGTGCAGGTAGAAGTACACCATCACCGTCCACCTCACTGCCTCACAATGTCACCAGGCATCTACAAGTGCCCTACGACGTATAATATCTCACTGCCTCATGTATCATTTTGTTTCCCTGTAACTTTGTTTCGCCAGTATAATTTTGTTTCCCCCTAACTTTGTTTCTCCAGTACAATTCTTCTTCTTCTTCTTCTGCGTTCATCCTTTTTTTTCCGGACGTGATTGCGTTGTGCCTGTTTACAGCAGAGCTGCGTTCTTGCGCCATTAGGCCGACACATCCGACTTCTGCGGGCATTTGTTGACCGGGTTAACCTTCCCGGGGGTTTCTTAGGACGTTTGACTCTCACTGTTGTGGTGTTATTCCCCCATCCCAGCTGGCCCATATAGAACAGCCAAAGACATCCTGGTCAGCCCTCAAGGGAAGGCAGGGGCAGACCATGGGCATTCCCCGCCATCCAAGGAGGCTTCCATACTTGCAGAGCCGACACACAGCGCTCGGGTACTGGGCTCACCCAAGGAATCGTCACGTCCTGCACATGGCTGCTTAGCCTCACTTCCGTATATTGGGCCTTCCGTTCACCATATACTGTTCCTCCGGAAACCAGAAGAATGTAGTCTGCAGGTGACGTCCACACAGTGAGCTTTCGATTCGGACTTTCCACGTAAACGATTTGCTATCCGAGCAATATTCGATTTCAAGCCACTAGGACACTTTTTCCACCTTTTATGAAACCCACACAGTGAGCTTTTGATTCGGACTTTCCAGGTAATGGATTTGCTATCCAAGCAATATTCCACTTCATGCCTCTGGGACGCTTCAGTACAATTCTGTTTCCCTGTAACTTTGTTTCTCCAGTATAATTGTTTCCCTGTAACTTTGTTTCTCCAGTATAATTTTGTTTCCCTGAAACTTTGTTTCTCCAGTATAATTATGTTTCCCTGTAACTTTGTTTCACCAGTATAATTTTGATTCCTTGCATCTTGTATCAGTATGATTTAATTTCCTGTATTTGTAGCCCCGGCATGGTGTAGTTGCGGTTTGTTTAGTTGTGTATATCTGAGCTGTTTAGTTGCGTTGTGTATATCTGAGCTGTTTAGTTGCGTTGTGTATATATGAGCTGTTTAGTTGCGTTGTGTATATATGAGCTGTTTAGTTGTGTTGTGTATATCTGAGCTGTTTAGTTGCGTTGTGTATATATATGAGTTGTTTAGTTGTGTTGTGTATATCTGAGCTGTTTAGTTGCGTTGTGTATATATGAGCTGTTTAGTTGCGTTGTGTATATATGAGCTGTTTAGTTGTGTTGTGTATATCTGAGCTGTTTAGTTGTGTTGTGTATATCTGAGCTGTTTAGTTGTGTTGTGTATATCTGAGCTGTTTAGTTGTGTTGTGTATATATATGAGTTGTTTAGTTGTGTCTGTATGAGCTGTTTAGTTGTGTTGTGTATAAATGAGATGTTTAGTTGTGCTGTGTATATATTAGCTATTTAGTTGTTTTGTGTACATTTGGTTTAACAATTAACAAAAAGAAGACACAGATTATGTCACAAGGTGCAGATGGTGTACCATCAATCTCTATTGACGACGCCGAACTGGAGACAGTAGACCATTTTACATATCTAGGATCAGAGGTAAATAGCAAATTATCCCTCGATCAGGAAATCAACATCAGGATTGGCAAGGCAGCAACAACAATGAACAGGTTAGCAAAAAGAGTCTGGGAGAACAGGAAGCTTACTGCCAAAACAAAAGTCCTCGTCTACCAAGCCTGTGTCCTTAGTACTCTTCTTTATGGCAGTGAAACCTGGACAACTTACTCACGCCAAGAGAAACGTTTAAACAGCTTTCATATGCGGTGTCTGCGAAGAATACTTGGTATTAAGTGGCAAGACAAAATCACAAATACTGAAGTATTGGAAAGATCAGGTTGTGTGACGGTGTATTCCATGCTCAGTCTTCGTAGACTTAGATGGATAGGACATGTTAGGAGGATGGATGATGGTAGAATACCAAAGGACATATTTTTTGGTGAATTACAGATGGGTAGGAGATCTCAGGGTCGGCCTCTACTACGATACAAAGATGTGTGTAAGCGGGACATGATTGATACAGGCATTGATAATGCACACTGGGAGCAAGTCGCTGCTGAACGTGTTGCATGGAGGGCAACTATCAGAAATGGAATAAAGACAAAGGAGAAAATGATTGCAGATAAAGCACACACAGAGCGTGAAAGACGTAAGATGGTGCAAAATGATGGAAATGACCATGTTTTCACATGCATCTACTGTGGGCAAACATTTGCAGCAAGAATTGGCCTTACCAGCCACACTCGCCACCGCCATGGGTCGTAGTTATTAAGCCTTTTTGAAGCACAATGTACCAAACTATCGTCTGTCAAGACGGAAAGGTGCCAAAATGTACATTTGAGCCGTTTGTGTTGTATCTGTATGAGCTGTTCAACTGTGTTGTGTGTTATGTCTGTATGAGCTGTTTAGTTGTTTTGTGTCTGTAAGAGCTGTTTAGTTGTGTTGTGTGTTGTGTCTGTATGAGCTGTTTAGTTGTGTGTTGTGTCTGTATGAGTTGTTTAGTCATGTTGTGTGTTGTGTCTATATAAGCTGTCTGTTTAGTTGTGTTGTGTCTGTATACGCTGTTCAGTTGTGTTGTGTGTTGTCTGTATGAGCTGTTTACCTGTGTTGTCTGTTGTGTCTGTATGAGCTGTTTAGTTGTTGTATGTTGTGTCTGTATGAGCTGTTTAGTTGTGTGTTGGCTATGTATGAGTTTAGTTGTGTTGTGTGCTGTATCTGTATGAGCTGTTTAGTTGTGTCTGTATACGCTGTTTAGTTGTGTTGTGTGTTGCATCTGTATGAATTGTTTAGTTGTGTTGTGTGTTGTGTCTGTATGAGCTGTTGAATTGTGTTGTGTCTGTATGAGCTGTTTAGTTGTGTGTTGTGTCTGTACGAGTTGTTTAGTTGTGTTGTGTGTTGTGTCTGTATGAGCTGTTTAGTTGAGTTTTGTCTGTATGAGCTGTTTAGTTGAGTTGTGTCTGTATGAGCTGTTTAAGTGTGTTGTGTCTGTATGAGCTGTCTGGTTGTGTTGTGTCTGTATGAGCTGTTTAAGTGTGTTGTGTCTGTATGAGCTGTCTGGTTGTGTTGTGTCTGTATGAGCTGTTTAAGTGTGTTGTGTCTGTATGAGCTGTCTGGTTGTGTTGTGTCTGTATGAGCTGTTTAGTTGTGTGTTGTGTCTGTAAGAGCTGTTTAGTTGTGTGTTGTGTCTGTATGAGCTGTTTAGTTGTGTGTTGTGTCTGTTTGAGTTGTTTAGTTGTGTTGTGTGTCTGTTTGAGTTGTTTAGTTGTGTTGTGTGTTGTGTCTGTATGAGCTGTTTAGTTGCATTGCGTCTGTATGAGCTGTTGTTGTGTTGTGTCTGTATGAGCTGTGTAGTTGTGTTGTGTGTGTATGTTGTGCCTGTGTGTGTTGTGCCTGTATGAGTTGTTTAGTTGTATTGTGTCTGTGAGCTATTTAGTTGTGTTGTGTGTTGCATCTGTATTAGTTAAGTTATGGAAATCTGTCTCACCCCAAAGTTTAAACATGGTTGTATAAGCATGTTCTAAAGCAGTGGTTCTCAACCGGTGGGAAATTCCCCAGGGGGGAATTTTGGGGTTTCCAGGGGGAATTAAGATTATTTCAAGATCGCGTTAATACAAGAACCGATTACTTGATATTGGTTTTTCCTTCACCCTTCTAAAATTCAATTTATAAAGTAAGTAGACCCAAAAATTACGTTTTATGTGGACGTCCACACTTGTTTTAGTGTGTGGTATTAAATTTAGCTTCCATTATTACGTATACTGTGCAGGGGCAGGATTTTTAGTTAGGAAATATGAAAGGGGGGAATGACGATCTGAAAATATGGTGGAGGGGGGCATGGGCCAAATTTTTAGGTAGGAAATATGAAGGGGGGAGGGGGGGAATGACATTCTGAAAATATGGTGAAAGGGGGAGGGGGGCACGGGCCAAAAAAGGTTGAGAACCACTGTTCTAAAGCATGTGTGTATTTGTGTGTGCGTGCACGTGCGTGTGTGCATGCATGTCTATGTGCATGTGTGCAAGAGAGAGACAGACAGACAGAGAAACAGAGACAGTGAGAAAAAAAAGCGAGAGAGAAGCAGTGAGAAAAAGAGACAGAGAGAAACAGAAAGAAAAACACAGAGACAGAGACAGACCTGGATTGATCAATAACAAAAATTAGTTTTGTAAGACACAGACAAGGATACAAGAAGACAGAGAAGACACACTGAGCAGACAGATGAAGCAGATGAAGGAGAGGAGGCAGCAGACAGAACACAGTTAGCCACACCTACCTGAAGCTGCCATAGACGATCAGCAGGATGGAGATGATGAACGTTGAAATGCGAGAAGAGTCCACTATAGTCAGAGCCCTGCAAACGGAAAACACGCGGCAGTTAGGGAACCACCAATTCATAGAATTACAAGACAGTCAATCTACCAGAGGTCCTGCCAGTGGGACATTTGAGTCCTCCACCAGTCATTGCTGACTAGATGCACTTCTCTGTGAGAACGAGATGGTTGCCGTCTCCTCTCTTCTCTATGACACACAAGACACTTACGAGACAATTGCTGTCTCTTCTCTACTACACAAGACAAAAACATTATGGTTAGTGTCTGTTCTCTACTACACACAAGACACAAGATGGTTGCTGTCTGTTCTCTACTACACACAAGACATGAGATGGTCGCTGTCTGTTCTCTACTACATATAAGACACAAGACGGTTGCTGTCTGTTCTCTACTACACACAAGACACTAACAAGATGGTTGCTGTCTTTTCTCTACTACACACAAGACACGAGATGGTTGCTGTCTCTTTACTACACACAAGACACTTACAAGATGGTTGCTGTCTCATTACAACACACAAGACACTTACGAGATGGTTGCTGTCGCTTTACTACACACAAGACACTTACGAGATGGTTGCTGTCTCTGTGATTTGCTCCTCTGGCATGTCTTTAGGCAAGACTCACAGGCAAACCTGAAAACCAGAAGTGAATTAGTTCATTCTTTTGTGAAGTCTGTACACTAGGTAAACACTCAACACTCTCATGTGGCTGTGCACACATGCATGCGCTCACGCACACAGACACTCACACACATATCTGCTTCTACTTCCTTGTTCTGATTCTGCTACTGACCCCTGGTCCCGCACTGCCACCATATCCCCCTCCCCCCACCCACTCATCCATCTCACATGATGTGCCAACACTGACATTTTCAAGCAGACAGATACAGCCCAGAAAGCAACTACTATTCTCACAACACAGACAGTTTCAGGCTCAGACAGATATGGCCAGACTGCAACTATTGTTCTCACCAACAAAATGTCAACACACACAAGATATGGCCAGACAGCAACTATTGTTCTCACCAACAAAATGTCAACACAGACAGATATGGCCAGACTGCAACTATTGTTCTCACCAACAAAATGTCAACACACACAGATATAGCCAGACTGCAACTATTGTTCTCACCAACAAAATGTCAACACACACAGATATAGCCAGACAGCAACTATTGTTCTCACCAACAATATGTCACCACAGACAGATATGCCCAGACTGCAACTATTGTTCTCACCAACAAAATGTCAACACACACAGATATAGCCAGACAGCAACTATTGTTCTCACCAACAAAATGTCACCACAGACAGATACACCTAGACAGCAATTATTGTTGATTGATTGATTGATTGATTGATTGATTGATTGATTGATTGATTTAGGAATCGACATCACAGCATTCGGGGCATTCCCATACTTGCTCCGTCCCCATCCTCAGCAGCCAGCGAAGAGTTCCAACACTAATAGTACCAGTAGCAATCTGATTATAAGTCCGTCTCGCCTTTCCTCTGAGCGTTGAGCGTCGGCCAGATCCCTTCGTCACTCCTCGTTGTCTCATTCTTGCCAGACCATGGTAATCCATTTGCTCCACCGAGGTGTGCACGTGCTCCCACAAGGCCGCAACCATGTCTGCCTTGTCATGTATCAATACTCCACCAAGTTCTGCAGAGCCAGCCAATCTGTCCACCTGTTCATTTCCCAGCACACCGGCATGCCCCGGAGAAAAGATCCAGGCGATGCTTGTCACCCGTGACCTCCAAAGCGAAGCAAGCCACTCCGCACGAAGTCTGCCCGTCCTCACCCTCGTCAGCATGCAGCAACTATTGTTCTCACCAACAATATGTCAACACACACAGATATAGCCAGACAGCAACTATTGTTCTCACCAACAATATGTCAACACAGACAGATATGGCCAGACTGCAACTATTGTTCTCACCAACAAAATGTCAACACAATGGCCAGACAGCAACTATTGTTCTCACCAACAAAATGTCAACACACACAGATATAGCCAGACTGCAAACTATTGTTCTCACCAACAAAATGTCAACACAATGGCCAGACAGCAACTATTGTTCTCACCAACAATATGTCAACACAGACAGATATGGCCAGACAGCAACTATTGTTCTCACCAACAAAATGTCAACACAATGGCCAGACAGCAACTATTGTTCTCACCAACAAAATGTCAACACACACAGATATGGCCAGACTGCAACTATTGTTCTCACCAACAAAATGTCAACACACACAGATACAGCCAGACAGCAATTATTGTTCTCACCAACAAAATGTCAACACAATGGCCAGACAGCAACTATTGTTCTCACCAACAAAATGTCAACACACACAGATACAGCCAGACAGCAACTATTGTTCTCACCAACAATATGTCAACACACACAGATATAGCCAGACAGCAACTATTGTTCTCACCAACAATATGTCACCACAGACAGATATGCCCAGACAGCAACTATTTTTAAAACCAACAATATGTCACCACAGACAGATATGCCCAGACTGCAACTATTGTTCTCACCAACAAAATGTCAACACACACAGATATAGCCAGACAGCAACTATTGTTCTCACCAACAATATGTCACCACAGACAGATATGCCCAGACTGCAACTATTGTTCTCACCAACAAAATGTCAACACACACAGATATAGCCAGACAGCAACTATTGTTCTCACCAACAATATGTCACCACAGACAGATATGCCCAGACAGCAACTATTGTTCTCACCAACAATATGTCACCACAGACAGATATGGCCAGACAGCAACTATTGTTCTCACCAACAATATGTCACCACAGACAGATATGCCCACAGGAACAGTAAATAAGATGACCAAAACTTATTTTTTGTGTATAATGTGACATAAATTGTTACTGGAAGACGTAACATGAACAACAACAACATGCAGGTGATACAGTATTGACTGCAGACAACAAACAGGATTTGCAGTATTGCAGTATTTAGTTTATGCTGTTATGCACACAGTGGGCAACTTTGGTTACAACTGAAACGTAAGCAATCTGAGACTATTATCATCCACAAGAAGAACAAATACCACAACGTAACATTCACGTAGATCCTAAACAGGAGAATTGGTAGAACTATCCTGGAGATGTCATCTGATGGAAGATGCCTTGGAAAGATTACATCAAGAATCACCAAGGCAAAAGTAGACTTCTTCAAGTTAAGCAAAACAAACTCACCAATAAAAGGCAGCTGACAGCAGTGAGAGAGAAAAGTGTTCAACTGCTATAAATAACCAATACTGGTGTGTGCCTATGGCACATGGACAATGAGCAGGCACGCCAGGGAACATCTCATGGCAGTGGAGATGTGGTTTCTGGGAACATCTCATGGCAGTGGAGATGTGGTTTCTGGGGACAATGAGCAGGCACTCTGGGAAACATCTGATGGCAGTGGAGATGTGGTTTCTGGGGACAATGAGCAGGCACGCTGGGAAATATCTCATGGCAGTGGAGATGTGGTTTCTGGGGACAATGAGCAGGCACTCTGGGGAACATCTCATGTCAGTGGAGATGTGGTTTCTGGGGACAATGAGCAGGCACTCTGGGGAACATCTGAAGGCTATGGAGATGTGGTTTCTGGGGACAATGAGCAGGCACTCTTGGGAACATCTCATGGCAGTGGAGATGTGGTTTTTGGGGAGATTGAGCAGGCACTCTGGGAAACATCTCATGGCAGTGGAGATGTGGTTTCTGGGGACAATGAGCAGGCACTCTGGGGAACATCTGAAGGCTATGGAGATGTGGTTTCTGGGGACAATGAGCAGGCACTCTGGGAAACATCTCATGTCAGTGGAGATGTGGTTTCTGGGGACAATGAAGCAGGCACTCTGGGAAACATCTCATGTCAGTGGAGATGTGGTTTCTGGGGACAATAAGCAGGCACTCTGGGAAATATCTCATGGCAGTGGAGATGTGGTTTCTGGGGCACGTGTGGAGGACCATGCACAGACAGGAAAACCCAAGAGAAAACCCACTGAAGAGATAAATGAGAACCGTAAACAGAACAGATTAGTTGTATGTGTGGGCTCGTTGGGGTGAGACTTCAACTGGAAAATCCTGTGACAAATGACAAAATGAACAGCTAAAGAGCAGGGGACACAAAGAGGTAAATACCTGGATGGTTTAGCCACATGGCTTCATCGAGACAAGAACAGTGACCTAATGTATGACTAGTGATTCCGAGAGGGAGCGAACTTCAACCGTCCACGCCTATGGGCTTGGTACATGATGATGATCATGACCAGAACAACCTCACTGACGCTGATTAACGGCGAGCAGACA
Source organism: Cepaea nemoralis (assembly GCA_014155875.1). Taxonomy (NCBI): domain Eukaryota; kingdom Metazoa; phylum Mollusca; class Gastropoda; order Stylommatophora; family Helicidae; genus Cepaea; species Cepaea nemoralis. Next base: position 116,221 of record JACEFZ010011363.1, read on the forward strand.
AAGAGTACGGTCACACAAGCGGTAGATGGCAGAGGACTGTGGCCTTATCTGGACAGGCTGTAGCACAAGAATGTCCCGGAAAACATACGCCCTACTGGCACAGACCACACACAACTAACCAGTAACTGCCAGCTTCCCCCAAGCTCAATCATTAACATCTCATCATGGTTTCACTTTACCTTATTGGGGGAGGAGTGCGGGGGTTGGGGGGATACCTCACCTTGCCCAAAGGCATCTGGTAGGTTAGCGGATTAAGGAGGTGTCTTACTCGCCCCCCCCCCCCCCCTCCCAACAGAGTAGACACACGAGAGAGTGCAGGGAGACATGGTGTGGAGCTGTCTATCATTCAATACGTGACACAGATCTCCGTCTGTCACTGATCTCCTCCTTTACTGGCAGGCTATTCGCTCCCCAAGTTTACGTCACCACCAGGGGCGCCGCACGCTGGTCGAAGTACAAACGAACGAACTTTATTTTCAAAAGGTCACACAAATTGGGTACGCAGGCCCGCATTACATTCGGCCCTTTCAACCACTCATATTCCGTACATCAATTATCTATTTTGCATGTTACATTCACATACGTAACAATAAACGTTGTCAAATTAAAGCTATGAGCACGGACAATGCATATTTCTATGTTATGAGACAAGCAGGCTGGCAGACACACGTGTACATGCATACCTGCATACATACTTACATCATTTACATAAACTCTGACAGTTATGCAACCACTCAATAACACACACATACACAGACAGACAGACAGACAGACAGACAGACAGACAGACAGACAGACAGACGGACGGACGGACGGAGGGCGGACGGGCGGACGGACGGACGGACGGACGGACGGACGGACGGACAGACGGACGGACGGACGGACGGACGGACGGACAGACAGACAGACAGACAGACAGACAGACAGACAGACAGACAGACAGACGGGCAGACAGACGGGCAGACAGACAGACAGACAGACAGACGTCACAATGTCACTACTGGGTTTGTACCATACCCGTGGCAATCGATGCATAAACTTGAATATCAGCGGCGTAGCCCATCGAAGTCCAATTGTAACTCCGCGCGCGTTATTACTTGATCGACCGTCTTCATTGGGAGGAGAGAGAGAGAGAGAGAGAGAGAGAGAGAGAGAGAGAGAGAGAGAGAGAGAGAGAGGAGAGAGAGAGATGGCGGAAACAGTGGTAGCCCACCCGTCTACAACAACTGTGTGTAAGGCAGGAGGATCAAATGTATGTTCTTTTTAGAGGTATCGTCTCTCTCTCTCTCTCTCTCTCTCTCTCTCTCTCTCTCTCTCTCTCTCTCTCTCTCTCTCTCACGGCTTCATGTCACCATCCGGCCTTACTAGCCTCCCCTTCCACCTCCAGGCGAACCCCCTACCCCAACACGTGGCTAATCTGAACAACCCTGTACACATCACAAATATCATTACTGGCGGAGGCGGCCGGCCTTGGTTGTTCAGCCTACCACCAGACAGCTGCCACATTCTATTCTGTGTACTCGTACCGTCTTCTGTTTCCCCCCCCCCCCCCCTCTGTCTTCGCTTGCAGTATAGGCAGCTCTACGTCAACAGAGGCAATCACATTACAGCCCCACCCGCCCCCGCCCCTGCGCTGGCGGGATCCCGGGTCTATAGAAAGACCCCATAAGCCGATTACGGCACACACAAGGCTTATATCTGGCAGCAGGTGGCTAACAGCTAGATTCCAGATCAGACACCACAACCTCGTCACAAATATTCAGATATACACATGTAAAGACGGCAAGGTAGAAACAACACATACTATAACAGGCGTCGGCATTCCACAAAAGCAAATATTTCCCTTGGAAAGCAAAATTTCCCCTGGTCTCTGGTTAGTGAGATCGGACGCCCGTGTGTATTGTTGCGCACGAAAAAAATCCCTTGACAGTTGGAAATCGAGAAAGAGTAGCCTAACGGCGCTGCCCGGGAAAAATTTCGAGTTAAAAATATACCCAAAGTATTTAGGATCCTCGCCGGTGCTACAGAGTTCGTGCACTCGAGCTGACTTTCTCCAGACTCAGGTTTGAGTTAGGAGGAGAACGGAGCACTTATGGGTTACACCCGTGTGCCGTGATGTTGATCCATCGACTAAACTAAACTAGGCGTCGGCAACCTACGGCACGCGGGCCAAGAGTGGCTCGTCTAACGATGTTCAATGGTACGCCGAGTGTATTGAAATTAAATATATGATCCCACCAACAATTAAATTAGTCATGAAACAGAAGCATACAATTCTGCAAACGCTATTCCTGTGTTTACAGTACTTCACAACGACAGTTGTCAGGTTGAGACTGCGAGACCTCATGCCAGCTGGGTGAGTGTGAGGCCTCAACGGCTGACCTTGACGAGGTTCTAGTACAGTGGTTCTCAACCGGTGGGAAATCCCCCCCCCCCAGGGGGGAATTTTAGGGTTTCCGGGGGGGGGGGTGAAGATTATTTCAAGATCGTGATAATACAAGAACCGATTACTTGATATTGTTTTTCCCTTCGTACTGTACGGTTCTGTATGTCGCACCTTTCTAAAATTCAATTTATAAAGTAAGTAGACCCACAAATCATGTTTTATGTGGACGTCTAGACTTGTTTTAGTATGTGCTATTAAATTTAGCTTCCATTATTACGTATACTGTGTAGGGGCGGGGCCGGATTTTTAGGTAGGAAATACGAAAGGGGGGAATGACGTTCTGAAAATATGGTGAAGGGGGCACGGGCCAAATTTTTAGGTAGGAAATACGAAAGGGGGGGGGGGGTGACGTTCTGAAAATATGATGAAGGGGCCACGGGCTAAAAAAGGTTGAGAACCACTGTTCTAGTAGCATCATATCCTTCACCTCTCTCGCGACTCTAGTTCGTTCATACCAACACATTGCCTTGACTGTAGCACAACAGCTGTTGATATTAATACCGTGCCACCAACACGACACACACGGAAGGTAAATCAATTGATGGCAGCTCGTTTCAAGGTTTCTGGGCGCATCAATATGTCCTTTGAACACAAGCATAGTTTTCTAATGCACTGGACTGGTTTTTGCGTGTGGATTATCTGTCCCTATTACCAGTGTCCCTCGCCATCAAGCGAACCCACTCCGACTTCTGAGGTACTTGTTTGTTTGCGCTCGCTCGCTTTGAACTCAAGGGTAGTCCACACACACAACTTCTATTAGGGTTGGACTGAACTTTGCGTGTGGATTATCTCTACTTATTAGCAGTGTCCTTCGCCATCAGGCGAACCCACTCCGACTTCATGGGTACTTATAATTTACGTCCCCAAGGCAAGGACGACACGTCAACATAATAGTCCAACTGTCCGGTGTGGAGATTGAACCCTTTACCTCGGCATCAGCACGCCGGATATTTAAGAACATGCGTTCTTATCCATTCGGCCATGCTGACCTACTGAGGTACTTGTAAGTTACATACCCAAATCAACTTGTTAGTCCAACAGACCGGTGCAGGGATTTAACTCACTACCTCGGCAATAGCAGCACACCGAAAGTCTAAGAGCGGCGATCTCATCCATTTGGCCAGGCTGATCTCTAGGAATAAGTATGAAACCAGGGCGGGCTGAGGTTGGCAGTTGGCAGGCTTAGTGACTCGGCAACATTGGCACATGGCTACAGCACGCTGGCCGAGGCAGAGGTTGGCAGGCCGAGTGACTCGGCAACATTGGCACACGGCTACAGCACGCTGGCCGAGGCAGAGGTTGGCAGGCCGAGTGACTCGGCAACATTGGCACACGGCTACAGCACGCTGGCCGAGGCAGATGTTGGCAGGCCGAGTGACTCGGCAACATTGGCACACGGCTACAGCACGCTGGCCCAGGCAGAGGTTGGCAGGCCGAGTGACACGGCAACATTGGCACACGGCTACAGCATGCTGGCCCAGACAGAGGTTGGCAGGCCGAGTGACACGGCAACATTGACACACGGCTACAGCACGCTGGCCCAGACAGAGGTTGGCAGGCCGAGTGACACGGCAACATTGACACACGGCTACAGCACGCTGGCCCAGACAGAGGTTGGCAGGCCGAGTGACTCGGCAACATTGACACACGGTTACAGCACGCTGGCCCAGGCAGAGGTTGGCAGGCCGAGTGACACGGTAACATTGGCACACGGCTACAACATGCTGGCCGAGTCCTGGACTCATGATGACAAGCAGGGGAATGAACACAGCTGAGGCGGTTTTTGAGGCGGAGCTGGAGGTTCAGACAACGAGCCGGTCGTACAGCAGGTGTTGCCGACGGTTCGGACAACGAGCCCGTCGCACGGCAGGTGGTGCTAGACAATGCAGTGGTCCTCTAGTGCCCACTGGTCCAGTCAGTTCAGTCCCGTCCACACGTATACAGCACATTGAGTATATGCAGCAGGACCCCCGTGTGTAGAGCCCGAGCGGCTGGTGAGGGCGGTATTCCGCCGGCCGCGTGTACTTCCACAGATGATTCCCGGTACCCATGCTAGGATGGGTCCATGTGAGAGAGCAGGTCCATGTTAGGCTGGGTCCACATGAGAGAGCAGGTCCATGTTAGGCTGGGTCCACGTGAGAGAGTAAGTCCATGCTTGGCTGGGTCCACGTGAGAGAGCAGGTCCTTGTTGGTCCACGTGAGAGAGCAGGTCCATGTTAGGCTGGGTCCACGTGAGAGAGTAAGTCCATGCTTGGCTGGGTCCACGTGAGAGAGCAGGTCCTTGTTGGTCCACGTGAGAGAGCAGGTCCATGTTAGGCTGGGTCCACGTGAGAGAGCAGGTCCTTGTTGGTCCACGTGAGAGAGCAGGTCCATGTTAGGCTGGGTCCACGTGAGAGAGCAGGTCCTTGTTGGTCCACGTGAGAGAGCAGGTCCATGTTAGGCTGGGTCCACGTGAGAGAGTAAGTCCATGCTTGGCTGGGTCCACGTGAGAGAGCAGGTTCTTGTTGGTCCACGTGAGAGAGCAGGTCCATGTTAGGCTGGATCCACGTGAGAGAGCAGGTCCTTCTTGGTCCACGTGAGAGAGCAGGTCCATGTATAAAAACTGGAAACCGCCCCGATGAGTGTCGACCCCAAGAACCCCGTTACGTGTAGCAGGCGAGCGTCTGGCCCCTACACCTCCCGGCCCAATCTGCACCAATTAGCTCAGGTGTCTGTGTCCCAGTGGTAGAGAACACACTCACAAACCGAGACATCGCTACCACGTCAGCCACCGGCCATATGCAGCAGGCTGATTGGCCTTGATTTCCATTCACAACCGTACGAGCGTCGGCTGTTCAGTAAGCCATGGCAAACTAGTGAAGGTTACACTACCTAGAACATTAATCAGCCAATACAAGCTGGGGTTGACTGTGATGTGATGTGCAAGGACAGGCAACCAACTTGTGTTGCCGCCGACAACTGCAGCACTATAGAAGCCGAACACAGCACAAGTGTGTGGCAATCTGCTATTGTGGCATGACACAGCCAACTATTTCAAGTGCCCATAATTATACTGTCAAGTGCTGCTGTTTTTAATTACCACATATACACATGTATGTACACAAGAGAGAGAGAGAGAGGAGAAGGGGGGGGGGGCACAGAAAGAGATACAGACAGACATAGTGACAGACAGAATATGTCGGAGGCCGTCAGTAACCAACAGTATGTGAAGACATCGCTAACCAAGGACATCACTTTGCTGGGGACATTGTCAAACACAAGAAGAAATAAACTAGAGAACTTGGTGACAACTGCCGTGATTGAGGGGACAAGAACAAGACGAAAAAGTAAATTCCTGGATGGCTTGGCTACGTGGCATGATGAAGACAAGAACACTGAGCTGGTCTACGACTCTGGTGATCGAGCGAGGTGGCGAAACATGACGCCTACGCTTACTGGCATGGCACATGATGATGATGAGTCGAACCAGAAGATATGCAGTCGTCCTATCTGTCGGCGGAAAAACCTCTACCCTGCACAGTTGGAGGCGACTGCACAAGCCAGGCGGCCTTAATTCCTGAGGCTGGAGACCCACCTGCAAATACACCGCCGCAAGGTACTATACTGGCAGTAAATGACAGTGGTTTGTTTTTCTCCCGACAGTGTCCTGTCTGAAGTTGTCAATGTCGTGACGCAACTGTCCTGTGCCTTGTGGTGGAATAGTTTAGAGCCCTAGAAGGGTGCCCACGTGGCAAGTTAGTTCACACACGGCCACACATCCAAGACTACAGACACTGACAGCCACCTGGCACCGTGTTGTCTGTCACAGACAGTGTTATCACGAGGCTGGGTGGTCCAACCTATGACCTTCTGAGTGTCGGTTAGAGCTAATACAATACGCCAGGCCACAATCGTTAACTTTCATATGGACACCACTTGTGGTTGTGTTTTCTTGTACTCTCCTGAACCCCTCACTCGTTCGATATGTCCCGTCTTAAGTTCCCAGACTCCTTGATTTGACACCGTTCAGAGAAGTTTCCCTTTGTGTTCTTCGTGGCTTATATTGTTTACTGTGCGTGTTTGTTTTGTGTTGACAAATACGGGGAGTGGAAACGTCCGCGCGTGCGTGTTGTGTCCCCATCTGTCAAGCTTCTCGGTGATCTTCTGTAATTTGATTCACACAAACACGGAACGGATCACAACAGCCACACAAAGACAGCAATAAGACGATGCCTCACGATGGTTTCAGAAGCTGTGCCTTCAGGCAGACAAGTTATCTACAACCAGATGCCACTAGAATCTCTGGGGGTCCTTCAACAACAGAAACAGCGCCAGCCCGAGCTGATCAAATCAACGGTGAAGTCGTAGTTCCAGCAGAGACCAACAACTGGGTGGAGCATTTCCACAACATGAAACATGGGCGGACCATTTCAACAACATGGGTGGATCGTTTCAACAACCTGGGTGGAACATTTCCACAACTGGGTGGAACATTTCCACAACTGGAATGTTGTCGGTGCCCAGCTGTCCCAGCTCGTGGAACAGACAGTGAGTGGGGTCTCGTGACTGAAGGATCACTGGCTCGTACGTTACAAGGCTAGTTCCCAGAACAAAGTTACAATGTGTTTCCAAGAATCATATGTATCTAATGATACTACACGTCCTGATCCCTTGGGTAGTGAAATCACATACATAGAATTCTCGGATAAGGGTGACAATAACAGGATGCTATGTGTGCGCTAAGAATCGCACTGCATTTGGAAGTAGCAAAGAGCAGGCCTTCAGGCAGCCGCCCGGGCACAGTGTCAGGAAGAAAACCTAGCTACGGATAGATAGAGCCCCTGACCTGGGATGGAGTCTGTCTAGAGCAGTGTTTCCCAACGTGGGGCCCACGCCCCACAGGGGGGCAATACGATTGTTAAGGGGGGCAATTCGAAAATGGAAGAAATCGGCTGGATATAACAAAACGGGGAGACTTGAGACTGAAGTTAACTAAATTGGAACCTGACATAAAATCTATTTGCGGCAAGCATCAAGTGCAAGGATCTCACTAAATTTAAATAATACATAATTTACTAATAATTAAAATAATATAGAAAAATCTTTCATTAAAATTATTTTGTACTTGAATTTCAGTTCTCCCTTATATGTTTTGAAAATTTACTGACTGTTCGCTAAATAATTTCCTATTGATTTCTTCCTGAAACCTATCATTCAAGTTTCTTTAGTGAACATTTCAATTTTTGAATATTAAAAATAATGTATGTGTTAGGTGTGGGGGGAGGGGGGGGGGGCATAAGAAGTTTAGAAAGGCTTAAGTGGGGCAAGGCACAAAAAAGGTTGGGAAACACTACTGGTCTAGAGGAAGCCAACCTGACACAGATGCTGGCCTAAGTTAGTGACCCTGACCTCTGAGGTGCTTAACTAGGTTATGACACACTTCCTTCAAAAGAGGCATAAAGAAGAGGGCGGTGAGTGTACCACGTGCTCACCCACACTTTCTCGGATATTGACCATCCATCCATCCATCATATGCCATGCCGATAAGCGTGGGCGGTCATGTTCTGCCATCTCACTCGATCACCGGAGTCGTGGATCAGCTCCGTGTTTCTGTCTCGACCATGCCACATGACCACGCCTTCCAAGTATTTACCTCTCTGTCATCCCCTTGGTCTCTTCCCTTCGATCTTGCCAGTTGTCACCAAGTTCTCCAAATCATTTCTTATCATAACATGCCCAAAAAACTTCGACTGTCTACGTCTAGTGTCTCTAATCAGTTTACGATCTTCGTTTGTTTCTTGAAGGACTTGTTCATTGGTTTTTCCTGATATCCTGATATTGACAGGGTCAGCTTTACACGCACAACTAAAGTGTTAGCTCCACAGAAGGGCGGGTGGCGAGGATGGGAACTGATCACTTCATGTCATTACACAGTGGCCTCCTACAGCCCATGCCCCTAATGCGGCATCGTGGAGGGATTCCCACAGGTTTCACTGCTGAAGGTTCCATCTCCGTAATTGCTGTCGCAGAATGGAAATATGTTAGGTGGGACTTCGGGGTACCCAGCTGTGAACCAGGGAACAGAAATGATGTAACCAACTATACCCAGATTATGGAGCATCAATGTATCGATCTATAGGCTAGGTGAGATAATAGTAAAGTAACGATCTAAAGTACAAGTGTGGTAACAGACTTTATCTCTCTATAAACCAGGTGAGAGAACTGTGGTGTATCTCTCTATAAACCAGGTGAGAGACCTGTGGTGTATTGCTCTATAAACCAGGTGAGAGAACTGAGGTGTCTTGCTCTATAAACCAGGTGAGAGAACTGAGGTGACTTGCTCTATAAACCAGGTGAGAGAACTGAGGTGTATTGCTCTATAAACCAGGTGAGAGACCTGTGGTGTATTGCTCTATAAACCAGGTGAGAGAACTGAGGTGACTTGCTCTATAAACCAGGTGAGAGAACTGTGGTGTATTGCTCTATAAACCAGGTGAGAGACCTGTGGTGTATTGCACTATAAACCAGGTGAGAGACCTGTGGTGTATTGCACTATAAACCAGGTGAGAGAACTGAGGTGTATTGCTCTATAAACCAGGTGAGAGACCTGTGGTGTATTGCTCTATAAACCAGGTGAGAGAACTGTGGTGTATCTCTCTATAAACCAGGTGAGAAACTGAGGTGTATTGCTCTATAAACCAGGTGAGAGAACTGAGGTGTATTGCTCTATAAACCAGGTGAGAGACCTGTGGTGTATTGCTCTATAAACCAGGTGAGAGACATGTGGTGTATTGCTCTATAAACCAGGTGAGAGACCTGTGGTGTATTGCTCTATAAACCAGGTGAGAGAACTGAGGTGTCTTGCTCTATAAACCAGGTGAGAGAACTGAGGTGTCTTGCTCTATAAACCAGGTGAGAGACCTGTGGTGTATTGCTCTATAAACCAGGTGAGAGACCTGTGGTGTATTGCTCTATAAACCAGGTGAGAGACATGTGGTGTATTGCTCTATAAACCAGGTGAGAGAACTGTGGTGTATTGCTCTATAAACCAGGTGAGAGACATGTGGTGTATTGCTCTATAAACCAGGTGAGAGACCTGTGGTGTATTGCTCTATAAACCAGGTGAGAGAACTGAGGTGTATTGCTCTATAAACCAGGTGAGAGACCTGTGGTGTATTGCTCTATAAACCAGGTGAGAGAACTGAGGTGTCTTGCTCTATAAACCAGGTGAGAGACCTCTGGTGTATTGCTCTATAAACCAGGTGAGAAACTGAGGTGTATTGCTCTATAAACCAGGTGAGAGAACTGTGGTGTATTGCTCTATAAACCAGGTGAGAGACATGTGGTGTATTGCTCTATAAACCAGGTGAGAGACATGTGGTGTATTGCTCTATAAACCAGGTGAGAGACCTGTGGTGTCTTGCTCTATAAACCAGGTGAGAGAACTGAGGTGTATTGCTCTATAAACCAGGTGAGAGAACTGTGGTGTATTGCACTATAAACATCGAATTAAACTCACCACTTTATAAAGAGTTTGTAGACTCTGAAAAGGCCTTTGAAAACACTGTTAGGGAATGTCTTTGAAAACTGATGATGCATTGAGGGGTTTCAGAGAAGATCATAAACTTAATCAAGACAACACAGAGACATGAGGTACAGAGTCCTCAGTGGGGGAAAGCTAACAGAGACATTTGAAATCAGAACAAGAGTAAGACAGCGCTGCTCTTTATCACAAGATCATTCTTACTGACTACAGATCTGTCAGAAATGAGTTCAATGGATTCTTGTGATGAAAGCAGAATGGTGATCTGGACGTGGCTAATGACACTGCCCTCTTGTCCCCACATGAAATCAGATGCAAGATAAACTAAACACATCAGCGGAGGTCACAACAATTAGGTTAAAGAATGCATATAGGAAAACACAGAGATGATAAGAATAAATCAAGCCAAGGATAACTTGATCTCCCCGGTGAAACCTCTCATCAAAGTGTGGAATCATACATATATTCACATACATATGTAGACATAGATGGGGAATAGACAGGTGGAATCATACACATATTCACATAGGAATGTAGACATAGATGGGGAACAGACGGGTGGAATCATACACATATTCACATAGGAATGTAGACATAGATGGGGAACAGAGAGGTGGAATCATACACATATTCACATACGAATGCAGACATAGATGGGGAACAGAGAGATGGAATCATACACATATTCACATACGAATGCAGACATAGATGGGGAACAGAGAGATGGAATCATACACATATTCACATACGAATGCAGACATAGGTGGGCAACCGAGAGATGGAATCATACACATATTCACATACGAATGCAGACATAGATGGGCAACAGAGAGATGGAATCATACACATATTCACATACAAATGCAGACATTGGTGGGCAACCGAGAGATGGAATCATACACATATTCACATACGAATGCAGACATAGATGGGCAACAGAGAGATGGAATCATACACATATTCACATACAAATGCAGACATTGGTGGGCAACAGAGAGATGGAATCATACACATATTCACATACAAATGCAGACATTGGTGGGCAACAGATAAAGATACAAAAGACAAGACATTTCATAGCACCTTTTTATTTTGTGCTCGCTCGCTCGCTTTGAACTCAAGCGTAGTCCATACACACTATTTATAGTAGTGATGGACTGAATTTTGCGTGTGGATTAGCTTCCCCAATTAACAGTGTCCCTCTCCATCAGGCGAACCCACTCCAACTTCAGAGGTACTTGTAATTTACGTCCCCAAGTCTAGGAAGACAGGTCAACATTTTAGTCCAGCTGTCCAGTGTAGTATAAATGTTAAAGATGGGTTCTAGAAATATCTTGGGTAAGGAAAAGAACAAATGCATCCATACTCCAAGAGCTGAATATTGTCTGGGTTTACTATTAATGACGATAAAACAATGAAAATTGATATATTTTGGTCACTTGAAACGTCATGAAAATTTGGAGAGAACAATAATGGAGGGGTATATGCTGGGAAGAGAGGAAGAGGAAGGCCAAAGAGAAGATGGTGCAGGATGTGGCGGATGATCTCTCCAGACGGGTGTATCGGACGCTGGACATCTTGCTTGTGATCGAGATGTTTCCCGGAAAGTTGTTATGGGAGCGAGGTTCTGCAAATGACATGCTACTGAATGAATGAATGTCCGGTGTAGGGGTTGAACCGCTCACCTCTATATCAGCACACAGGATGTTTAAGAACACGAGTTCTTACCCATTCGGCCATGCAGACCTGTGATTCATAGCACATGAAAATAGGTGGAAGTAAACAGAAGTTAAACGCAGAATATTAAATCTTTGTGTTAAATCAGAAACGTCAAGAATGACTCAGACAATTACGAATAAACCAGAAACATTCACGAACTGCTACCTGCCCACAATGGAAGAATCAAAATAAACAAACAACTGGTATGACAGAATCACCAAAGTGGAGCTCAAGGAGATTGCCAAATAAATACCAGTGAATCCACAGGTGAAGAAAAGATGCTGGATAAGGCAACCTTGAGAACGCCTGTGAACAGTATACCCTGGCGATGGATAGGGAATACCTTGAGACAACCTGAAAACAATATAACTAGAAGTCTTTGGAAGCCACAGGGCACATGAAGTCAGGGAAGGCTTACAGCTACAGATATGACACAAGAAGTCAGGGAAGACTTACAGATATGAGACAAGAAGTCAGGGAAGACTTACAGATATGAGACATGAAGTCAGGGAAGACTTACAGCTACAGATATGACACATGAAGTCAGGGAAGGCTTACAGCTACAGATATGAGACATGAAGTCAGGGAAGACTTACAGCTACAGATATGAGACAAGAAGTCAGGGAAGACTTACAGCTACAGATATGACACATGAAGTCAGGGAAGGCTTACAGCTACAGATATGAGACATGAAGTCAGGGAAGACTTACAGCTACAGATATGAGACATGAAGTCAGGGTAGACTTACAGCTACAGATATGACACATGAAGTCAGGGAAGACTTACAGCTACAGATATGAGACAAGAAGTCAGGGAAGACTTACAGCTACAGATATGAGACATGAAGTCAGGGAAGGCTTACAGCTACGATATGACACAGAAGTCAGGAAGGGCTTACAGCTACAGATATGAGACAAGAAGTCAGGGAAGACTTACAGATATGACACAAGAAGTCAGGGAAGACTTACAGCTACAGATATGAGACAAGAAGTCAGGGAAGACTTACAGATATGACACATGAAGTCAGGGAAGACTTACAGTTACAGATATGAGACAAGAAGTCAGGGAAGACTTACAGCTACAGATATGAGACAAGAAGTCAGGGAAGACTTACAGCTACAGATATGACACATGAAGTCAGGGAAGACTTACAGCTACAGATATGACACATGAAGTCAGGGAAGACTTACAGCTACAGATATGACACAAGAAGTCAGGGAAGACTTACAGCTACAGATATGACACAATGAAGTCAGGGAAGATTTACAGCTACAGATATGACACTTGAAGTCAGGGAAGTTTAAACAGCTACAGATATGAGACAAGAAGTCAGGGAAGACTTACAGCTACAGATATGACACATGAAGTCAGGGAAGACTTACAGCTACAGATATGCCACAAGAAGTCAGGGAAGGCTTACAGCTACAGATATGAGACAATGAAGTCAGGGAAGACTTACAGCTACAGATATGAGAACATGTGTGTTGGTTCAGGGCATACGCCCCAGTGAGGTCAGAAGATGAAAGAAGAAGACACACAAACAAGTCAAACTGCCTGGCACATGCACGCACCCAAGCAAGCACGCACGCACGCACGCACACATACTCTCTCTCTCTCTCTCTCTCTCTCCCCTCTCTCCTCTCTCCCCTCTCTCTCTCTCCCCTCTCTCTCTCTCAGTCAAACAGGGGCCCAAAGGTATTATCTAAACACGACTCCCCCATTTAAAGCTGTCTTGCTGTATAAATCTTTTAAAATTATCGGCCCACTGGGTATGATAAGATAACTACTTGTTGGTGCATCGGGTGTGTAACAGAGATGGGTGACACACCGTACAGACAAACAAATAAAATAGCACTGACTGTACTAAAAAAAAGGGACAACAAGTAGATAAAAAAGTTTTTTACAATGTGAAAATCACCCCAAAAGAAAAATTAAAAATAGACGCTATTCTACTGCTTGTGGGGGGGTTTCATATCCCAAAATTTATTCAGGTAGACACTCGGGTAGACGGACAGATGCAGATAACATGACATATTGCATACATAAACACAAACATATATACATCATAAAGGAAGTATTATATTCATTGGTCTCACCCCCTTTTTAAACCATTTCCCCCCTTTTTCCTTCAATTTTTCCCCCACTTTTTAAACAGTAAAAAGTTACAACAGCCATCCCCTACTGTCACACACTCTAGGGGGGAACATCATAGAGAAGATACTCCAACCCCCCCCCTACTGTCACAACTCTGGGGGGAACAAACATAGAGAAGGCCCACTCCACCCTTCCCTACTGTCACCACCTAAGGGGGGGGCATCACTAGAGAACTACCCAACCATCTCCTACAGTCACACACTCACGAGGGGAACATCATAGAGAAGCTACTCCAACCATCCCCTACTGTCACAAACTCCCAGGGGGGGGAAAATCTAGAGAACTACTTTCCCAAACCCTCCCCTAATGTCACCCACCCCTAGGGGGGGAAAAATCATTTTGAGAAGCTACTCCAACAAACTCCACAGTCACACCCCAAGAGTGGAACTCATAGAGAAAACTACTCCAAAACCCTTCCCTACATCCAAATCTAGGGAGGAACATCACAGAGAAGCTACTCCAACCATCTCCTACAGTCACACACTCTAGGGGGGAACATCATAAAAGAAAAACTACTCTAAAACCCTCTCCCACATTCCAAATGGAAACCCTGACAGTTGTTAAAAGGACCGGAAATTTTATGAGGAAATGTGTTGCCAAGAGTGGACAACTCAGCAGTTCTGAGAACAACAACAATGGCAGATTCTATCAATGCTGCCGGCCCCCCAGAATGGCAAACTCCCACAGTTGAAGGTGAACTCATCCCGGCAGCTGCCACCCCCCCGCCCCCCCCAAAAATTGGGAAACTCCCACAGTTTGAGAGGTGACTCAGCAGGCAGCTGCCCCCCCCCCCCCCCCAGAATGGCAACCCCCCACAGTTTTAGGAAGGGGACTCAGCCACAGCTGCCCCCCCCCCCCCCCGAATGGCAAACTCCCCAGTTTGGGGGTGAAAATCACCAGCAACTCCACCCCCCCCCCCCCCCCCCCAGAATGGGGGAAACTTCCCCCCAGTTGAGAGGTGAACTCCGCCAGGGAGCTGCCCCGCCCCCCCCCCCCCCCAGAATGGCAAACTCCCCAGTTAGAGGTGAACTCAGCCAGGGAGCCCCACCCCCCCCCCCCCCCAGAGAAAGGGCAAACTCCCAAAGTTTAGAATGGACTCAGCCAGGCAGCTGCCAAACCCCCCCCCCCCCCGAATGGGAAACTCCCACAGTTGAGAGGTGGGAAATCAGCCAGGCAAAACTGCCACCCCCCCCCCCCCCAGAATGGCAAACCCCCCACAGTTGAGAGGTGAACTCAGCCAGGGAGCTGCCAAACCCCCCCCCCCCCCCCCAGAATGGGAAACCCCCACAGTTAAAGGGGTGAACTCCCCAGGCAGCTGCCACCCCCCCCCCCCCCCGAAGGCAAACCCCACAGTTGAGAGGTGAATCAGCCAGGCAGCGCCACCCCCCCCCCCCCCCAGAATGGAAAACCCCCAGTTGAAGTAACCAGCCGGCCTGCCCCCCCCCCCCCCCCCAAACCCCCAAACCCCACCCCCCCCCCACCCACCCCCCCCCCCCCCCGAAAAAACCCCCCTTGAAGGTGCCCCCCCCCCACGCCCCCCCCCCCCCCCCCAAAGGGCAAACCCCCCGGGAGGTCCCCCCGGCGCCCCCCCCCCCCCCCCCCAAAAGGCCCCCCAAAAACCCCACACCCCCCCCCCCCCCCCCCCCCCCCCCGAAGGGCAACTCCCACATTGAGAGGTGAACCAGCCGGGCAGCTGCCACCCCCCCCCCCCCCCCCCCCAGAAGGCAAACTCCCACGTTGAGAGGTAATCAGCCGGGCAGCTGCCACCCCCCCCCCCCCCCCCCAGAATGGCAAACCCCACAGTTAAAGGGTGCTCACCGGGCAGCTGCCACCCCCCCCCCCCCCCCCCCCAGAAGGCAACCCCACAGGAAAAGGGTGAACCAGCCGGGCAGCTGCCAACAGGAACACAATTCAGTAGGGGACAGATGAGCTGGCCCAGAAAGGTGGAGGAGTGAACAGGAAGGGAAACAACTGATGGACTATAAGAAGAGTTACCTGGACTACCAGACAAGGTCAGAACCAGATCAACGTTGACTCTCATTCTTTTGACCAGCAACAAGGACAGGTCTTGTTTGAAGACATGGACAGGGCATAACAGACTGGACCAGCATGTGTACAGGCTTGGTCTGAGAGACCCACCACTGTGCTCCTGCAGGAAGTGTGGTCAAGCTACAAGGCATGTTCTATTGGATATCCCCTCAGTAAAGTCAGCTAAGAAGGGAATACTGGCCCAGTTATACGGCACTGCATTCAAAACTGCTTGCAGCAAAAGAGGAGCCGCACAAAACTACTGAAAGAACAAATGCAAGAAGCCACACAACAACAGAAACAAGGTAAAGAATCAGATGGATAGCGCCTATCAAAGTTATACTACACACACAACAACAAGGTCAAGAATCAGATGGATAGCTTCTATCAAAGTTATACTACACACACAACAACAGATGGATAGCTTCTATCAAAGTTATACTACACACACAACAACAGATGGATAGCGTCTATCAAAGTTATACTACACACACAACAACAGATGGATAGCGTCTATCAAAGTTATACTACACACACAACAACAGATGGATAGAGTCTATCAAAGTTATACTACACACACAACAGAAACAAGGTCAAGAATCAGATGGATAGAGTCTATCAAAGTTATACTACACACACAACAGAAACAAGGTCAAGAATCAGATGGATAGAGTCTATCAAAGTTATACTACACACACAACAACAGAAACAACAAGGTCAAGAAGCAGATAGATAGCTTCTATCAAAGTTATACTACACACACAACAACAGATGGATAGAGTCTATCAAAGTTATACTACACACACAACAACAGAAACAACAATACTACACACACAACAGAAACAAGGTCCAGAATCAGATGGATAGAGTCTATCAAAGTTATACTACACACACAACAGAAACAAGGTCAAGAATCAGATGGATAGCGTCTATCAAAGTTATACTACACACACAACAACAGAAACAACAATACTACACACACAACAACAGAAATAACAAGGTCAAGAATCAGATGGATAGCGCCTATCAAAGTTATACTACACACACAACAGAAACAAGGTCAAGAATCAGATGGATAGCGCCTATCAAAGTTATACTACACACACAACAGAAACAAGGTCAAGAATCAGATGGATAACGTCTATCAAAGTTATACTACACACACAACAGAAACAAGGTCAAGAATCAGATGGATGTCTATCAAAGTTATACTACACACACAACAACAGAAACAACAATACTACACACACAACAACAGAAACAAGGTCAAGAATCAGATGGATAACGTCTATCAAAGTTATACTACACACACAACAACAGAAACAACAATACTACACACACAACAACAGAAACAAGGTCAAGAATCAGATGGATAGCGTCTATCAAAGTTATACTACACACACAACAACAGATGGATAGCGTCTATCAAAGTTATACTACACACACAACACAGCCCAGGTGAAACATTTGCCACCAGATCAAGCACTTCAACTCTCCCTCTGACACTTCAAGACAAAAATGCACCACAGGCCACAATGTTATTGGGGAGAGATAATAGACAGGCTGTGTGCACACACAAGTCAGTACTGCATCACGTAACATAGAGGAGGCTTCATACACCACAGGCCACAATCTGTATGAGGATAGATAATAGACAGGCTGTGTGCACACACAAGTCAGTACTGCATCACGTAATATAGAGGAGGCTTCATACACCACAGGCCACAATCTGTATGGGGATAGATAATAGACAGGCTGTGTGCACACAGAAGTCAGTACTGCATCACGTAACATAGAGGAGGCTTCAAACACCACGGCTGCAAGATGGCACACACAATACCTACCATCAAGACCAACATTAAAGTGGCCCAATGTTTTCTATCAAGTCTATCTCGGTCAGACAACATGATCAGTGAAAGAGATAGCACAGAAACAGCTGATCCATGAGATAGCAACCAAGTTAGACCGTTTCATAATGACAGTTTTGTTTAATAAATCCTCTAGCACTGACTTCTTTCCCGCTGTCTGTTAGTCAATCAATACTTATCCTTTGATGAGTCTATTCAATCACAGATAAGATCAGGAAACTCAAACAGGCTCAGCACTGCTTCAACCACAACACTAACAATATAAATATCACATCTCTTCTTCCATCTGCCAATCACAATCAATACCCAGCTACCTCTGTATCTACAACATTCACAGACACGTTCTCCCTTACATAATCTTAAAACCAACACGGAAAATTGATAAATCAATGTGCAAACAAAGACCTAAATGGTTCAGCCACCTAGTGAGAATGAACACAATGTTGCCAGCAGCAAGTGCATACAACGTGAAAATGGAAACATCAAGAGGCAGTGGAAGATCACTAAAAACATGGATCAACAGAGTCATCCAACACCGTAAAAACCCACATCTCAGCATGCCAAGCAAACCCTAGTTCGTGAACCAATAATCAAATAAACCTGCGACGCCTAGCGACATAGAGAAGTAAAAGACAAAAGAAAGGAAGAGGGAAAAGGAAGCTGAAAGATATCTACAAATATATTTAGCCTACACAACATAGAATAGATAAAGTCTACACAATATGGAATAGATAAAGTCTACACAATATAGAACAGATAAATTCTACACAATAAGATTAGATAAATCGTATTAAATATAGAATAGATAAAGTCTACACAATATAGAACAGATAAATTCTACACAATAAGATTAGATAAATCGTATAAATATAGAATAGATAAAGTCTACACAATATAGAACAGATAAATTCTACACAATAAGATTAGATAAATCGTATTAAATATAGAATAGATAAAGTCTACACAATATAGAACAGATAAATTCTACACAATAAGATTAGATAAATCGTATTAAATATAGAATAGATAAAGTCTACACAATATAGAACAGATAAATTCTACACAATAAGATTAGATAATTCGTATTAAATATGGAATAGATAAAGTCTACACAATATAGAACAGATAAATTCTACACAATAAGATTAGGTAAATCGTATTAAATATAGAATAGATCAAGTCTACACAATATAGAACAGATAAATTCTACACAATAAGATTAGATAAATCATATTAAATATGGAATAGATAAAGTCTACACAATATAGAACAGATAAATTCTACACAATAAGATTAGATAAATCATATTAAATATAGAATAGATCAAGTCTACACAATATGGAATAGATCAAATATAACCTGATAGACTATGAAGAACATAGTAGTGCTTACATAAAAAAATCAGAATTGTTCAAAAGACACGGACAAACAAATGAAAAGTTCATGATATGGAGCAGTGATAGATGTCAACAGTGGTTGACAAATCCAGGCCACCCAGTAATCACTGACATTTTAATCCAGTGCCTGAATTTTCTATCTTTTTCTGAGCCATTTGAAAAAACAAATGGCTCCTGAATTATTTAGTTTTCTCTACCTCTGCATGTTAAATATCCTAATTACAATGGAATGTCATTAAGTAACGAATTATTTTATAAACTGCATGAAAGAGTGCGGACAATGAAAAATCTTATTTCAGGACACAAAATGGCTCTCAAGCAATACCCTTTCTAGGGGTCATGAGGATTGAGCAGTTTGAGCATGCACAATAATGATTAAAAAATAGCTGTCCCAATATTGACTTTTACAGTGGAAGAACTAGGGGGCATTATTTGTTTTTTTGGTCAGAGGGTGTGAAATCTTGTACAAGCTACACAAGAACGATGGTTTAAAACAGAGACAGTTGTTTGAGTCATGGGAGAGTGTGTATGAGTAGGTAGAAAGATTTCAAAGGAAACACTCATTGTGGTTTAAAACAGAGACAGTTGTTTGAGTCATGGGAGAGTGTGTATGAGTAGGTAGAAAGATTTCAAAGGAAACACTCATTGTGGTTTAAAACAGAGACAATTGTTTGAGTCATGGGAGAGTGTGTATGAGTAGGTAGAAAGATTTCAAAGGAAACACTCATTGTCTCCCGTTATGAAAAGATTCAAGAATCCGCTGGGAAAGTCATGATGACCATGTCATGGAAGGGCCCTATACTGGCACATTTCCAGCAAAGGGGTGAAACTGACATGATAGTGAACATACCATGACTAGTGCTGGATGCAGTGACATGCCAGTGAACAAACCATGACTAGTGCTCAATACAGTGACATGCCAGTTAAAAGCCTGAAGCTTGCGATATGTTCAAAGTGCCGGGGACTTCTCTCATAAGGAATATTGCTGCTGCAAGACAACGCCCACCCTCATACTGCTCTGCCTACAGAGGGTACACTATGTGCTCTCAAACTTGAAGCTTTGAAACACTCAACATACAGGCGAGACTTGGCGTCATCGAAATTTCACTTGTGTCTACACTTGAAAGAACATTAACGGCATCAGAGGTTTGCAGAATAACAACAAGGTAATGGAAGTTGTGCAAAATTGGTTTAAGACCAGACCCAAAAAACTTTTCCTAGAAGTCATCAAAAGTTAGTGGACAAGTGGACCAAGTGAGTTGCCAGACAGGGCGACTATGTTGAGAAACAACACACAAAATTTCTGGTCCGCACTATATGAAAAAATCTATTCGTAAAATTCCTGTTACTTAATGACTTCCCTGCAAAGAATCCAAAAGGCTTAAACAAGAACTGATCCTTCTCACACAAACAAAACTCAAAAACGACAATCTGTAATGAAACTAATAAACATAAGAAGTACGGTATAGACCTCAAACAAACAAAACTCAAACGACAATCTGTAATGGAACTAATAAAAAAAAGTCGCTTAAAATCGACAGGGTCAATTTCATTACACCGGGTTTGATCCCATATGGCTCGGTCTCTTTCCGCAGCGCGGAAAGCGTCGCACAAAGCACGAACTCCGTAGCTTTTGGCGACGACCCACAGAAGTCTCAGAAACATTTAACTCGTAAACCGAAGGGCGCTGCCCAGAAGTGAACCCACAACCTTCGGAGCACGAGTCAAACGACTTGACCACTTCGCAAAAGAGACTCCCAAAATGGAACTAATAAACATAAGAAGTACGGTAGAGACCTCATACAAACAAAAGTCAAAAACAACAATCTGTAATGAAACTAACAAACATAAGAAGTATGAAGAAAACTCAAAACTCAAAAACAACAATCTGTAATGGAACTAATAAACATAAGAAGTACGTTAGAGATCTCACACAAACAAAGCTCAAAAACGACTGTAACGGAACTCACAAACATGAGAAGAATGGTAGAGATCTCACCTGAAGAAAGAAAGCTGATGCGCTGATGATGTGCCAACCACCAGAACAAATACCACACGCAAGGTGTAAGGGCTGCCGATAGCTCAGCTTGGGTTGCCGTCGTCCTGGCTCTGAAAGGTCAGCAGTTATCCAGGTGTGTCATTAAAATGGTAGGTGCTCATTGACTGCTACATGTAAGCAGATGCTTTCAGAGAAGCATGTTGGCTCCATCGATGAAAACAGCACCGGAATCACAGAGCAGGGTTCATAAATCCACACCAGAATCACAGAGGAGGGTTCATAAATCCACACCAGAATCACAGAGCAGGGTTCATAAATCCACACCAGAATCACAGAGCAGTGTTCATAAATCCACACCAGAATCACAGAGCAGGGTTCATAAATCCACACCAGAATCACAGAGCAGGGTTCATAAATCCACACAAGGACATCCAATGTAGGAGCTCAGACCACAGGAGCTGTGTATATAGAAATCAAACTATGTACATTTCGCTACTGCTATCTTCACAACATAAATTATGTACATTTCACTACTGGCATCTTCACAACAAAAACTATGTATATTTCATTACTGCTATCTTCACAACATGTTATGAGAAAAGAGGCATTGGAGAATATCATGACAACAGGAAAGATCGAGGGAAAGAGAGGCAGAGGCCGACCAAGAGAAATGATGCTGGATGGAATGAGACGGTGGCATGGAGGAATATCAGCAGCAGAGTTGATCCAGAACACTCAAGACCGAGATCTGTGGAGAGCCATGGCACTTGATGATGATCTTCACAACATAAACTATGTACATTTCACTACTGCTATCTTCACAACATAAACTGTGTACATTTCACTACTGCTATCTTCACAACATAAACTGTGTACATTTCACTACTGCTATCTTCACAACATAAACTGTGTACATTTCACTACTGCTATCTTCACAACATAAACTGTGTACATTTCACTACTGCTATCTTCACAACATAAACTGTGTACATTTCACTACTGCTATCTTCACAACATAAACTATGTACATTTCACTACTGCTATCTTCACAACATAAACTGTGTACATTTCACTACTGCTATCTTCACAACATAAACTGTGTACATTTCACTACTGCTATCTTCACAACATAAACTGTGTACATTTCACTACTGGCAACTTCACAACATAAACTGTGTACATTTCACTACTGCTATCTTCACAACATAAACTGTGTACATTTCACTACTGCTATCTTCACAACATAAACTGTACATTTCACTACTGCTATCTTCACAACATAAACTGTGTACATTTCACTACTGCTATCTTCACAACATAAACTGTGTACATTTCACTACTGCTATCTTCACAACATAAACTGTGTACATTTCACTACTGCTATCTTCACAACATAAACTGTGTACATTTCACTACTGCTATCTTCACAACATAAACTGTGTACATTTCACTACTGCTATCTTCACAACATAAACTGTGTACATTTCACTACTGCTATCTTCACAACATAAGCTATGTACATTTCACTACTGCTATCTTCACAACATAAGCTATGTACATTTCACTACTGCTATCTTCACAACATAAGCTATGTACGAGGGCGAGTCAATAAGTAAGTCACACAGTTCTGTGGGATGGCAGGTAAATGTAGTAGGTGGTTTCTACAGGTGTCATTAGGTGATAGCAGCATCGAATTTTATATTCCCGTTCATCAGGTGGCGCTAGGTGTCTCATGCACATGCATTGAGCATAAACGAAATGGCGACAGTACTTACGGAGTGTACAACCAAAGAGCAACGTGCTGTTGTGAGGTTTTAGTGGGCAAAAGGACTGCCTGCAAAGGCCATTCATAAGGAAATGCTTCCTGATTATGTTGACAAATGTTTGTCCCGTAAAGCGGTGCATAGCTGGGTAGAAAAATTGTCTCAAGGAAGCTTTAAAATTGGTGATGAAATCCGATCTAGTCGTCCAGTTGAGATTGCAACTGAAGCATCCGTGCAGTGGGTGGAGGAGATGATTAGAGGTGACAGGCGAGTAACGATAGACTCTGTAGCATCTGCAACAGGGTGCTCACATGATTCAGCATACAGTATAATGCATGATCGATTGAAATTTAAGAAAGTGTGCTCAAGATGGGTACCCAGACAATTGAAGGAGGAACACAATATGAACGGATTTGGCCTGTCCTTGCATCATCTCTGTCGATACGAAGATGAAGGAGAAGACATGCTGAACAGGAGGATTGTTACTGGGGACAAATCATAGGTGCATCACTACCAGCCCGAATCAAAGCATTCTTCAATGCAATGGAAACATCCTTCTTCGCCTTGGTCCAAAAATTCAAGGTTACGCCATCAGCAGGGAAGGTTATGCAGACAGTGTTCTGGGACTGTCAAGGAGTGCTTTTAACCAATTTAAAGAAGAAAGATGACAATGTGAATTCTGAATTGTGCTGTGAAGTTCTATCGATGCTTCATGATGCAATTCGAAGAAAACTCCAGGACTGCTGACTAGAGGAGTGTTGCTTCTTCATGACAATGCCAGACCACATACGGCTCGATTAACTCAGGAGAAAATTAACCAACTAAGGTGGGAAGTTCTGGAACATCCACCTTACAGCCCCGACTTAGCCCCTAGCGATTTCCACCTTTTTGGTCCACTGAAAACCCACCTTGGCAGGAGACATTTCGCGAATGACGCCGAAGTTGAATGTGAAATGAAAACGTGGTTTAGAAAATAGAGCACATAGTTCTATGCAGCCGGTTTGGGAGGACTGATAAAACGATGGGATATGTGCATCAATGTTGGTGGAAATTATGTTGAGAAATACAGAGACAATGTATGTATAAAAATAAACTGGTTTCAAGTTGTTATCATATTTAGTTACTTTTCTACAGCCATTTGTGACTTACTTATTGACTTCCCTAGTACCGTTCACTACTGGTATCTTCACAACAAAAACTATGTACATTTCACTACTGCTATCTTCACAACATAAACTATGTACATTTCACTACTGCTATCTTCAGGCATAATAATGTGGAACTACGTGAAATGAAAATAAGCAAGCAGAGTGAAATGAAATATGTGGAACTTAATTTAGTGGCTCCAGATATAATAATGGTGAATTCAGACAGAAGCTGTGTATAAAGCGGACAGCTGGAAGATTTGGGCTGGGATAGGGTTGGGGGAGGATGCTGTCACATCTGAGGAGTGAGTTATGAACATGATCCAGCGAAACAGGTGAAAATTGAGAGGGGAGGGGAGAAGAGTTGCCAGTGAAGCAGGAAGAGGCAGGAGAAGTAAAACTATTTAGTATTTATTATCCATTAGGGTCTATCCATTTATACTTCTTAGTTTTTCTACGAGCAGTATGAAGATCCTCTGCCTGCTTGCTAGGCCAGTAGCAGGTTTAGGACAAGAATCTGACCATAGGGAGTCCATCCCCTATGGCGAGCCATATCCCCGTTAGCCCCATCCGGTCTACACCACGTGGAGGTGGGGTTGACTTGTGTAGTCTGCGGGTCATTGGCAGGCTACTAATTTTCAGTGTTCACCCCTCCTGGGAGAGGCTAGCCGATCCTAACCCTGCTGGGGTTAGACAAATAGATGACAGAAGTGTGTGAATCTAGAAGTTCAAAGTGGAAATATCCACAACATGTGAGATTCTAACTGCATTGTCAATATCTATGTGAGTTTCTAACTGCACTGTCAATATCTATGTGAGTTTCTAACTGTATTGTCAATATCTCCATGAGTTTCTGACTGCACTGTGAATATCTCCATGAGTTTCCAACTGCATTGTCAATAACTCTGTGAGCTTCTAACTGCATTGTCAATAAATCTGTGAGTTTCTAACTGCATTGTCAATAACTCTGTTAGTTTCTAACTGTATTGTCAATAACTCTGTGAGTTTCTAACTGCATTGTCAATAACTCTGTGAGTTTCTAACTGCATTGTCAATATCTCCATGAGTTTCTAACTGCATTGTCAATATCTCCATGAGTTTCTGACTGCATTGTCAATATCTCCATGAGTTTCTGACTGCATTGTCAATATCTCCATGAGTTTCTGACTGCATTGTCAATATCTCAGTGAGTTTCTGACTGCATTGTCAATAAGTAAAGTGAGTTTCTGACTGCACTGTCAATATATCCCTGAGTTTCTGACTGCATTGTCAATATCTCAGTGAGTTTCTAACTGCATTGTCAATATCTCCAACCACCAACTGTACAAATCTGTAACTATGGCAAGGCCATTAAACTAACCTACTGTTTACTCTTGTCTGCCCACCCCATCCCTCTCTCACCAGGCCAGTAATGCTGACATCTTTGTGGTGTGCATTCCATGTGACCTTCCTTTAACCAACATGGAAAGGTCAGACTTAAATAATGGCCTTTGCTATATTGTTCTGTGACCTTCAGGCGACAGGCACACCTTACTTCTGGATGTCCATTGATTCCACAGCACACATACGTTTAACTACTTCTTCAGTATGCACAAATGTAGCACTGGCTCTACAACCTCTGTAGACTGTTCTTTCAGTATTTCCAATGGTAAGTCTGCAACTAATGTGCTGGATCTGTATACTGAGCAAATCATTTTCAACATACAGCAACTTAGGCCGAAATCACTCACACGTTTCAACAGGCAGTGGTGGCTTGGCTACATTGTCATGGCAACATAATCATCAAAGCCGCTGACAAATGTGGGGTTGCTCGGGACCCACAAGTCTATATTTTTCCTGCCCCATTATGGAGTAGTCTGGAAGCTTTTCTACCTTCCTTTCAAGGGCCCCCCACTCAAATTTTCTCTTGCACAGAATTCAGTGACTTGCTATTTTTTGGTTAGTGCAATACTGTGACTAGGGGCAGAACAATCCAGGTGCCTGGTTGCCACAATGCCTAAAAATGTTTACCTGGCAACTGAATTTTACATCATGTTCTCAGCCTGTGTTTGCAATACTAAATAAAAAGATAGCTCCTGAGAAAAAGGGGGCTGACTCCTGAATTATGTTGAGTTTTTTCTACCTCTGTAGACACTGACAGATTCTGGCACAGCTTCTACGCTTCCTGCTCGGTCAAAAGGACCATCATCTCATGACTCTAAATGTTGGCCTAAAATATTTTCAGTGTTTCAACTCTAGGGGCAGCATTTGCCTATACTGGGGCTACATTCCAGAGGCATACAGTCAAAGGAAAAATCAAGTTAAATCTAGTTAGGTGTCAGTAACAGCTGCTCCTATAGGATATATACTAAACTTGAATTTCATGCTGCTTTCCATAGAAGAAGGGAAGGAGGATGTGGAAATTGGTCTCAGATAAAGATGTCAGAAGAAAAGGAGGAGGGGGAAAGTGGTCTCAAATGGCAATCTTCACATAAAAACAAATAAAGACCCGGAGCCTGGGACACGCCTTCAGCCATACTGGGAACATGGTACTAGACCCAGATGTTGACACACAGAGACTGGCACTCTTCACTGATGTGATGGATGTCACCCAGACCTGCTGTACTTGCCCAGACATGTGCCAGTACCCATGCTAGGCTACAGCTGTGGTAGCCAGGCTAGATGCCCGCCTGCTGAACTATGGCCCTGGGTTCAAACCTGCATGTGTATGTGGGTGTGTAGAACTGCCAGGTCCAGCCAGCCTAACCTGGCTACCAGGACATCTATTGTGAAGTCTAGGCAGCCAAGTCAATTGTACAAATCTGCCTCAATGCAGATTCCAACCCATGCCCCCAGGGGCTGACAAGCAAGCCTCTAGCTACTACGCTACCACAGCAAACTGACCTTCACAGGTTATAGTGTCACTTCTCCTTGCTGCACTGTTCAGG
The DNA here is from genome assembly GCA_014155875.1 of Cepaea nemoralis. Classification (NCBI taxonomy): domain Eukaryota; kingdom Metazoa; phylum Mollusca; class Gastropoda; order Stylommatophora; family Helicidae; genus Cepaea; species Cepaea nemoralis. The sequence continues at coordinate 143,189 of JACEFZ010011363.1, forward strand.
TACTAGTATCACTGTGTGTGTGTGATCAAGGTTCAACTGAATATCACTCCTTGCATGCCTCAGCCAGCAGAACTGAACAAAGAAGCAGTCTGGTGATCACAGGACACACATGGGGCAGACAGTGACTACAGGACGCACATGGGACAGCCACTGACTCCATAGTCTAACAGTGTGGAGTGAACTGGTGACTACAGGACACACATGGGGCAGTCACTGACTCCATAGTCTCACAGTGTGGAATGACCTGGTGACCACAGGACACACATGGGGCAGACAGTGACTACAGGACACACATGGGACAGCCACTGACTCCATAGTCTCACAGTGTGGAGTGAACTGGTGACCACAGGACACACATGGGGCAGACAGTGACTACAGGACACACATGGGACAGCCACTGACTCCATAGTCTAACAGTGTGGAGTGAACTGGTGACTACAGGACACACATGGGGCAGTCACTGACTCCATAGTCTCACAGTGTGGAATGACCTGGTGACCACAGGACACACATGGGGCAGACAGTGACTACAGGACACACATGGGACAGCCACTGACTCCATAGTCTCACAGTGTGGAGTGAACTGGTGACCACAGGACACACATGGGGCAGACAGTGACTACAGGACACACATGGGACAGCCACTGACTCCATAGTCTAACAGTGTGGAGTGAACTGGTGACTACAGGACACACATGTGGCAGTCACTGACTCCATAGTCTCACAGTGTGGAATGACCTGGTGACCACAGGACACACATGGGGCAGACAGTGATTACAGGACACACATGGGGCAGACAGTGACTACAGGACGCACATGGGACAGCCACTGACTCCATAGTCTAACAGTGTGGAGTGAACTGGTGACTACAGGACACACATGGGACAGCCACTGACTCCATAGTCTAACAGTGTGGAGTGAACTGGTGACTACAGGACACACATGGGGCAGCCACTGAATCCATAGTCTCACAGTGTGGACTGACCTGGTGACTACAGGACACACAAGGGGCAGCCACTGACTCCATATTCTCACAGTGTGGAGTGAACTGGTGACTACAGGACACACATGGGGCAGCCACTGACTCCATAGTCTCACAGTGTGGAGTGAACTGGTGACTACAGGACACACATGGGGCAGCCACTGACTCCATAGTCTCACAGTGTGGACTGACCTGGTGACTACAGGACACACATGGGGCAGCCACTGACTCCATAGTCTCACAGTGTGGAGTGAACTGGTGACTACAGGACACACATGGGGCAGTCACTGACTCCATAGTCTCACAGTGTGGAATGACCTGGTGACTACAGGACACACATGGGGCAGACACTGACTCCATAGTCTCACAGTGTGGAGTGAACTGGTGACTACAGGACACACATGGGGCAGCCACTGACTCCATAGTCTCACAGTGTGGCGTGAACTGGTGACTACAGGACACACATGGGGCAGCCATTGACTCCATAGTCTCACAGTGTGGACTGACCTGGTGACTACAGGACACACATGGGGCAGCCACTGACTCCATAGTCTCACAGTATGGAGTGAACTGGTGATCACAGGACACACATGGGGCAGCCACTGACTCCATAGTCTCACAGTGTGGAGTGAACTGGTGACCACAGGACACACATCGGGCAGACAGTGACTACAGGACACACATGGGACAGCCACTGACTCCATAGTCTAACAGTGTGGAGTGAACTGGTGACTACAGGACACACATGGGGCAGTCACTGACTCCATAGTCTCACAGTGTGGAATGACCTGGTGACCACAGGACACACATGGGGCAGACAGTGACTACAGGACACACATGGGGCAGCCACTGACTCCATAGTCTCACAGTGTGGAGTGAACTGGTGACCACAGGATACACATGGGGCAGACAGTGACTACAGGACACACACCTGGGGCAGACACTGACTCCATAGTCTCACAGTGTGGCGTGAACTGGTGACTACAGGACACACATGGGGCAGCCATTGACTCCATAGTCTCACAGTGTGGAGTGAACTGGTGACTACAGGACACATGGGGCAGCCACTGACTCCATAGTCTCACAGTGTGGAGTGAACTGGTGACTACAGGACACACATGGGGCAGCCACTGACTCCATAGTCTCACAGTGTGGAGTGAACTGGTGACTACAGGACACAAATGGGGCAGCCACTGACTCCATAGTCTCACAGTGTGGAGTGAACTGGTGATCACAAGACACACATGGGGCAGCCATGACTCCATAGTCTCACAGTGTGGAGTGAACTGGTGACTACAGGACACACATGGGGCAGCCACTGACTCCATAGTCTCACAGTGTGGACTGACCTGGTGACTACAGGACAAACATGGGGCAGCCACTGACTCCATAGTCTCATAGTATGGAGTGAACTGGTGATCTCAGGACACACAAGGGGCAGCCACTGACTCCATATTCTCACAGTGTGGAGTGAACTGGTGACTACAGGACACACATGGGGCAGCCACTGACTCCACAGTCTCACAGTGTGGAGTGAACTGGTGACTACAGGACACATGGGGCAGCCACTGACTCCATAGTCTCACAGTGTGGACTGACCTGGTGATCACAGGACACACATGGGGCAGTCACTGACTCCATAGTCTCACAGTGTGGAGTGAACTGGTGACTACAGGACACACATGGGGCAGCCACTGACTCCATAGTCTCACAGTGTGGAATGACCTGGTGACTACAGGACACACATGGGGCAGCCACTGACTCCATAGTCTCACAGTGTGGAGTGAACTGGTGATCACAGGACACACATGGGGCAGCCACTGACTCCATAGTCTCACAGTGTGGAGTGAACTGGTGACTACAGGACACACATGGGACAGTCACTGACTCCATAGTCTCACAGTATGGAGTGAACTGGTGACTACAGGACACACATGGGACAGTCACTGACTCCATAGTCTCACAGTGTGGAGTGAACTGGTGACTACAGGACACACATGGGGCAGCCACTGACTCCATAGTCTCACAGTGTGGAGTGAACTCGTGACTACAGGACACACATGGGGCAGCCACTGACTCCACAGTCACAGTATGGAGTGAACTGGTGACTACAGGACACACATGGGGCAGCCACTGACTCCATAGTCTCAGTGTGGAGTGAACTGGTGACTACAGGACACACATGGAGCAGTCACTGACTCCATAGTCTCACAGTGTGGAGTGAACTGGTGACTACAGGACACACATGGGGCAGTCACTGACTCCATAGTCTCACAGTGTGGCGTGACCTGGTGACTACAGGACACACATGGGGCAGCCACTGACTCCATAGTCTCACAGTGTGGACTGACCTGGTGACTACAGGACACACATGGGACAGCCACTGACTCCATAGTCTCACAGTGTGGACTGACCTAGTGACTACAGGACACACATGGGACAGCCACTGACTCGGGTTCCAAATGTTGCTGTATGTAGCCGAGGCGCGGTGTTGGGGTGAGCGCCCAACATTGCTCAAATACCTCAATGGCTCGTGAATACATAACCTATGCAGCAAAAGTCCAACTCCTGGCCTTCACGTGGCGGACCTGTTTAAACTAACAGGAGAAGGGGCGACGGCGAGTCTCTGGCGCTGGAAAATAACCAGTATGCTCTAGATGTGTATACATATACATGCATGCGCAGACAGGTGTGTGCGCGCGTACACATCTACACTCGAGTGAGACCACAGTCTGCTCTAGCAAAGAAAGGTGCTGAAGACGGAGGCAACCAGCCAAGAGGCGCACCACAGAAATCAGGATGCCATGCAATCACGCAAAATGGAATATGTCGACTACTGCTAATTGTTATGGTGCTCGCCCTGCTTTGGACCCCCAGGCAGGTGCAGTGCCGGGCCCTATGTCTCGAAAGGGTCCAACCCCAACTACTGGAGGTCCTTCTCAGATGTCCTGTGGAGCCAGGGGACATGAGAATAGGACGACTGGCCATACTAAACGAAGACTTAAAATAATGCACTGGAATGCGGAGGGAGTCAGCAACAAAAAAAATAGAATTAGAAAAAATCTTGGACCAAGAAAAAGTAAGCATATGTTGCTTGCAAGAAACTCACCTCAATGAAAATATAGCCTTCAAAATCAGAGGCTACCAGTGTTACCGATCTGACCGAAAGGAACAGGCGAAAAGGTGGGATACTGACCCTTGTAAGAAATAACATCATGGCTTCCCAAATCAAAGTCTACATGGAAGGGGCTGAGTATCAGACACTTAAACTTAAGACAGGTAATACAGATCTACATCTGATCAATTACTACTGTCCAAGTGACCGCCCTCAGGCACTGGACACTACCACTAAAAGAAAAAATGATTGTGTGTGGTGATTTCAACAGCCACTCGCAGAGCTGGGGCTATGATCACATGGACCAGAGAGGAGAGAGACTGGAAGACTGGCAGGATGAGAATAGATTCATGTTGATTAACAAGCCGTCCGACCCACATACTTTCTACTCGAGATCATGGCACTCCTACAACTACACCTGACCTGGCTTTTCATTCACCAGACCTGGAGTGGAACATTACACGAATTGTTGGGAAACAACTTGGTGGCAGTGACCATCGGCCAGTCTTTCTAACCGTAGAAAATGAGCTTGTAAGTGAAAGCAGCACCCTCTCGAGGTGGAACTACAAGAAAGCAGACTGGGCAATGTACAAGCATCGCACCAGCATACTGGTTAGAAACCTGAACACTGAGAAAGACATAAATAAAGTAGTTGAAGAGTTTGGGAAATGCATACTACAGGCAGCGCGAGAAACAGTACCAAGAGGAGCCCGTAAACAATATAAACCCTACTGGAGTAGTGAACTGGAACAGTTGCATAATGATGTTGAAGTGTGTAGAAAGCAAGCAGAGGCCACACCCAGCCAAGAGCACCACAATAAATTCCAGCATGCAAAAGCCAAATTTCAAAGGGCCAAGCTGCAGGCTAGACGGAAAAGCTGGCAGGAGAAAACGGAGTCTCTGAACTTTGAAAGAGACACAAGGAAATTGTGGAAGCTAATAAAACAGCTTAATGACGAGGGCACAGGGAGAAACTCAAAAATTGCACTACATAAAGATGGAAAAATCTTAACAAGAAAGCAAGCAGCTGACCATTTTGCGGACTCGTTCGCACAAGATAGCAATATCAAAATTAGTCCAGAGAAACAACAAGAGATTCGAGAGAAACGACAACATACAGGACAGAAGGAAATAGTACATGAGGTTCTGGAGGCACCCATCACAATCAGCGAACTGGAGCTAGCCATATCAAAACTGAAAATGAGAAAGTCACCAGGAGCTGATGGTATCTCCAATGAAATGATCAGGAACCTAGGAACAGAGGCCAAAACAAAGCTGTTGCAGATCTTCAATAACAGCTGGACCTTAGGCAGTGTTCCACAAGCCTGGAGAGAAGCAATCATGATACCCCTCCTAAAATCAGGGAAAGATGGTTCCATTGCCTCTAGCTACAGACCAATTAGCCTCACCAGCTAGTCTCTGCAAAACACTGGAGCGCATCATCAATCACAGACTGCAGTGGTACATTGAAAGTAAAAACATCCTTGTGCCACAGCAGGCTGGCTTTAGGCAGTGCTACTCTACGGAAGATCAGACAACCTACCTCTCTCAAGAAATTGAGGATGCATTCCAAGAGAAGAAGCTGGTGCTTGCGGCATGGATAGATCTGAAGAAAGCCTTTGACAAAGTCTGGAAAGAAGGTCTGATGAAGAAACTGAGAAACTGCAAAGTCAATGGAAGAATGTACAAATGGGTGAAAGCATACTTGCACAACAGAAGAGCCCGAGTACAGATAGACGGACTCAAGAGCAAGAAAGTACTACTGCGTCACGGTGTCCCCCAGGGCGGAGTCTTGTCCCCCACACTTTTTCTAATCTTCATCAATGATCTTGTTGCTCACCTACCGCATGGAATTAAAGCGGCAATGTACGCCGATGACCTGGTTCTATGGAGCACAAATGAATATGCATCAGTGGCCACCAGATTGCTACAAAGAGCTGTAGATACATTTGCTGCATGGGCAAATAGATGGTGTGTCAGCATAAACACTGACAAGTGCAGCACCACCCTATTTACCCTCTCTCCAAAACAAAAGGCAGGGATCATCCAGATAAATGGAACACCCCTAAGAGAAGATAAAGAACCAACATACCTTGGAGTAACATTTGATGGCAAGCTGACATGGAGAAAGCACATCAACAAAGCAGTAGCAAAAGCCAGAAGGAAAATAGCCATCCTGAGAAAGCTAAGTGGAACCACATGGGGAGCCAGTACGAAAATACTTAGCAAAGTTTACCAACAGAGCATACGACCACACCTGGAATATGGGTCAACTGCGTGGTGTTCAGCATCAAAAACCACACTACAAGAGCTGGACAAGGTGCAAAATCAAGCACTTAGAGTCACCACAGGAGGGATGAGATCAACCCCTATAGTGGAAATGGAGAAGATGGGGAGGACACAGGCACTGAGTGAGCGCAGAGATACGAAAACGCTAATACAAGCAGAAAAGTTCCTCAGCTTGCCAGGCCACCCTATGAAGAACAGATTTGAAAACCTAGCTATGGGGCAGGTTGAAAAGAAGTAGTTTTATCCACCAGGCCAAACGACTCTGCAGAGAAACCACTGATCTGCCCACAGTTGGTATCCCCCTAACAACTATTCCAGAGCGAACTCCATGGAAAGATGAGCATAGACTATCGTTACAAATCCAGACAAAAGTGAGAGGAATATTTGACAAGGAAGAACAGAACAGTGTGCAGCGCACTCTCAGCTTCCTTGATGAAGAATACCCACAGGATCTCTGGATCCGAGTCTACACAGATGGGTCAGCACAAAATGCTGTTCGAAATGGAGGAGCGGGAGTGTACATAGAATACCCAAATAATACTAGGGACACAGCCAGAGTACCGACAGGAAAGTACTGCCATAACTATGATGCCGAAATTGAGGCAATCAAGATAGCAACAGAGAAATTACTAAATAACAGCAATGGTACACAACCTGTGGTGCTACTAACAGATGCAAAATCAGTACTCGAGGCGCTCCTCTCTGGGAAATTGCCAGTACTAAGGACACTGCTTTCTGAACTTAGCAGTCAGCATAAAGTCACCATACAGTGGATACCATCCCACTGTGGAGTACCCGGAAACGACAGAGCTGATCAATTGGCTAAGGAAGGAGCCAAAGAAGAACAGCCTGATGTGCCTGTTACATACCACCAAATGAAAAGAATGATCAAATCAGTCAGAAAGCCACCAAAACTTGCTCAAGATGACTACCACATTATGGACAGACCAGAACAAGTCATTATTCTGTGCCTCAGAACAGGACACAATAGATTACGCAACCACATGTATACAAAATTCAAGATTGGTGAAACAGCCATGTGCACATGTGGATTGGCGTCGCAGACAGCAGAGCACATACTCCAAGACTGCCCAAAATATAACATATCTAGGCAAACCTTCTGGCCTAGAGAGACGACAGTGGAAGATAAACTCTTTGGACCACTGTGTGAACTGAAAAAAACAGTTCAATTCATGCAAGAGACGACATTGCAGATATAGACATATTTCAAGCGAACGAAAGAAGAAGAAGCCACTGACTCCATAGTCTCACAGTGTGGAGTGAACTGGTGACTACAGGACACACATGGGGCAGCTACTGACTCCATAGTCTCACAGTGTGGAGTGAACTGGTGACTACAGGACACACATGGGGCAGCCACTGACTCCATAGTCTCACAGTGTGGACCGACCTGGTGACTACAGGACACACATGGGGCAGCCACTGACTCCATAGTCTCACAGTGTGGACTGACCTGGTGACTACAGGACACACATGGGGCAGCCACTGACTCCATAGTCTCACAGTGTGGAGTGACCTGGTAACTACAGGACACACATGGGGCAGCCACTGACTCCACAGTCACAGTGTGAACTGACCTGGTAACTACAGGACACACATGGGGCAGCCACTGACTCCATAGTCTCACAGTGTGGACTGACCTGGTAACTACAGGACACACATGGGGCAGCCACTGACTCCATAGTCCCCACAGTGTGGACTGACCCGGTGACTACAGGACACACATGGGGCAGCCACTGACTCCATAGTCAAAAAGTGTGGAGTGAACTGGTGACTACAGGACACACATGGGGCAGCCACTGACTCCATAGTCTCACAGTGTGGAGTGAACTAGTGACTACAGGACACAGGGGCAGCCACTGACTCCATAGTCTCACAGTGTGGACCGACCTGGTGACTACAGGTCACACAGGGCAGTCACTGACTCCATAGTCTCACAGTGTGGAGTGACCTGGTGACTACAGGACACACATGGGGCAGTCACTGACTCCATAGTCTCACAGTGTAAACTAAACTGGTGACTACAGGACACACATGGACAGCCGGTGACTACAGGACACACATGGGGCAGACACTGACTCCATAGTCTCACAGTGTGGAATGACCTGGTGACTACAGGACACACCTGGGGCAGACACTGACTCCATAGTCTCACAGTGTGGAGTGAACTGGTGACTACAGGACACACATGGGGCAGCCACTGACTCCATAGTCTCACAGTGTGGACTGACCTGGTGACTACAGGACACACATGGGGCAGCCACTGACTCCATAGTCTCACAGTGTGGAGTGAAATGGTGACTACAGGACACACATGGGGCAGCCACTGACTCCATAGTCTCACAGTATGGAGTGATCTGGTGATCACAGGACACACATGGGGCAGCCACTGACTCCATAGTCTCACAGTGTGGAGTGAACTGGTGACTACAGGACACACATGGGGCAGCCGGTGACTCCATAGTCTCACAGTATGGACTGACCTGGTGACTACAGGACACACATGGGGCAGCCATTGACTCCATAGTCTCACAGTATGGACTGACCTGGTGACTACAGGACACACATGGGGCAGCCGGTGACTACAGGACACACATGGGGCAGCCACTGACTCCATAGTCTCACAGTGTGGACTGACCTAGTGACTACACTGATCATTGTGTGACCATGGATCAATGCTTACATATGACTTATATAACTTACAGCACATGGTTATACTGTCGACACTGTGCAGTCTGCAGGCAACCACTGTGACCCCAGGTGGTCACACATGTGAGAATTGTTAACCACAATCAATATTATTATTGAGCAAAGCAAGTAACAACGACTGCCTGAAAGAGACTAATGAAACTAGAACTCTATATACAACAATAAGAAAGAGACAAACAGCTTTCTGTGGTCATGTAATGAGAAGAGAGGCATTGGAGAATATCATGACAACTGGAAAGATCAAGGGGAAGAGATGCAGAGGCAGAACAAGAGAAATTATGCTGGACGGATTGAGACAGTGACATGGAGGAATAGCAGAGTTGATCCAGAACACCAAAGACCGAGATCTGTGGAGAGCCATAAATGCATAAGCCAGCCGGCATGGCACTTGATAATGATATTAATTGGGGAACAGACCAAGGGAAAGACTTAGAAGCAAGTACCTGAATGGCTTGGCCTTGTGGCATGGTCGAGGCAGAAACACGGGAAAAACTTTTAGATAGCAACGTAACCTTTTAATTTTGGGGTTTTTGGCTC
>JACEFZ010011364.1:0-12500 GCA_014155875.1 Cepaea nemoralis
TGGCCCAAACCCTGAAAAAAGTAAAATGTACTTAAGAATTTGGACACTTAATAAAGCAAATGGAAGATGTATTAGGGAAGATAAATGTAGACTAGCCCAGGCAAAGACAGCATGTCACAAGATGAAGAATGCTCTCTGCAATTTATCTGTGTCAATCGAGATGAGGTAAATGGTTTTTAAGAGCTATATGGAGCCAATACTGATGTAGAGAAGCGAATCATGGACAGACAAGTGAGGAATTATGTTAAGGCTGCGGAGATGTAGTTGTACAGACGAATGATGAGAACACAGTGGACGAATAGAAAGAGCAATGAAGGTAACGTGAAGGAAGTTTACTCACAAGGATAACTGGTTACTGGCATCAGATGACAAGACAGTCCACATTCTATGTGGCATGTCGTGAGACGGGGACAGCTGTAGTATGATGTCACAACTGGAACGTTGGAGGGGAAAAGAGGCAGGGTGATGAAGATAGAAGATGCTGGACAGTTTGAACGCATGACATAGAGGAACGTCGGTATCAGAAATGATTGGCACAGGGGAGACAGAAGGTTGTGGACAGACATGATCACCAACGCCACACGGCATGCACTATAAGAAGACTAGCAGTACATGAGACAGAAGGTTGTGGACAGACATGATCACCAACGCCACACGGCATGGACTATAAGAAGGTGGGATGGTGTTTGCCCCTCGACCGGCTGGACATGAGTTTGAATGGCCTCAAGCCGGATTCTAAAATTGACAGCGTCCCCCCCCCCCCCCCCCCCCCCCCCAGGTCGACGCAGTGTAACATGTCTGGGGAAATAAAGGCGGCCGTCTCAATATTGATCATCTGACCTCTGGGGTGTCCATTAGTGGATACAAATATGGGCTTGGAACCATATAAACAATAACATAAATAGTCGCACTTCTCTAGTTTTTTTTTTTCTTTTTCGCATACCCTTTACAGGACATCGCTGTTGTCCTGTTAAAATTCCCGAGAGAAGACTGGACTCAACAAGCACATCTTTAAACTTATTATCTGTTGGGATTATTGACTGACTTTGGTCTACACTCCTCTCTTATGTCTTTCCTTCCATATATCTATTTCTTTCACTCTCTCTATTATTCCCTCAACACATACTCCGACAACAGTTCCTTTCAACGATAAGATAAAAGATTTATTAATAAAAAAAAACTATGTCTGGTGTAGGTATGGAGATTGTCTATGTAGTTGCTAGTGTATTCTATGGTTGGTGCCAGAATGAACTCTGAATGTCTATCAGCTGCGTTACTTCTCGCCATTCATTCTTCAAGATCACAGGACAGCACATCAAACAGGACAGAGCTCACCCGGGATGATCCTTATGCTTGAATCTGATGGTAATCCGTGATTGAATGTAAAAAACAAAAACCGTTCACCACTGAGTCAAGGTACCATAATAAAAGTCCCGTAAGTTTATGAATGCACCTGAATCTGTTTCATGACTGTAAGTATCCATCATCGAAAAACCACCACATCGTCACAGTTCTTCTATTAGTCTTTTAGTAATAGCACTGTTCTTACTTGTCTATTCTTTCTTCATTATACCTATCAAGCTGTCTGTAGTTTTAAGTATCCCTGCTTGCCACAGGTTAACCTCTCTTCCCTTTCAGGGCCTTAGTGGTATATTCGGTTGAGCATACCGTGTTCTGTATTTTACTTTACTTTAATCATTTTTTTCATCTTCAAACATGTCCATGTTTTGTTTTGTTCTAAGTAAGTACTTTAGTTGTTCAATTGGAGTATTCTTCATCTCTTCTCTGATTTCACTAGGAGAGTGGAACCTGTGTGGAAGGATAACAAATACCGTGATAAGCATCCGCCCCTTACTCCTACTTATGCAAGTGTCCTTCTCCAGCCATAATGACAAGGCTTCCGAAGTGAACATCCGCATAAGACACAAGAATTTACCCCAGTCTAAACCATCCACTAATAGAAGGTAATGATAAAGGTAATACACGCACATCTATATTCCTATGCTACCACTATACTATACTAAATTAATACCTTATAAACATCCTTTACTGAATTGGGAGTACTAATGCACCATAAATACACAAACGTTCTTCGGAACGCCGCACATCCCTTTCCATAATCCTTCTCTCCCGAAACCTAAGAAACACCTTCTCTCCGACACAAAGACGTAGCCACTCTTTATATCGGTCATTTTTGCCGCATAGTCCTTGACATTGCTGGACCCCTCGCATCCAGACTGCATTATCATTGTTTAGTGGAAAATTCCAGCTCTGAACCGTTTCCATTCTTCATACATTCAGACCGCCATATGCTATCCAATAATGCTGTCGGCCTTTGTTGCAAACCAATTTTTCCACGCGACAGTTTACCTGTACTGTTGGCCTCATTCTGGGTCTTGACCTAGAAACACATGCGCCTGGTCACTCCTTTGGTTAACCCTTCTCCTACCTGGGTAGTCGGGTATATACAGTCGTCCATCTGGGAATCGTTAACTCTTCAGTATTTCACGACATAGGCCCCCTCTTAAGAGATTAGACCGCGTCGAATCTTTCTCACTGTAGGTTTGATTCCCATGATCCACAATCCTAATCTTCTTCCTCCGGAGCTGGATGTCTGGATAATCAAATCTGCTCCTACATTCTCCTTACCAAGGATGTATTCCATTGTGAAGTCCAGTTGCAGCAACAACGTCCATCACATCCACCGTGCGTTGAGCTTCTGCTAAGTAGCTATTAACATCACGTGTTGATGATATGATTGGATCCTCACATGGCTCATCTCATTATCCAGTAGGCGCTCTAATTGACACCCTACTATACTACTAACGACTGAAACTAGTGTTGGCTCCTCGCTCCTGTACGTTCAGGTCGACCTACTTTCGACTTGCGTCAGCGACGGCTCACAATACAGACGGATTGTCCCATCCTGATTGTAACACTGCTTCCATGTCCTCTTGGTTTCCCCCGGCTTTGCCTCTGGGGATGTTCCACCTCGTCCTCGTCGGACCGAGTCGTCTTTCCCAAATCTCCTGGACTTTTGCTTCCAGGACCATCTTGGGCGATATTGTATCTGGTCAGCCAATCTTTGGTTGGAGTCCTGGGTAATTCTCGCTTTTCCCGACGTTACCCACCCCTTCTGAACTTGGTTACCGGTGAAACTTTCACTCTTGTCCTTTCCCTGACTTGTGATTTCCCTCCTCCTGTCGTTGGGTAAATCTGACCTATCACGTACTGTCCCATAGGCCCTCCTATGTTGTACTGGCGATCTCTGGTCTTCGTCTGGACTGGTAACCTTTGTCCCAATGGCTGCCATCACCATAAAGTGCGAAGCTTTGCTCCCGGATCTCTCTTCATATTTCCTAATGAGATGTCTAGGGAGATTTTTCTTCTCTTCCCCGATCCGTATTTTGTAGATGTTCTTGGACACCACCTTTTCCACAGGATAAGGTCCTTTCCATCCTACTTGGAGTATATTGGTCTCTGCTGGACTCCACACTTCCACTTTGTCTTCCACTTTAAGAGCTAGTTTCCTCTTAATTCGCTTGTTGGGTGGTGCTCTCTGGCACTCCGAACAAGACTTCACCCACCGGCGTACATCTCCGGTCATTCCTGGCCAGCAATAATGGCCGGATATTTGCTGCAAGGTCTCTCTGACACCCATATGTCGATTCTCGCCTATGATGTGTCCACTCTGAAGAATGTGAGGACGGTGGGTCTCTGGAACCACCCACTGCTCATGCAGGTTATCTCCCCTCCCAGCTCTCCGATAGAGTAGTTGATTCTTCAGAAAGTACTGTCCCCGTTCTGGTGGCTCAGCACTTCTTTGCAGCTTCCTGTAGCAAGGATGCAACGTAGTATCCTTCCTCTGGGCAGTATGCAATTCTCCTATCCCTGAGTTGTCGCATAGTGTCTCTGCCTCTTTTTCCTTCCCTTGAGATCCACTGACTACTGTTCCCTTTTGGGCTGGCTGTTTGGGCATCCCCAAAAAGACATATTTCGTGCCAATGATCATTGGAAATAAGGAGTCAGATAATACAGCAGCTGGAATAATGCCCGTGACGTACCTGGATTTAATCTCCACCTTGGCGATTGGCAGCGTCATGGTAACAGCACTCCTCATTGCCGGCTGTATTTCTATGGTCTCCCCTGTAAGTTGGTCTGGGCTTACCAAGCTGGCGTCCACCACCGCTTCCCCATCCAAACCGGTATCGTAGAGACAAACAACCTGCTGGCCATTGACTTCAATAAGTTCAACCACAGGTGGTCTCTCTTGGTCCTGAGTGTCTTTCATCTCCTTGACCGTTTCCTTGCCTTCCTCTTTTGATTCCTCGAGGTTGGTTATGCAATTGGCGTGTTTGGCCTTGCATCTGCAGTCCACAGTATTATGTGTTGTCGACTGGCAGTGAGTGCACTCTGTTCCCTTCCTAGGTTTCCCGTGTGTCCTTTTTGTTCCTTTCTCCTTCGCCGACCTCAGCCTTGTCTGTGATCACCGATGTAGGAATCACTTTGCATGCTGCGAAGTAAGAACTTTTAGGTTTCGATCTGCAGTCTTTTGTGTTGTGGGAGGCCGCCTTACAAAATGAACACCACTTTTCAGACCACTGTCGTTTCGCTTGAGAATTCGAGGTGCTCTGGTTTCCTACCTTCACCTTCTCTGAACTCTCCTCTGTGTGCTTTATATAAGGTTCCCCTTTTTCTCCTTCCCAGTTTTTAGGTTTCTTTTTCTCTGGTTTCTCCTGACCTTTGGTTTGTGTACTTAGTTCCTCAGTTTCACCATGTACTTCCACGAATCGTTCCGCCAGCTTATTCACCACATCAATCCGTTCCGCCCCTTGTTCTCCCAAGAAGGTTCTGAGAGGTTTCGACATTTGCTTTCGCATTTGGTCTACCACCATCATCTCTTCGAGACTCTCATAATCCCTCTTGAATTCTGCCAAGTCCATCCATTTCTGTAGATAGGATTTCAGCCTCAGACTGTAGGCGGCGAATAGTTCTCCCGGCTCTCGTCTAGACGATCTAAACTTCTTCCTATACGTTTGTGCGGTGATGTCAAAATGTTTCATCAAAGCTGCTTTTAATTCCTCGTAATTATTTTCCTGTCCTGGTGGTAAGCGTGTGTACACTTCAAATCCCGAACCGATTAAACCCTGGGATAGTTTAAGAGCCCATCTGCTCCGATCCAGCCCCATAGCGACTGACATTGCTTCGAAACGAGATGCGTACTGGTCAAAGCGTTCCTTAGACTGATCGTAGACAGCTAAGGGAAACTTCATGGCATGGTAACCATGTCCACTCATATGGGTTGCACCAGGTGAAGAAGAATTTCCTTCCACTCCATCTATTTCTCCCTTAGTTTGTGTCTTGAGCTCCAGTTCTCGCATGCGGTATTCATGTTCCCTTATCTTGTGGGCTTCTTCTGCTTCCAACTGGGTCTTCCGCTCCTCTCTTTCCGCTTGACGAAGCTTCTCGCTCTCTTTCTTGTATGTAATCAGTTAGCTCGGAACCAGCTAAACCAATTGCCTCCCCGTTGGCCCTCAGTTCGGCTGTAGTTACTTTAGGAGTTGCCATAGTTACAGCAGATAAGTCAGCACGTTGAGTAAAGACACCTCAAAGCAGTAAAGAATACTCACTATAAACCGATAATCTACCTAGAACCTATATCATTTATCTATATCTATTACTTATTATAAATCTCCAATACCACACAGTACATCACAACCACTCTCTCATCCACAAGAGGAGATATAGGATAAAGACTTATGTAGACGTGTGACCGTGTGATTAGGTATGTAATGTGTCTTACCACCTATCCACATTCACTCTGTCTGGAACTTTCTCACTGCAAAGTCACCAGCATTAATGAAATGTTTCTACCATAAATGTAATGGCACCATATATCCAATGGACGTCCTTCCATTAAAAGTCATCAATGTATACTTACTATTTATTCCAATCAGTATGTCCCAACATGTAGGTACTCCGCTATGCCTGTGCCAATATGCAAGTACCCCTTTATGCATATGCCATGTTATGCTTTCCGGTCATATGGGTATTCTGTATGTACGTATCCCGCTCGCTCCACCAATTATGTCCTGTTAAAATTCCCGAGAGAAGACTGGACTCAACAAGCACATCTTTAAACTTATTATCTGTTGGGATTATTGACTGACTTTGGTCTACACTCCTCTCTTATGTCTTTCCTTCCATATATCTATTTCTTTCACTCTCTCTATTATTCCCTCAACACATACTCCGACAACAGTTCCTTTCAACGATAAGATAAAAGATTTATTAATAAAAAAAAACTATGTCTGGTGTAGGTATGGAGATTGTCTATGTAGTTGCTAGTGTATTCTATGGTTGGTGCCAGAATGAACTCTGAATGTCTATCAGCTGCGTTACTTCTCGCCATTCATTCTTCAAGATCACAGGACAGCACATCAAACAGGACAGAGCTCACCCGGGATGATCCTTATGCTTGAATCTGATGGTAATCCGTGATTGAATGTAAAAAACAAAAACCGTTCACCACTGAGTCAAGGTACCATAATAAAAGTCCCGTAAGTTTATGAATGCACCTGAATCTGTTTCATGACTGTAAGTATCCATCATCGAAAAACCACCACATCGTCACAGTTCTTCTATTAGTCTTTTAGTAATAGCACTGTTCTTACTTGTCTATTCTTTCTTCATTATACCTATCAACTGTCTGTAGTTTTAAGTATCCCTGCTTGCCACAGGTTAACCTCTCTTCCCTTTCAGGGCCTTAGTGGTATATTCGGTTGAGCATACCGTGTTCTGTATTTTACTTTACTTTAATCATTTTTTTCATCTTCAAACATGTCCATGTTTTGTTTTGTTCTAAGTAAGTACTTTAGTTGTTCAATTGGAGTATTCTTCATCTCTTCTCTGATTTCACTAGGAGAGTGGAACCTGTGTGGAAGGATAACAAATACCGTGATAAGCATCCGCCCCTTACTCCTACTTATGCAAGTGTCCTTCTCCAGCCATAATGACAAGGCTTCCGAAGTGAACATCCGCATAAGACACAAGAATTTACCCCAGTCTAAACCATCCACTAATAGAAGGTAATGATAAAGGTAATACACGCACATCTATATTCCTATGCTACCACTATACTATACTAAATTAATACCTTATAAACATCCTTTACTGAATTGGGAGTACTAATGCACCATAAATACACAAACGTTCTTCGGAACGCCGCACATCCCTTTCCATAATCCTTCTCTCCCGAAACCTAAGAAACACCTTCTCTCCACACAAAGACGTAGCCACTCTTTATATCGGTCATTTTTGCCGCATAGTCCTTGACATTGCTGGACCCCTCGCATCCAGACTGCATTATCATTGTTTAGTGGAAAATTCCAGCTCTGAACCGTTTCCATTCTTCATACATTCAGACCGCCATATGCTATCCAATAATGCTGTCGGCCTTTGTTGCAAACCAATTTTTCCACGCGACATTTTACCTGTACTGTTGGCCTCATTCTGGGTCTTGACCTAGAAACACATGCGCCTGGTCACTCCTTTGTTAACCCTTCTCCTACCTGGGTAGTCGGGTATATACAGTCGTCCATCTGGGAATCGTTAACTCTTCAGTATTTCGCTACAGCTGTCAACATCAGATTCTTTCAACCGATTGTTGATTTCTTGGCAAGATTACGCTCAGTAGTTTGCTATTGCTTTCTGAGCGACCGGCTCACATACCCCTAAGTTACCGACGCGGAGAGAACCGCTATCGATTCTCGCGCACATCACGTTATTTACAAATGCCAAGCGAGGGTTGGCTGCAATGCGGGTGATGGTGGCAGCAAACTGTGAGCAGCGCCATCTATGCCTCCTCTACGAGGGGCTGGTAATGTCTGTTTTTGAGTATGCGATGGCGATCCTGACTCTCAGCCGTAAGCAGATAAAAAAGATGGAAAGGATACAGAATGAAGCTATGCGCATTATTCTTGGATGTACAAGAGATACAGCATGCAGGGCGATGCGCTACCTTCTTGATTTTCCAACCATTGAAGAGAGAATACAAGTGTGCAGGGCACGCGCCTACCTCAGAATTAACGCAAACACACAACATCCACTGCATAGTGAAATTAGGAAGGTGGGGGGCAGCAAGTTAAAAACAGGAAGATCTTGGATGGGTCAAGCGGAAGACATTCTTCAACAGGTGTGTTCACTGGAGGACTTGGAACCTGGCGAGGAGTGGGTACAAGTGCCAACAGATTTCTGTACGTCTTTTCAGTTTGCATCCAACTAGACAGAAAAGAAAATGCAGACGAGAAAGTCCGGCTGCGGTGGAGGCGGAAGTACAAGCGTTGATTTTCGAGAATTCGTTAGACGGTGATGCTGTTATTTACACAAATGGGTCGGTCGTCCGACATGTGAGAAGCTCATGGGCCTTTACGGCTGCGGACCGGAGGGCGAATTGTGAAGGAAGACTGGTGCTTTTGTTGAGACCACAAGTAGCCTGACTATGGAAGTCATGGCAGTAAGTAAAGCAATAACATGGCTCGAGACACAGACATTCACTAGGGCAAGTGTCCTTAGCGACCTAATGGGCATGCTCAAGAGGATAGAGACGGGATAGATCCGAAGGGAGTGGTTGCTGTCTCTGGAGCGGTCTCGGCTGGGAAAGATTTGTTTCATCTTTGTGCCAGGGCATGCGGGAGTACAAGGAAATGATAGGACTGATAAGCTCGCGGGTATGGCTAATGTGGAGGGCGGACGCTCCATGGACCAGGCTGACATTCTGAATGCACTACGAGAAGTAAGACTTTTGCGAGAACCAAGTGATGACTGTGAATCAACAATCATGGTCAGACTGCGAGAACAGCAAATTAAAAGAGGTGTGGCCAAATAAGAACACTGCGCAGGAAGCCAAAGAAGATTGATAAACCAGCACAGAACTGGCGTCGTTAGCCGCTACACGCTGCGGGATTTGCTGAGGATGGCATCCGAGCACTTATGGACTGAATGGTTCGATGTGCAATGAGGATGATCTGTCGATTAACTAACTAACGTTACTTACGAGAGTATACGGGATTACGGAGAAAGTCGTGTAACTTCTAGACCAGGGAGCCGGCCTTCTCTAGTTTGCTGAGACTGAATGTGAAAAGTATAGTAAAAAAGTATAGTTGTTGTTTGTGACACTTGGAGTATAGATTATAACAAATAAAGCGTTGTTAATGGCACACTGAAATTAGATGATAACACCTAATGCGTTGTTTGTGCCACACGGAGAATAGATGAGAACACACAATACGTCGTCTGGGTCACATGGAGACACATGCATCATTCCTACGGTAATTGGTGACACAACAAGCAGTATTTTACAAGAACTTGCTATCTCAGCTTCCTGGTTCAGATATTCCTTTCATTAAGTCCCCCCCCCCCCCCACTCCCCTTCCCCCCCCCCCCCCTCCCACATACACACACAAACATACACCCACACACACGAAAAGGACATTGAAAATGAAGATGAATTGCTGTCACGGCGATTTACATAATGAAACCAAATGAAGAAGTATGGATGTTATTGTTGACATATCTACGTCAGACAGATTGAAACAACAGCTAAGGAAACACGGACAAACTAGCGGTCAAACTCAAGCAAATAGGTCGAGGAATCTAGAAAGATCGGGTAATAGATTATCCGAAATCTTTTAAAACCCAGCCTCTCGTTGGCTTATCAGTCACGCGCCGTTCTCCTAATGATGAATGACAGCACGTGCTGTGAAACAACGAGCAATAATTCATTCGTGAGAGCGCCGTTGCAGCAGAAGGAGAGACGGGAGCAGACAAAAAAACCGGATCAAAAAAGCGAAAACGTCGGTTCCATCAATGTTGATCACATTCGAGCACCAAACGATGTTAATCAACGTGTTGGCTGTTCTAACAAGTGCTCGTTTGGGGAGGAGAGGGCGAGACATGGAATTCGGCGTTCCGGTAAACATCACCAAGATGTGGCATGTCCCTTGTACATAAATATCAACTGGGGAATCATTTGAGTCCACGAAGACAGCTCATAAATAAACACACATTTATTTTTTGGCGCTTATAGAAGTCAAAGAAAGAAGCAAAGACGAGGAGGCACTAGACAATATGAACATTGAAAGTTTTAGTTACCGATCGGGATTCGAACCTGACACCTCCAAATGACACCGGCGCCTCGCTGCAGGAACAAGTGTACTTCGACGTGTGACAGGGGTGTCTAGTTGGTCATGCGTCGTGGTACACTCGTTCCTGCAGCGAGGCGTTGTCGGCATTTGGAGGTGTCAGGTTCGAATTCCAGACGGTAAATATAACTTTAAATGTGTGTGTATCTAGTGTCCTCTAGACTTTACAGGTCCTGTCTTGAACGTCTCACTCACCACAACCTGCCGGACATATTCTGGATTATTCTGCAGATCCCTTGCCTTATGCATGTCCATGGCAAGCGTGTCTGTAATGTTGTGCTGTCCCCCCCAACCTCGCCTTCTCTTCCAAGAACCACGCTTTCTCAACTGTTCTCTTTATGCCGCCGTGACGGTTGCTATGGTTACCGAATTTCAGATTTCAAAACACGCCTTTGTTTGTGGGCCGACTCTGTTTGTGGGCCGACTTTGTTTATGGGCCGACTCTGTTTATGCGCCGAGTCTGTTTATGGGCCGAGTCTGTTTATGCGCCGACTCTGTTTATGCGCTGACTCTGTTTATGGGCCGACTCTGTTTATGGGCCGACTCTGTAATAAAGGAATTACGGACGCAGTTCGTAATCACGGACACCAAAGTCAAAATACAGCTGCGGAAAGTTTTTCAGCAGAGCGCCTTCCGTTGATTTGCATACAGTAGTATGAGTGGCGGCTGTTCAGAAAGCAGTGGCCAACTTGTGAACGTAAACTTGCCATATCAATCACAGACAGTCGAAATATGCTGGGGTAAATTACTACCGCATGTCCTGGATATATGACTAATTAATTTTAATTTGTATAGACCAGTATTTTTTTTTTTTCGATGCTCACACCATGTTAAATGACTCGATGCCAAACAAACAAGTAGGTTTGGACCAAACATAGCGTACAATAAAATGAACAAGTATTATAATGTACATTTCCGTTCACTGAACATTGAAATTATGGAAGATACCACGAAACAAAACAAATAACACGATGCACGAAACAAAACACATAACACCTAGATCCTACTATGGCGATATATCGTCCTTCTCTCAAAATGGGACATCGCATGTGGCGATATATTAACCTTCGGCACTGAATCAGTTAAATGTCAATATTTATCTTCTTCTTGTCCGAGAAATTTTAAGACACTGTCAGTAACATTTAAGACACTGTGTGTTCAAGGTGTTAAACTTTCTTTTTGTAAAATACTCCATGACTCACACCCATACCCACGGCTCAGAACTTTCTAGTCTCGCTGGGTGACATGAATGGTAACACGTGATGGACAAACACCAGAGAGACTACAAGACTAGGTGAGGTGTGGATACATTTCTACAAATGTTACTTAACATTGATACCAGTGTTAGGTAACATTGCTACAAGTGTTACTTAACATTGCTGTCACTGTTACTTATCATTGCTACAAACGTTACTTAATGTGCCTACGCGTTACTTAGTGTGTTTTACTATGTCCAAAGCCACACTAGACAACACAACTATGGCAGACATATTGGGACAGCTACCAGCATGTCTGGCCAGAAACACAATCTGGTGAACATGCAGGCAGTGAGACTGCGTCTTGCTTTACTTTCTTTCACCCTTGTGTCCCCACTGTGTGAACATGCAGGCAGTGAATCTGTGTCTTGCTCTTCTTTCTTCCACCCTTGTGTCCCCCACTGGGACATATGTCCTCAACCGACTCACTCCAAGCCACCCCGCCTTTGGCTATCCCCATGGCGGCGCCCCCGACGTCCTCAGGACATTATTCATTGCTGTCTCTACTTCTCTTCTCCGTGCGGTGTTTGGAAAAGGGGGGGGGGGGTGTTTCATTGCTCTGTTGCTCTGTTCATTCCTCTACTTCTTTCGCCGTGCGTATTCCAGAGAAAAGACTTTCTATTTAAACTTTCTATTTCTCCGGTGTTCTCAATTAAGTCCTTGCCAGCGCCAGCATCTGTTAAAATAGTTGACACAATCTGTGGAGAAGAATGACTGAAGCAGTCGACACAGGAACTACTGACCGCGCCACAGACCCAGACTGAGACGTGCTGGCGGTGTGGCTGGGTAGCTTGCCTGTCTGCCCGGTGGCGTGGGTTCACATTCGCGTCGAGGCGAGTATGTAGAATTGGCCTGATCCCCCAAGTGGGCCTAGTATAACACGAGTACCATGAAATGCCTTGTGAAGCCAAGGCGACTCACGCGATGTTGACCACATGACCCCTCGATTGCTGATCGTTCTTTAAAGGGGCTGACCCAACATGCCAGAGACACCCCAGGGCCTGGAGACAGGATCTTTTACTTAGTTTTAATTGGAAGTCAC
>JACEFZ010011364.1:17500-174364 GCA_014155875.1 Cepaea nemoralis
GATGTTCTGGATCAACTCTGCTGATGACACTCCTCCATGCCACGGGCCAGTCCACCCAGTATCACGTCTCTCCACAGGTCCTTGGTGTTCTGGATCAGCTCTGCTGATGACACTCCTCCATGCCACGGGCCAGTCCAGATCCCGTCTCTCCTTCTGCTTCTACCTCTCATCCCACGGATCCTATGTGGATTAGATTCTCAGTTTAAAACGTAACCCGAGGGAAGGTATATTCGGTCTTTTGTGTGCGATCTCCAAGTGCCGAGGGATGTTTCATGTGTTCACCTTGTCTATAGATCTCCAAATGCCGAGGGATGTTTCATGTGTTCATCATCTTGTCTATAGATCTCCAAGTGCCGAGGGATGTTTCATGTGTTCACCTTGTCTATAGATCTCCAAATGCCGAGGGATGTTTCATGTGTTCATCATCTTGTCTATAGATCTCCAAGTGCCGAGGGATGTTTCATGTGTTCACCTAGTCTATAGATCTCCAAGTCCCGAGGGATGTTTCATGTGTTCACCTTGTCTATAGATCTCCAAGTGCTGAGGGATGTTTCATGTGTTCATCTTGTCTCTAGATCTCCAAGTCCCGAGGGATGTTTCATGTGTTCATCTTGTCTCTAGATCTCCAAGTCCCGAGGGATGTTTCATGTATTCACCTTGTCTATAGATCTCCAAGTGCCGAGGGATGTTTCATGTGTTCACCTAGTCTATAGATCTCCAAGTGCCGAGGGATGTTTCATGTGTTCATCTTGTCTATAGATCTCCAAGTGCCGAGGGATGTTTCATGTGTTCATCTTGTCTATAGATCTCCAAATGCCGAGGGATGTTTCATGTGTTCATCTTGTCTCTAGATCTCCAAGTGCCGAGGGATGTTTCATGTGTTCACCTAGTCTATAGATCTCCAAGTGCCGAGGGATGTTTCATGTGTTCATCTTGTCTATAGATCTCCAAGTGCCGAGGGATGTTTCATGTGTTCATCTTGTCTATAGATCTCCAAATGCCGAGGGATGTTTCATGTGTTCATCTTGTCTCTAGATCTCCAAGTGCCGAGGGATGTTTCATGTGTTCATCATCTTGTCTCTAGATCTCCAAGTGCCGAGGGATGTTTCATGTGTTCATCATCTTGTCTATAGATCTCCAAGTGCCGAGGGATGTTTCATGTGTTCACCTTGTCTATAGATCTCCAAATGCCGAGGGATGTTTCATGTGTTCATCATCTTGTCTATAGATCTCCAAGTGCCGAGGGATGTTTCATGTGTTCACCTTGTCTATAGATCTCCTAGTGCTGAGGGATGTTTCATGTGTTCATCTTGTCTCTAGATCTCCAAGTCCCGAGGGATGTTTCATGTGTTCATCATCTTGTCTATAGATCTCCAAGTGCCGAGGGATGTTTCATGTGTTCATCTTGTTTATAGATCTCCAAATGCCGAGGTATGTTTCATGTGTTCATCTTGTCTATAGATCTCAAAATGACGAGGGATGTTTCATGTGTTCATCTTGTCTATAGATCTCCAAATGCCGAGAGATGTTTCATGTGTTCATCTTGTCTATAGATCTCCAAGTGCCGAGGGATGTTTCATGTGTTCACCTTGTCTATAGATCTCCAAGTGCCCAGGGATGTTTCATGTGTTCATCGTGTCTATAGATCTCCAAGTGCCCAGGGATGTTTCATGTGTTCATCTTGTCTATAGATCTCCAAATGCCGAGGGATGTTTCATGTGTTCATCATCTTGTCTATAGATCTCCAAGTGCCGAGGGATGTTTCATGTGTTCACCTTGTCTATAGATCTCCTAGTGCTGAGGGATGTTTCATGTGTTCATCTTGTCTCTAGATCTCCAAGTCCCGAGGGATGTTTCATGTGTTCATCATCTTGTCTATAGATCTCCAAGTGCCGAGGGATGTTTCATGTGTTCATCTTGTCTCTAGATCTCCAAGTCCCGAGGGATGTTTCATGTGTTCATCATCTTGTCTATAGATCTCCAAGTGCCGAGGGATGTTTCATGTGTTCATCTTGTCTATAGATCTCCAAATGCCGAGGGATGTTTCATGTGTTCATCTTGTCTATAGATCTCCAAAGTGCCGAGGGATGTTTCATGTGTTCATCTTGTCTATAGATCTCCAAATGCCGAGAGATGTTTCATGTGTTCATCTTGTCTATAGATCTCCAAGTGCCGAGGGATGTTTCATGTGTTCACCTTGTCTATAGATCTCCAAGTGCCGAGGGATGTTTCATGTGTTCACCTTGTCTATAGATCTCCAAGTGCCCAGGGATGTTTCATGTGTTCATCTTGTCTATAGATCTCCAAATGCCGAGGGATGTTTCATGTGTTCACCTTGTCTATAGATCTCCAAGTGCCCAGGGATGTTTCATGTGTTCATCTTGTCTATAGATCTCCAAGTGCCCAGGGATGTTTCATGTGTTCATCTTGTCTATAGATCTCCAAGTGCCGAGGGATGTTTCATGTGTTCATCTTGTCTATAGATCTTCAAATGCCGAGGGATGTTTCATGTGTTCATCTTGTCTATAGATCTCCAAGTGCCGAGGGATGTTTCATGTGTTCACTTTGTCTATAGATCTCCAAGTGCGGAGGGATGATTCATGTGTTCATCTTGTCTTTAGATCTCCAAGTGCCGAGGGATGTTTCATGTGTTCATCTTGTCTATAGATCTCCAAGTGCCGAGGGATGTTTCATGTGTTCATCTTGTCTATAGATCTCAAAATGACGAGGGATGTTTCATGTGTTCATCTTGTCTATAGATCTCCAAATGCCGAGAGATGTTTCATGTGTTCATCTTGTCTATAGATCTCAAAATGACGAGGGATGTTTCATGTGTTCATCTTGTCTATAGATCTCCAAATGCCGAGAGATGTTTCATGTGTTCATCTTGTCTATAGATCTCCAAGTGCCGAGGGATGTTTCATGTGTTCACCTTGTCTATAGATCTCCAAGTGCCCAGGGATGTTTCATGTGTTCATCTTGTCTATAGATCTCCAAGTGCCGAGGGATGTTTCATGTGCTCATCTAGTCTCTAGATCTCCAAGTGCCGAGGGATGTTTCATGTGTTCATCTTGTCTCTAGATCTCCAAGTGCCGAGGGATGTTTCGTGTGTTCATCTTGTCTCTAGATCTCCAAGAGCCGAGGGATGTTTCATGTGTTCATCTTGTCTCTAGATCTCCAAGTGCCGAGGGATGTTTCATGTGTTCACCTTGTCTATAGATCTCCAAGTGCCCAGGGATGTTTCATGTGTTCATCTTGTCTATAGATCTCCAAGTGCCGAGGGATGTTTCATGTGTTCATCTTGTCTATAGATCTTCAAATGCCGAGGGATGTTTCATGTGTTCATCTTGTCTATAGATCTCCAAGTGCCGAGGGATGTTTCATGTGTTCACCTTGTCTATAGATCTCCAAGTGCGGAGGGATGATTCATGTGTTCATCTTGTCTTTAGATCTCCAAGTGCCGAGGGATGTTTCATGTGTTCATCTTGTCTATAGATCTCCAAGTGCCGAGGGATGTTTCATGTATTCATCTTGTCTATAGATCTCCAAATGCCGAGGGATGTTTCATGTGTTCACCTAGTCTATAGATCTCCAAATGCCGAGGGATGTATCATGTGTTTATCTTGTCTATAGATCCCCAAGTGCCGAGGGATGTTTCATGTGTTCACCTAGTCTATAGATCTCCAAGTGCCCAGGGATGTTTCATGTGTTTACCTTGTCTATAGATCTCCAAATGCCGAGGAATGTTTCATGTGTTCACCTTGTCTATAGATCTCCAAGTGCCGAGGGATGTTTCATGTGTTCACCTTGTCTCTAGATCTCCAAGTGCCGAGGGATGTTTCATGTGTTCATATTGTCTATAGATCTCCAAATGCCGAGGAATGTTTCATGTGTTCACCTTGTCTATAGATTTCCAAGTGCCGAGGGATGTTTCATGTGTTCATCTTGTCTCTAGATATCCAAGTGCCGAAGGATGTTTCATGTGTTTATCTTGTCTATAGATCTCCAAGTGCCGAGGGATGTTTCATGTGTTCATCTTGTCTCTAGATCTCCAGTGCCGAGGGATGTTTCATGTGTTCATCTTGTCTCTAGATCTCCAAGTGCCGAGGGATGTTTCATGTGTTCATCCTTGTCTATAGATCTCCAAAGTGCCGAGGGATGTTTCATGTGTTCATCCTTGTCTATAGATCTCCAAGTGCCGAGGGATGTTTCATGTGTTCATCCTTGTCTATAGATCTCCAAGTGCCGAGGGATGTTTCATGTGTTCACATCTTGTCTATAGATCTCCAAATGCCGAGGGATGTTTCATGTGTTCATCCTTGTCTATAGATCTCCAAGTGCCGAGGGATGTTTCATGTGTTCACCTTGTCTATAGATCTCCAAGTGCCGAGGGATGTTTCATGTGTTCACCTTGTCTATAGATCTCCAATGCCGGAGGGATGTTTCATGTGTTCATCTTGTCTATAGATCTCCAAATGCCGAGGGATGTTTCACGTGTTCATCATCTTGTCTCTAGATCTCCAAGTGCCGAGGGATGTTTCATGTGTTCACCTTGTCTATAGATCTCCAAATGCCGAGTGATGTTTCAAGTGTTCATCTTGTCTCTAGATCTCCAAGTGCCGAGGGATGGTTCATTTGTTCATCTTGTCTCTAGATCTCCAAGTGCCGAGGGATGTTTCATGTGTTCACCTTGTCTATAGATCTCCAAGTGCCGAGGGATGTTTCATGTGTTCACCTTGTCTATAGATCTCCAAGTGCCGAGGGATGTTTCATGTGTTCACCTTGTCTCTAGATCTCCAAGTGCCGAGGGATGTTTCATGTGTTCATCTTGTCTCTAGATCTCCAAGTGCCGAGGGATGTTTCATGTGTTCATCTTGTCTATAGATCTCCAAGTGCCGAGGGATGTTTCAAGTGTTCATCTTGTCTCTAGATCTCCAAGTGCCGAGGGATGGTTCATGTGTTCATCTTGTCTATAGATCTCCAAGTGCCGAGGGATGTTTCATGTGTTCATCTTGTCTCTAGATCTCCAAGTGCCGAGGGATGTTTCATGTGTTCATCTTGTCTCTAGATCTCCAAGTGCCGAGGGATGTTTCATGTGTTCATCTTGTCTCTAGATCTCCAAGTGCCGAGGGATGTTTCATTTGTTCATCTTGTCTCTAGATCTCCAAGTGCCGAGGGATGTTTCATGTGCTCATCTAGTCTCTAGATCTCCAAGTGCCGAGGGATGTTTCATGTGTTCATCTTGTCTCTAGATCTCCAAGTGCCGAGGGATGTTTCATGTGTTCATCTTGTCTCTAGATCTCCAAGTGCCGAGGGATGTTTCATGTGTTCATCATCTTGTCTAAAGATCTCCAAGTGCCGAGGGATGTTTCATGTGTTCACCATGTCTATAGATCTCCAAGTGCCGAGGGATGTTTCATGTGATCATCTTGTCTATAGATCTCCAAATGCTGAGGGATGTTTCATGTGTTCATCTTGTCTCTAGATCTCCAAGTGCCGAGGGATGTTATTCATGTGTTCATCATCTTGTCTATAGATCTCCAAGTGCCGAGGGATGTTTCATGTGTTCACCTTGTCTATAGATCTCCAAGTGCCGAGGGATGTTTCATGTGTTCACCTTGTCTATAGATCTCCAAATGCCGAGGATGTTTCATGTGTTCATCCTTGTCTATAGATCTCCAAGTGCCGAGGGATGTTTCATGTGTTCATCCTTGTCTATAGATCTCCAAGTGCGAGGGATGTTTCATGTGTTCACCTTGTCTATAGATCTCCAAGTGCCGAGGGATGTTTCATGTGTTCATCTTGTCTATAGATCTCCAAGTGCCGAGGGATGTTTCATGTGTTCATCTCTTGTCTATAGATCTCCAAATGCCGAGGGATGTTTCATGTGTTCATCTTGTCTATAGATCTCCAAGTGCCGAGGGATGTTTCATGTGTTCACCTTGTCTATAGATCTCCAAGTGCCGAGGGATGTTTCATGTGTTCACCTTGTCTATAGATCTCCAAATGCCGAGGGATGTTTCATGTGTTCATCTTGTCTCTAGATCTCCATGTGCCGAGGGATGTTTCATGTGATCATCTTGTCTATAGATCTCCAAATGCCTGAGTGATGTTTCATGTGTTCATCTTGTCTCTAGATCTCCAGTGCCGAGGGATGTATTCATGTGTTCATCATCTTGTCTATAGATCTCCAAGTGCCGAGGGATGTTTCATGTGTTTCACCTTGCCTATATATCTCCAAGTGCCCAGGGGATGTTTCATGTGTTCACCTTGTCTATAGATCTCCAATGCCGAGGGATGTTTCCGATGTTCATCATCTTGTCTATAGATCTCCAAGTGCCGAGGGATGTTTCATGTGTTCATCTTGTCTATAGATCTCCAAATGCCGAGGGATGTTTCATGTGTTATCATCTTGTCTCTAGATCTCCAAGTGCCGAGGGATGTTTCATGTGTTCACCTTGTCTATAGATCTCCAAAGTGCCGAGGGATGTTTCATGTGTTCACCTTGTTCTATAGATCTTCCAATGCCGAGGGGATGTTTCATGTGTTCACCTTGTCTACAGATCTCCAAGTGCGGAGGGATGTTTCTGTTCCCTTTTATAGAGTTTAATGCCGGGATGTTTCATGGTTTCATCTTTTTATAGATCTCCAAATGCCAGGATGTTTCATTGTTCATCTTGTCTATAGTTCAAGTGCCGAGGTGTTTCATGTGTTCATATCTTGTCTTAGATCTCCTGCCAGGGATGTTTCATTTTCCCTTTTCTATAGTTTCCAATGCCGAGGGATGTTTCAGGTTCACCTTGTCTATAGATCTCCAAGCCGAGGGATGTTTCATGTGTTCATCTTGTTCCCAGATCTCCAAGTGGGTTTTATTGTTTTTCTTGTCTATCAATTTCCCTGCGTTCATGTTTCATGTGTTTCTTGTCTTTTGGGGGGGTTTTATGTGTTTATTTTGCTTTTACACCTCCAGGGATGTTTCTGGTTTCCTTTTCTATAGATCCAAGGCCGAGGGATGTTCCGTTGTTCATCTGTCAATAGATCTCCAAATCCGGGATGTTTCTGTGTTCATCTTGTCTATAGATCTCCAAGTGCCGAGGGATGTTTCATGTGTTCATCTTGTCTATAGATCTCCAAGTGCCGAGGGATGTTTGCATGTGTTCATCCTTGTCTATAGATCTCCAAAGTGCCGAGGGATGTTTCATGTGTTCACCTTGTCTATAGATCTCCAAGTGCCGAGGGATGTTTCATGTGTTCACCTTGTCTATAGATCTCCAAGTGCGAGGGATGTTTCATGTGTTCACCTTGTCTATAGATCTCCAAGTGCCGAGGGATTGTTTCATGTGTTCATCATCTTGTCTCTAGATCTCCAAGTGCCGAGGGATGTTTCATGTGTTCATCTGTCTATAGATCTCCAATGTGCCGAGGGATGTTTCATGTGTTCATCTTGTCTATAGATCTCAAATGCCGAGGGATGTTTCATGTGTTCACCTTGTCTATAGATCTCCAAGTGCCGAGGGATGTTTCATGTGTTCACCTTGTCTCTAGATCTCCAAAGTGCCGAGGGATGTTTCATGTGTTCATCTTGTCTATAGATCTCCAAAGTGCCGAGGGATGTTTCATGTGTTCATCTTGTCTCTAGATCTCCAAGTGCCGAGGGATGTTTCATGTGTTTAACCTTGTCTATACATCTCCAAATGCCGAGGGATGTTTCATGTGTTCACCTTGTCTATAGATCTCCAAATGCCGAGGAATCTTTCATGTGTTCACCCTTGTCTAATAGATTTCCAAGTGCCGAGGGATGTTTCATGTGTTCACCTTGTCTATAGATCTCCAAGTGCCGAGGGATGTTTCATTTGTTCACCTTGTTCTATAGATCTCCAAATGCCGAGGGATGTTTCATGTGTTCATCTTGTCTATAGATCTCCAAGTGCCGAGGGATGTTTCATGTGTTCATCATCTTGTCTATAGATCTCCAAATGCCGAGGATGTTTCATGTGTTCATCTTGTCTATAGATCTCAAGTGCCGAGGGATGTTTCATGTGTTCATCTTGTCTATAGATCTCCAAGTGCCGAGGGATGTTTCATGTGTTCACCTTGTCTATAGATCTCAAAGTGCCGAGGGATGTTTCATGTGTTCACCTGTGTCTAATAGATCTCCAAATGCCGAGGGATGTTTCATGTGTTATCTTGTCTATAGATCTCCAAGTAGCCGAGGGATGTTACATGTGTTCTATCAGAATCTCCAAATGCCGAGGGATGTTTCATGTGTTCATCTTGTCCTCTAGATCTCCAAGTGCCGAGGGATGTTGTCATGTGTTCACCTTGTCTATAGATCTCCAAGTGCCGAGGGATGTTTCATGTGTTCACCTTGTCTATAGATCTCCAAGTGCCGAGGGATGTTTCATGTGTTCATCTTGTCTCTAGATCTCCAAGTGCCGAGGGATTGTTTCATGTGTTCACCTTGTCTATAGATCTCCAAGTGCCGAGGATGTTCATGTGTTCACCTTGTCTATAGATCTCCAAGTGCCGAGGGATGTTTCATGTGTTCACCTTGTCTATAGATCTCCAAGTGCCGAGGATGTTTCATGTGATCATCTTGTCTCTAGATCTCCAAGTGCCGAGGGATGTTTCATGTGTTCATCTTGTCTATAGATCTCAAGTGCCGAGGGATGTTTCATGTGTTTATCTTGTCTATAGATCTCAAGTGCCGAGGGATGTTTCATGTGTTCATCCTGTCTCTAGATCTCCAAGTGCCGAGGGATGTTTCGTGTGTTCATCTTGTCTCTAGATCTCCAAGTGCCGAGGGATGTTTCATTGTTCATCTTGTCTATAGATCTCCAAGTGCCGAGGGATGTTTCATGTGTCATCTTGTCTCTAGATCTCCAAGTGCCGAGGGATGTTTCATGTGTTCATCTTGTCTCTAGATCTCCAAGTGCCGAGGGATGTTTCGTGTGTTCATCTTGTCTCTAGATCTCCAAGAGCCGAGGGATGTTTCATGTGTTCATCTTGTCTCTAGATCTCCAAGTGCCGAGGGATGTTTCATGTGTTCATCATCTTGTCTAAAGATCTCCAAGTGCCGAGGGATGTTTCATGTGTTCACCATGTCTATAGATCTCCAAGTGCCGAGGGATGTTTCATGTGATCATCTTGTCTATAGATCTCCAAATGCTGAGGGATGTTTCATGTGTTCATCTTGTCTCTAGATCTCCAAGTGCCGAGGGATGTTTCATTTCATGTGTTCATCATCTTGTCTATAGATCTCCAAGTGCCGAGGGATGTTTCATGTGTTCACCTTGTCTATAGATCTCCAAGTGCCCAGGGATGTTTCATGTGTTCACCTTGTCTATAGATCTCCAAATGCCGAGGGATGTTTCATATGTTCATCATCTTGTCTATAGATCTCCAAGTGCCGAGGGATGTTTCATGTGTTCATCTTGTCTATAGATCTCCAAATGCCGAGGGATGTTTCATGTGTTCATCATCTTGTCTCTAGATCTCCAAGTGCCGAGGGATGTTTCATGTGTTCACCTTGTCTATAGATCTCCAAATGCCGAGTGATGTTTCAAGTGTTCATCTTGTCTCTAGATCTCCAAGTGCCGAGGGATGTTTCATTTGTTCATCTTGTCTCTAGATCTCCAAGTGCCGAGGGATGTTTCATGTGTTCACCTTGTCTATAGATCTCCAAGTGCCGAGGGATGTTTCATGTGTTCACCTTGTCTATAGATCTCCAAGTGCCGAGGGATGTTTCATGTGTTCACCTTGTCTCTAGATCTCCAAGTGCCGAGGGATGTTTCATGTGTTCATCTTGTCTCTAGATCTCCAAGTGCTGAGGGATGTTTCATGTGTTCATCTTGTCTATAGATCTCCAAGTGCCGAGGGATGTTTCAAGTGTTCATCTTGTCTCTAGATCTCCAAGTGCCGAGGGATGTTTCATGTGTTCATCTTGTCTATAGATCTCCAAGTGCCGAGGGATGTTTCATGTGTTCATCTTGTCTCTAGATCTCCAAGTGCCGAGGGATGTTTCATGTGTTCATCTTGTCTCTAGATCTCCAAGTGCCGAGGGATGTTTCATGTGTTCATCTTGTCTCTAGATCTCCAAGTGCCGAGGGATGTTTCATTTGTTCATCTTGTCTCTAGATCTCCAAGTGCCGAGGGATGTTTCATGTGCTCATCTTGTCTCTAGATCTCCAAGTGCCGAGGGATGTTTCATGTGTTCATCTTGTCTCTAGATCTCCAAGTGCCGAGGGATGTTTCGTGTGTTCATCTTGTCTCTAGATCTCTTAGAGCCGAGGGATGTTTCATGTGTTCATCTTGTCTCTAGATCTCCAAGTGCCGAGGGATGTTTCATGTGTTCATCATCTTGTCTAAAGATCTCCAAGTGCCGAGGGATGTTTCATGTGTTCACCATGTCTATAGATCTCCAAGTGCCGAGGGATGTTTCATGTGATCATCTTGTCTATAGATCTCCAAATGCTGAGGGATGTTTCATGTGTTCATCTTGTCTCTAGATCTCCAAGTGCCGAGGGATGTTTCATTTCATGTGTTCATCATCTTGTCTATAGATCTCCAAGTGCCGAGGGATGTTTCATGTGTTCACCTTGTCTATAGATCTCCAAGTGCCCAGGGATGTTTCATGTGTTCACCTTGTCTACAGATCTCCAAGTGCCGAGGGATGTTTCATGTGTTCACCTTGTCTATAGATCTCCAAGTGCCGAGGGATGTTTCATGTGTTCATCATCTTGTCTATAGATCTCCAAATGCCAAGGGATGTTTCATGTGTTCATCTTGTCTATAGATCTCCAAGTGCCGAGGGATGTTTCATGTGTTCATCATCTTGTCTATAGATCTCCAAGTGCCGAGGGATGTTTCATGTTTTCATCTTGTCTATAGATCTCCAAGTGCCGAGGGATGTTTCATGTGTTCACCTTGTCTATAGATCTCCAAATGCCGAGGGATGTTTCATGTGTTCATCTTGTCTCTAGATCTCCAAGTGCCGAGGGATGTTTCATGTGTTTATCATCTTGTCTATAGATCTCCAAATGCCGAGGGATGTTTCATGTGTTCATCATGTCTCTAGATCTCCCAGTGCCGAGGGATGTTTCATGTGTTCATTTTGTCTATAGATCACCAAGTGCCGAGGGATGTTTCATGTGTTTACCTTTTCTATAGATCTCCAAGTGCCGAGGGATGTTCCATGTGTTCATCTTGTCAATAGATCTCCAAATGCCGAGGGATGTTTCATGTGTTCATCTTGTCTATAGATCTCCAAGTGCCCAGGGATGTTTCATGTGTTCATCTTGTCTATAGATCTCCAAGTGCCGAGGGATGTTTGATGTGTTCATCTTGTCTATAGATCTCCAAATGCCGAGGAATGTTTCATGTGTTCACCTTTTCTATAGATCTCCAAGTGCCGAGGGATGTTTCATGTGTTCACCTTGTCTATAGATCTCCAAGTGCGGAGGGATGTTTCATGTGTTCACCTTGTCTATAGATCTCCAAGTGCCGAGGGATGTTTCATGTGTTCATCATCTTGTCTCTAGATCTCCAAGTGCCGAGGGATGTTTCATGTGTTCATCTTGTCTCTAGATCTCCATGTGCCGAGGGATGTTTCATGTGATCATCTTGTCTATAGATCTCCAAATGCTGAGGGATGTTTCATGTGTTCATCTTGTCTCTAGATCTCCAAGTGCCGAGGGATGTTTCATTTCATGTGTTCATCATCTTGTCTATAGATCTCCAAGTGCCGAGGGATGTTTCATGTGTTCACCTTGTCTATAGATCTCCAAGTGCCCAGGGATGTTTCATGTGTTCACCTTGTCTATAGATCTCCAAATGCCGAGGGATGTTTCATATGTTCATCATCTTGTCTATAGATCTCCAAGTGCCGAGGGATGTTTCATGTGTTCATCTTGTCTATAGATCTCCAAATGCCGAGGGATGTTTCATGTATTCATCATCTTGTCTCTAGATTTCCAAGTGCCGAGGGATGTTTCATGTGTTCACCTTGTCTATAGATCTCCAAATGCCGAGGGATGTTTCATGTGTTCACCTTGTCTATAGATCTCCACATGCCGAGGGATGTTTCATGTGTTCACCTTGTCTACAGATCTCCAAGTGCCGAGGGATGTTTCATGTGTTCACCTTGTCTATAGATCTCCAAGTGCCGAGGGATGTTTCATGTGTTCATCATCTTGTCTATAGATCTCCAAATGCCAAGGGATGTTTCATGTGTTCATCTTGTCTATAGATCTCCAAGTGCCGAGGGATGTTTCATGTGTTCATCATCTTGTCTATAGATCTCCAAGTGCCGAGGGATGTTTCATGTTTTCATCTTGTCTATAGATCTCCAAGTGCCGAGGGATGTTTCATGTGTTCACCTTGTCTATAGATCTCCAAATGCCGAGGGATGTTTCATGTGTTCATCTTGTCTCTAGATCTCCAAGTGCCGAGGGATGTTTCATGTGTTTATCATCTTGTCTATAGATCTCCAAATGCCGATGGATGTTTCATGTGTTCATCTTGTCTCTAGATCTCCCAGTGCCGAGGGATGTTTCATGTGTTCATTTTGTCTATAGATCACCAAGTGCCGAGGGATGTTTCATGTGTTTACCTTTTCTATAGATCTCCAAGTGCCGAGGGATGTTCCATGTGTTCATCTTGTCAATAGATCTCCAAATGCCGAGGGATGTTTCATGTGTTCATCTTGTCTATAGATCTCCAAGTGCCCAGGGATGTTTCATGTGTTCATCTTGTCTATAGATCTCCAAGTGCCGAGGGATGTTTGATGTGTTCATCTTGTCTATAGATCTCCAAATGCCGAGGGATGTTTCATGTGTTCACCTTTTCTATAGATCTCCAAGTGCCGAGGGATGTTTCATGTGTTCACCTTGTCTATAGATCTCCAAGTGCGGAGGGATGTTTCATGTGTTCACCTTGTCTATAGATCTCCAAGTGCCGAGGGATGTTTCATGTGTTCATCATCTTGTCTCTAGATCTCCAAGTGCCGAGGGATGTTTCATGTGTTCATCTTGTCTCTAGATCTCCATGTGCCGAGGGATGTTTCATGTGTTCATCTTGTCTATAGATCTCAAAATGCCGAGGGATGTTTCATGTGTTCACCTTGTCTATAGATCTCCAAGTGCCGAGGGATGTTTCATGTGTTCACCTTGTCTCTAGATTTCAAAATGCCGAGGGATGTTTCATGTGTTCATCTTGTCTATAGATCTCCAAATGCCGAGGGATGTTTCATGTGTTCATCTTGTCTCTAGATCTCCAAGTGCCGAGGGATGTTTCATGTGTTTACCTTGTCTATACATCTCCAAATGCCGAGGGATGTTTCATGTGTTCACCTTGTCTATAGATCTCCAAATGCCGAGGAATCTTTCATGTGTTCACCTTGTCTATAGATTTCCAAGTGCCGAGGGATGTTTCATGTGTTCACCTTGTCTATAGATCTCCAAGTGCCGAGGGATGTTTCATGTGTTCACCTTGTCTATAGATCTCCAAATGCCGAGGGATGTTTCATGTGTTCATCTTGTCTATAGATCTCCAAGTGCCGAGGGATGTTTCATGTGTTCATCATCTTGTCTATAGATCTCCAAATGCCGAGGGATGTTTCATGTGTTCATCTTGTCTATAGATCTCCAAGTGCCGAGGGATGTTTCATGTGTTCATCTTGTCTATAGATCTCCAAGTGCCGAGGGATGTTTCATGTGTTCACCTTGTCTATAGATCTCCAAGTGCCGAGGGATGTTTCATGTGTTCACCTTGTCTATAGATCTCCAAATGCCGAGGGAAGTTTCATGTGTTCATCTTGTCTATAGATCTCCAAGTGCCGAGGGATGTTACATGTGTTCATCATCTTGTCTATAGATCTCCAAATGCCGAGGGATGTTTCATGTGTTCATCTTGTCTCTAGATCTCCAAGTGCCGACTGATGTTTCATGTGTTCACCTTGTCTATAGATCTCTAAGTGCCGATGGATGTTTCATGTGTTCACCTTGTCTATAGATCTCCAAGTGCCGAGGGATGTTTCATGTGTTCATCTTGTCTCTAAATCTCCAAGTGCCGAGGGATGTTTCATGTGTTCACCTTGTCTATAGATCTCCAAGTGCCGAGGGATGTTTCATGTGTTCACCTTGTCTATAGATCTCCAAGTGCCGAGGGATGTTTCATGTGTTCACCTTGTCTATAGATCTCCAAGTGCCGAGGGATGTTTCATGTGATCATCTTGTCTCTAGATCTCCAAGTGCCGAGGGATGTTTCATGTGTTCATCTTGTCTATAGATCTCCAAGTGCCGAGGGATGTTTCATGTGTTCATCTTGTCTATAGATCTCGAAGTGCCGAGGGATGTTTCATGTGTTCATCTTGTCTCTAGATCTCCAAGTGCCGAGGGATGTTTCATGTGTTCATCTTGTCTCTAGATCTCCAAGTGCCGAGGGATGTTTCATGTGTTCATCTTGTCTATAGATCTCCAAGTGCCGAGGGATGTTTCATGTGTTCATCTTGTCTCTAGATCTCCAAGTGCCGAGGGATGTTTCATGTGTTCACCTTGTCTATAGATCTCCAAGTGCCGATGGATTTTTCATGTGTTCATCTTGTCTCTAGATCTCCAAATGCCGAGGGATGTTTCATGTGTTCATCTTGTCTATAGATCTCCAAGTTCCGAGGGATGTTTCATGTGTTCATCTTGACTATAGATCTCCAAGTGCCGAGGGATGTTTCATGTGTTCATCTTGTCTCTAGATCTCCAAGTGCCGAGGGATGTTTCATGTGTTCACCTTGTCTATAGATCTCCAAGTGCCGAGGGATGTTTCATGTGTTCATCTTGTCTCTAGATTCCCAAATGCCGAGGGATGTTTCATGTGTTCATCTTGTCTATAGATCTCTAAGTGCCGAGGGATGTTTCATGTGTTCACCTTGTCTATAGATCTCCAAGTGCCGAGGGATGTTTCATGTGTTCATCTTGTCTCTAGATCTCCAAGTGCCGAGGGATGTTTCATGTGTTCATCATCTTGTCTATAGATCTCCAAATGCCGAGGGATGTTTCATGTGTTCACCTTTTCTATAGATCTCCGCGAATCAAACCGGAACACATGGGTCAGAGGCGGACAGCGTGACCACTAGGCCACTCTGCCCCTAAGATAAACACATGTGTAGATACTGTATTGGGCAACCGCTGTGGCGCAGTGGCTGACACGCTAGCTTGAGGGCCTGGTGGTCGTATGGCCGAATCCCCGACCAGGCGGAATTTGTTTTTAATGGACTGGAGTTTCTAGTCACACACACACACACACACACACACACACACACACACACACACACACACACACACACTCACACACGTAAGTACTTTCTCCTGACTATAGAGGACATACACACACACACATATATATATATACACACACACACACACGCACGCATGCGCATACACATACACACACACAACCTGAGCATGTTTACTTCACAGCATATACTAAATTACAAAAGAACCTTTTTATTTTACGTTATAATGATAAGTCACATGATGTGTTAAATCACAATGGAAGCATACATTTCACACGATGCAATAAATCGCATGGGAAACCGTGTAATATTATTTCTACGGGAACTATCTTCTCTCTGTAATCTAGCAACTGAGCATGCGCGATGAACTCCAGAAATGCAGCCACGGATGTATTTACAAGACGCGTTCAACAGAGCAGAAACTATTTATGTACACACATTATATAGACAAATACAGACACAAACACATAAAGAGAACTATTCGCAAAATGTACGGCAGGCCCAAACGAATAGAGAAATACATACACGTAAAGTGGAATGAACATTAAAAAACAAGATATTTGAGAAAACCGCAAACATGAAATCTCAAAAAACTTGCGCGGAAAAATAGGCCAGACATGAGAAAGAAAACAGTGAAACGCATTACAGGAACATAAAAATAGCACGACAGGTACGGAATGATAATGAGAATAAAACTGTAATTTCCGCACGAAATTTCCGATCCTACAGAAAGGTGTTGATAAACATACCGTGTTCTATTTCTTTCATTTCTTGCTCCCATTGACCCGTCTTGCCAACTGCATCTTTCTGTTTTTACGTTCGGAGCGTTGACAGACAGGATCAAATAATCTCAGAGTGCTTATTTTTGGCACTAAATAACAAAGGGACAGGCGGGTGAAGGTGTGTGTTTCTCCATAAATTGCTGAGAACACCTTGGACGGCTGGGGAGACCAGTGTGAATGTTCTCACAGAAACCAATTCACAAAAACATTAGATCACCCGACTCAGCACAGGGCAATCGTAGTCTTGTGATCAACCACATCAGGAGAAGACAATAGTTGTTTAGTTTAGTTTAGTCGATGGATCAACATCACGGCACACGGGTGTAACCCATAAGTGCTCCGTTCTCCTCCTAACTCAAACCTGAGTCTGGAGAAACTCAGCTCAGTGCACGAACTCCGTAGCAATGGCGAGGATCCTTAAAATACGTTGGGTAGATTTTTAACTCCAAATTTTGCCCGGGCAGCGACGTTAGGCTACTCTTTTTCGATTTCCAACTGCCAAGGGATTTTTTACGTGCGCAACAATACACACGGGCGTCCGATCTCACTACCTAGAGACCAGGGGAAATTTTATTACTAGAAGTCCACGTGAAAAAAATATCCCGGCCCTCACCGGGGCTTGAACCCGGGACCTCCAGCATTCGAGGCGGACACCGTACCTCGAGACCACGCAGTCCCCTAGACAATATTTGTCTTTTGTCCAACCACATCAGGAGAAGATAATTGTGGTCTCGGGTCCAACCACACCAAGAGCAGACACGCTAGTCTTTTGTCCACCCACATTAGGTGCAGACAATCTAGTATTGTGTCAAACCACATCAGGAGCAGACAGCCTAGTACTTTGTCCAACAGAATCAGGAAAAGATAATAGTTGTCTTTTGTCCAATCACATCAGGAGAAGACAATCTAGTTCTTTGTCCAAGCAATTCAGGAGAAGCTAATAGTTGTTTTTTGTCCAACCACATCAGGAAAAAATAAGCGTGGTCTTATGTCCAACAACATCTGGAAAAAGTATTCGTTATCTTGTGTCCAACAACATCAGGAAAAGATAATAGTTGTCATTTGTCCAACCACATCGAAAGGATATAATCGTTGTCTTTTGTCCAACAAGATCAGGAAAAGATAATAGTTGTCATTTGTCCAACCACATCGAAAGGATATAATCGTTGTCTTTTGTCCAACAACATCACGAAAAGATAATAGTTGTCATTTGTCCAACCATATCAAAAGGAGATAATCGTTGTCTTTTGTCCAACCACATTAGAAAAAGATATTCGTTGTCTTTTGTTCAAACACACCAGAAGAAGATAACCTTTGTCTTTTGTCCAATAACATGTCTTCTCATCTCATCTCATCATGTTCCTCTTGTACCTTGCGGTTTCGAGGTGAAGTATAAACAGCAGGAGAGTGCCCGGTTATGGGCTTCATGTATCGATATTGCCATGGACTCTGCTATTCCCTCCGTCCAACTTGCTTGCGACAGGTCTTTCAGGACTCCCCTACTTTTGCACCACACGAAATAATAACTCGTGTCATTTGCAAAAGGAATGCAATTTATTTAGAACTAGCGATAAACAAGCTCTGCGAGCGGAATACTTCATTGACAATAAACAGCATGGTACGTTACATAGATGCAATGAAGAACTGATAATGATACTATTAAACACTAAACGAAATCTAAAGCCTAACAATCACTATTGTCTAGAAACTTATAGCATTCGTAAGGAACACGTCTACTCTCTAGTCGTCTCAGTCCTGGTCTGTCCTCACGCAACTCATTGCGTGTTCAAACACGGACGTTGGATTCTCCGTGCGCTGGTGAGTCTTGCGTGCATAGTGTCCCAGCACGCTGGCCAGCTCACTCGAGTAACCTGGTACTCCACGGTTACTCGTAGAAGCGAGTTTCCCAATGTCTTGGGGAAACCCTCGCTCAGCTGTACTTAATGCTCCCTTGGTTGACACAAGTGTGTCCCGTTGTGAAGCTATTTATAGCGCTGGTGTCTCTCCTGTCTGGTGTCCTCTACTAGACTCTGTCTTAGCTCTATTACTTATATTCTTAACTCTCTAAACACTTATTGGGATTTTGACAGGCTCCTCTTCCCTCTGTGAAGTGTTACACCCCTTTAACTCATGCTTGTAACACGTTGTATGGTCACAAAAGAAAATTGGCTGTCCAATTTTGTCAAAGATC
The DNA here is from genome assembly GCA_014155875.1 of Cepaea nemoralis. NCBI lineage: Eukaryota > Metazoa > Mollusca > Gastropoda > Stylommatophora > Helicidae > Cepaea > Cepaea nemoralis. The sequence goes on from JACEFZ010011364.1 coordinate 35,760, forward strand.
CAATAAGTTGTAAATCTCTCTTCTGGGGATAGAACAAACTCTCTTCTTCCCTTACTCACACTGTTCTATTTCTTCACTCGGCTAATTGAGTAGCCCATAGTATCAGTATAGTTGGCTATAGATCTTCTTGGGAATTGTTTTGATCCGGAACCGTTGTCTTATGACTTATGTCCTGACTTCCGTCTTTATGACCCTCTGTCTTCTGACTTCCGTCCGTTGACTTATGTCTTTTGACCTGTCCTCATATTGCCCAAAATGACAACCCAATACAAGTTGACTCTGTTATGAGTACAACACATGAGCATTAAATGTTCATGTTCCCAATAATATCAACTCCAACTCGTATACATAAAGTTCTACTCTTCACCTTCTCGCTTCCGCTTGTGAAGACATATTTTCAATGTTACATTAAGGTTTTTAAGAAGTTATTGTGTCCCCTGATTTGAGTTACTGTTCTTTGAAATAAATGGTGTATGCAACTTTTATGTGTTTGTTTTCCTGTTTGTTTGCGTGTTTTCTAATAAACTACAGTGTACTTAATTTACTAACGTGTGTATGCGTTACTATTCTACCTGTGTGTATTCCTTCGAGCGCCGTAAATCGGTTTATTGTGGTTACAAATGTTTGTTATTCTTATTTATGACCACAATTCCGTTTCAAGATGCTCAAAGTATTTTCCCTATCTAATCTACTAAAGTATAGCAGTAACACACATAAAACTTGACAACACATTGGTTACACAGATTGACACAGACAAGTCATAACAAGGCATTTTAAGCGGTGAACAAAAAATTTGCCGCTACCTTCTCTCTCTCTCTCTCTCTCTCTCTCTCTCTCTCTCTCTCTCTCTCTCTCTCTCTCTCTCTCTCTCTCTCTCTCTCTTTCAATGTTTAGTATTGTATACATTCTCTCCTCTCATTTACACATCTTTCATCCAATTTCATACCATTCTTGCTAAACCATTCAATCGTCATTAAAATATGGTTCATAATATCACGTAAATGAACCTTTACATTAAATGATTGGCTGACTTATTGAAGTCTTCACGCCAAATGACTGTGCGATTTGTTTGCACGTGTCATGACTATACAAAATATACAAGTTTGTGAGGATGGTTTGTTACCGATCCTGTAATACTAACTAATGTAATTTGGTGTGCTGTTCTAAATTATCCTAAGGGAAATAATCTAACTAAATTAATTACATTTAAGCAAATTGGGTTAAGTTACCTTAAAGTGTTATTGGTAAATGAAATGATGTTAATTCCTAAATGGTTGGGTTAGTTTAGAAATGATATTTTAAATAAATGAAGTTATAAATAATTATGATTATGCAGTGATAAGGTAAAGTAATATCTAACAATTGCATTTCTATTATTGGTGTTAACTTAAATGGGTTATTAACTAAATGATGGTGACTTCTAACTATCAAATAAGATAAATAAAGTTATATATGCATTAGAACATTTTGCATTTCAATTATTCATAGAAAAATGAGGTTATGCATACTGTTTAAAAAACAATGTTATATATATATATCACAGTTACATTTCTATATATAATTACACTAACTAATGTCGTCCTTTCAGGTGTGAAGATGGAGCAATGTTCTTTGTAGACTATTTTCTTAACATAGTTCATTTCGCCAAAGTCTTATCTGCTCTCCTTCCTGGGTAGTGTATAAATATATAGTTCCCTACCAATTTATGTAGGTTCACAGCTAACACTTCAATGTTAATATGGCTTATATATATGTTAGCGCTGCAGACATATTACTTATGCGTCTGTTCGTTTCACTGATAATGGCGCTGTTACTCTTACACAGTTTTACCAGCTTGGCGATGATAACGCACTTACAGTGTAACTTATTCACCACATACGGCACTGATCTAATTAGCAATTACAGTGTCACTGTTTCTGGTGATCTCTGGTCGATCTCTTCCTGTATATCAGGTATTTCAATGGTTGACGGTCGACTCAAAGTGTCTGCCAACGAGTTCAATCTCCCCTTTAAATGCTGGATGGTAAATGCATAGTTCTGCAGTATCAAAGCCCACCTGTAGACTCTGTTGTTGTGGGGAATGCCAGACTGCATAACAGACAACGGAGAATTGTCGGTTTCGATCACAAACTGTGCTCCTGCCAAAAACCTATGAAGTTTTCTAACACAATAGATTAAGCTGAGGCCCTCCAATTCTGATGCTGAGTATCTCGATTCAGCTGGGCTGATCTTACGACTTACGTACATTACTGGGTGGAACTTCCCTTCGTAGAACTGTCCTAGTACTCCAGATATGGAGATAGCACTTGCGTCTGTACGTAAGAAATAGGTAAGATTTTGGTTAGGCAAACGCAGGATAGGTGGAACACTGAATAAATATTTCAATTTTGATAGAGCACTAATTAATCCTGCATCTTGCACATTTAGTTTAGCCGAAGCTTTCAAAATATTCGAAAAAAAACACTGGTGATTTCCGCCAGATCGGGAATAAATTTACTATAATAATTCACAAGACCATGTAGACTTCGGACCTGTTTCTTGGTCGTTGGCATAGTCAAATTTAGAATCTTGGTCACGATTCTTTCATCTGTTCTGAGTTGGCCCCTGCAGATGGTATGGCCTAGGAAGTCAATCTCTTCCATGCCCAACTCTACTTTAGTGGGCTTGACTGTAAGCCCGAATACTCGCAACCTGTCGAAGACATGTCGTAGTTTCTGTAGGTGTGACGTCCAGTCTACAGTATGAATACATATGTCATCTATGTATGTAGAAGTATTGGTCACCCCGTGGAGAAGATCCCTAGTTAGACGGACGAAAGTCGCTGGAGCATTACGAAGGCCAAAAGGAAGAAATCGCCACTCATAGAGTCCTAAAGGTGTGGAGAAAGCTGTTAAAGGAATCGAATTTTCTTGCATCGGGACCTGCCAATAACCTTTCGTGAGATCAAGCTTGCTAAAGATGCGAGATGTAGACATATCAAGGATCAAATCCTCGCATGCTGGGATTGGTTCAGCATCAATTTTGGTTACTTTGTTCAAACGTCGATAATCGACGCAGAGTCGAATAGTTGAGTCCTTTTTGGCGACAAGGACGATAGGGAAAGAATATTCTGACTGAGATTTCTGAATTATTCCACTCGACTCAAGAGATAGTATTTCTTTGTCGAGATTAGCCCTATAATTTAGAGGGATGGAATAAGGTCGACACTTGATTGGGGTGTTGTCAGTCAGAATAATGGAGTGTTCTATTCTGTCTGTCTTTCCTGGGATGTCGGAGAAAATGTCTCTGTACTCCGTCACTAATTCTATCATCTGTCGTCGTTGCTCGTCTGTAAGTTTGGTTTCTATCTTTATGCTGTCGATGGTCCCAGTCGTGTCTACAGTAGGGACAGGTAATTCTATTTCGTCGTCATCTGTCTCGTTCAGTACTGTTGTTGTACTAGCTGCGTGTGCTGTTACCTGGCTAAGTGTGTTTGCGATGTCGTTGTCATGTGTCGCCCTACCTAGTGTAGTTGTGTTGTGTACGTCTGTCGTCCGATTACTTGGTGTGGGTGCATCTTGTTCGTCTGTCTGTAGTTCTTGTCGTGAAAAGTATGGTTTCAGCATGTTGATATGAAATATCTTTAATTTTCCCTTTATCGATATTTCATAATCGACATCTGATATTTTACGTTCAACGTTGAATGGCCCTTGCCACGATGTTAGTAACAAATTACGTTTATCCGGTAGTAAAAGCAGAACCTTCTGATTTGGTTCAAGGTGTATAGTTTTAGCACCCTTATTTGCATAGTCGCGGTTTCCTTTGCTCGACACCTGATTTAGGGGTCCAACAATATCGACCGCTACACACTCATATGGTCTAGATGCTAATAATGACCGTTGAACTTCGGCCGTCACATGCTTTCCCTTTCTTACAAGATGTTGACAAATAGTACATGAACGACAGAAAAATTTTATATCAGTACAGAATTTAGGCCAGTAGAAGTGTGACAAAATTCTGGCTCTGGTTTTGTCATAGGCCAAATGTCCAGCAAACGGTGACTCATGTGCGATCTTTAGCACAGTTTGTCGGTATGTTACAGGTAACACCGTTTGCTGAATTTCATGGTTATTATTTGTGTAATAACGCATGAGAATTCCGTTATGTTTTCTAAAATACCAAGATGCATTTTTAGTCACTTTCGCTCGCTCACCTAACAATTTAAAATAAGGTGCGATAGTTTGATCGGTGCTTTGTGCCTCGATAAATTTTTGTCGAGTACTGTTGGTATCGGCACCGCTGGGTGTTAACAGCTGTAACATCTCATTTTGTAAGTCAGTATAGTGTGTTTGCGTATCTGACCTTGTTACAGCATTAGCCATGTTTGTATGTTTCCAGGCTATTATGTCGTCGTCAGTACATTGCTTCAATGAAGCTAAACAGCCTAAAATCAGATCCGTGCAGGGATCTTGCAGGATTGCGCAAGTAAATGTGCCGGTAAGGAACGGGGTATTAATATGCGCTTTTGCCAGTGGGTATTTCTCAATGGTTCCAGAGAAAGTACGGCATTTGACAAATTCACCCGTGTAATCTTCTGGTCTGACCAGTTCTTTTCTTAAACCAAGTACAGTGCTGCCGCTATCGAGTAAACAATGGCATGGTTGATCATTGACCAATGCATCGTAGAACTTCAGTTTACCTCTAGAGGTACTTGCTGCATTAGCATCTTCATTGGAGGATGGTATCACGTGCCCACATTTCAATTTACCATCCGCATGAAACTGGTGACATGTGTCACATTTCTTAAAGTCTAATATGTCAGTAACTGCTGCCACACTTTCACATTCACTCGTTGGTAAAACATTTACAAGTTCCGAAGTCAATTTCACTATCATCGTCTGATGAAGTATCGATGAGTGCAGCAGTTATTTGCTTTCATTCGTTGCCTACCAAGACATTTATTACTATAGTGGCCATAGCTGGAACAAAAGTAACATTTAACAGCACGTTTAAATGAAGTTCTTCTACTTTCTTGCTTATTTATCACTTTTTCTAAGGTGTGAGGGATATGCCGGGTTCTTATCGCACATAGAGTAGCTAGGATGAAACAAACTACAATATCCACATTGAGGTGGCTTCTGGTACTGGTTTGTCTTTCTTACGATACTCTTTCTGATTGTAAGATCTACTCGGTACATTCTTTACAAAGGCAGTGATCTCTGTATCATGTGTAGTGGACTTAAATATGTCACGATTGGAAGAAAAATATGCCGACCCCCGCTTTTCTAATTGCTCAATGGATTCGATATCTGATTGTTGGAGAAACTTCGCAAAAGGGGTAGGGACGGTGGATATCACCTTGTCCATTACCATAAGATCTTGTAATTTATCATAGCTTTTGCCCACTTTCGCCGCTCTAGTCCATTTATTAAATGTGCTTTGCACGTTAGAGAGGTAATCTAAGAAGGTTTCAGTTGCCTTTGGCTTTATTTGGGAAAACTGAATTTGGTACCCAGTGGCATCTAGAAGAAAGTGTTGCATGATCCTATCGTGAATGTACTGATAATTGTTCCTTAGTTCTGTAGGTATTGATTCTATTACTTTTAATGGCTCCCCACTGAGGTTTCTCATGTAGATCATTGCCCAGTCATCCAAAGGTATTTTCTGAGTCTTCAGTTGAAATTCTATATTCTCAGTCCATGCAGAAATTGAATCCCCTACGCTATATGGTTTGATAAGGCCTTTATACTTACTAAACTTATTCTGTTCTTCTTGGCTCTTTTGTTTGCTAGAGGCTATCTGTATGTTTGAATCTACCTCCATTTCCTTCATCTTTAATTTAGTTTCTGCGTCTACCTGTATCTGTTTCTGTTTGGTGGCTTCCTCTGCTTGTCTGTTGGCTTGATCTAACTCTAGCTGTTTTTGCTTGGTGGCATGATCTAAATCTAGCTGTTTCTGTTTGGTAGCTTCCTCTACTTGTTTCATCTCTTTTTGATGTTGTCTTTCTAATGCTCTTTCGTCTCTCTCTAGAGCAGCTTTTCTCTCTGTTTCTTCCTTCTGTCGAGCTAATTCTTCTTTATATCTCTGCTCTACCCACTTCTCTAATTTGTCTCCAGTGTGGCCCATTTCCTTGCCCGCCTGGATACAATCATTTAGTGACGCCATTTTTTGTGGCCTTGTGTAATTATGTGTTAGTTATTTACATTCTTTCTGAAAAAAAAAAGATGCATGATTAACATAGTGTATATCAAAATATTTCAAAATTATACTCATCTAATTCTTTGGAAAATACGGTTCTTGGGATGTTCCACCGCTGTCTTCCCGACACACAAAAATGGTTGACTTGAGAACAAAACGGATGCTTCTGTTTAGTAGAGCATCAATATTTTAGAAACATGCATATGTTGTAAATAAATGTTTATCTTTCATGCGGCTGATGAATGAAAAATGTGATTTAGATAATGATAAATGATGTTAATGAATGAATGTTATGATTGTCTGAATGATTGTCATGATTCGTAAGATGATTCGTCAATATGACAGTCGCTGTCGTCTTGTCTTCACTTTCTAACTAGTTTGGTATAACTACGTTCCTAGGCTTCCGTTCAGTAGCTAATGTATTCACTTTGTACAAAAAGAACTTATTTTGCACAAATATCTACCTGAATAGATGGATGGTGACATTGATGGCTGTATCACACAAAATGAAATGTACACGATGGTTTGCTTGATAATTTAAATTCATATTTGTATACATTATCATTACTTTCAGTAGAATAACACACTTTCTAAATTTTCGTAGACTAACACAATTTGTAACTTAAACTTCCTTCATTGTGGTTCAAGCTCCACAAATGGTATGATATAAATTATCACACAGTAATGGTGTTAATCACTCACGTTATTCACAAAACACAATTATTTCTGCCATTTTATGCAAAATAAGTTACTGTTACTTTTAGATATTTTCACACAGAAATAATGTCGAATGGTGCCTGTTTACGTTGGTTCAGAGCCTTCTGATACCAATTGCCTGTTGACGTTGGTTCAGGGACTTCTGACACCAATTGGGGTCCTGCCTGTCAGCAACTTGCTTGCGACAGGTCTTTCAGGACTCCCCTACTTTTGCACCACACGAAATAATAACTCGTGTCATTTACAAAAGGAATGCAATTTATTTAGAGCTAGGCGATAAACAAGCTCTGCGAGCGGAATACTTCATTGACAATAAACAGCATGGTACGTTACATAGATGCAATGAAGAACTGATAATGATACTATTAAACACTAAACGAAATCTAAAGCCTAACAATCACTATTGTCTAGAAACTTATAGCATTCGTAAGGAACACGTCTATTCTCTAGCTCGTCTCAGTCCGGGTCTGTCCTCACGCAACTCATTGCGTGTTCAAACACGGACGTTGGATTCTCCGTGCGCTGGTGAGTCTTGCGTGCATAGTGGTCCAGCACGCTGGCCAGCTCACTCGAGTAACCTGGTACTCCACGGTTACTCGTAGAAGCGAGTTTCCCAATGTCTTGGGGAAACCCTCGCTCAGCTGTACTTAATGCTCCCTTGGTTGACACAAGTGTGTCCCGTTGTGAAGCTATTTATAGCGCTGGTGTCTCTCCTGTCTGGTGTCTTCTACTAGACTCTGTCTTAGCTCTATTACTTATATTCTTAACTCTCTAAACACTTATTGGGATTTTGACAGTGGTCGGCCTCTTCCTCTGTTTCCATCTGGTCTGTACATCATTGCTTGTTGTGGTATACTGTTGCCTGGTAACTTACTTGCATGGCTAAACCATTTGACTTGCTGCTTTCTAATAAAATCTAGTGCTGCTATAACTCCCACTTTAGTCCTGATTTCTTCATTTCTTATCTTATCTCTTCTTGATGCGTTGAGTATTCTTCTCAGGAATCTCATTACTGTTGTTGTGATTTTTTTCTTTTATCTTTTTTTGTTATTGTCTAGCTTTGGCATTAGTAGCATAGAGTTGGTAGGAAGATTGTATTGTAAAGTGCTTTCTTAGTAGTTATTGATACATGTTTGTTCTTTAGTATTGGTGCCATTTGTCCAATGAGTTGGTTCGACTTATTGCATTTATTTTCCATCTCATCTTCTGATCTGCCATTTGATGATATTATACTTCCTAGGTACTTGAAACTCTTTACTTGTTTCAAGGGATGTTCGTTTAGGTGAATAATTGTTGTTTTTTCTTCTTTAGTTATAGTCATTACATCTGACCAATCACATCAAGAGAAGATAATCGTAGTCTGTGATCAACGACTTCAGGAGACAACCTAGTCTTTTTATTACTGACATCAGGAAGAGACAATCGTTGTCAATTGATTACTCACGCCAGAACAGCGTAATTGTAGTCTTTTGTTCAACCACATGGGGAGAAGATAATCGAAGTCTTTTGATCAACCACATCAGGAAAGACGATGGTGAGCAAGGATCATGTCTTTCACTTAGCAAACCCTCCATTGACTTCCCCGCGGGCTATCCAAGGAAAGAGACAATATTTTGGGTGACGCCGAGAGGTCGCCCATGATCTGCTCTGCGGTTGAACTTATCAGGGATTACATGCGTACTGCAGTTAGAGAGTCACAATAATTAGTCACAGTGATAGTGGGCGACCACCACGCACATCTTGCATACGTGGCAAGGAGGGACACAGGCTTGGTCTGAATGAGAGAGTTGTTAGTCTCAGGCTTGAACTGATGCATAAACTTTATGATTTCGTCAGTTCTTACATAAATCAGACACCTGTTGCAACGGAGTGCTTAATCAATCAGCCAAACGATCCAATACCAAACAGTCAGTCAAGCCATTCATTCAACAATAAATCAGCCATACCATCTATTTACTAGTCAGTCTGGATCAGCCATACCATCCATTTACCAGTCAGTCAGTCACATCATCATTTACCAATCAATCAACCAAACTATCCACTTATCAAACAGTCAGTCAAACCACCCAATTACCAATTCATCAGCCAAACCATCCATTTATCAATCAGTTAGTCAAACCATCCAATTGCCAATCAATCAGCCAAACCATCCATTTACCAATTAATCAGCCAAACAAACCATTTATCAATCAGTCAGTCAAACCTTCCAATTACCAACCAACCAACCACCAACCAACCAACCACTAACCAGCCACCAACCACCAACCATCCAAAATAACAATAACTATCACCAAGGAACGAACCAACCACAATTAAACTACCCAATCAGCAATCCAGAAACAAACCCACCAACCAACGAAAACCAACCAAAGAAAATCAACCACCGACAGGCAACTAAAACCAACCACCAACACGCAACCAACGAAAACCAACCAACCATAACCGACCGGCGTAAGCCAATCCACCGAGCACCCACCATCAACTAGTCACAAAAAGTGGGTTAAAAGGCAAAAGGATCCACTTCAATTCACCGGGCTTTGCTCCATATGGGTCAGAGCAGTCTTGCCTAAACTCCTTAGCTCCAGCGACGACTCCCGGAAGTCTCGGAGAAAATTGCACTCGGAACCAAACCACGTGGCCTGGAATCCAACCCACAACCTTTGGAGCGTGAGGCAGGCAGGCAGGCAGGCGAACCCACATCGCCACGGAAGTTCCCTTGAACCAGCCATCCAGGCAGTATTGCTCCACAGCGGCGGGTTGCGCTTGTGGTTGCATCCTGCACAAATACACTGCGGCGGGCTGTGCTGGTTGTCGAATCCTGCAGTTACACACTATGCTGTTCTTGTGGTCGCATCCTGCACAGTTACACAGCGGCGGGTTGCATTAGGGGTCGAATCCTTCACACTTACACACCATGCTTTTTTGTGGTCGCATTATGCACAGTTACACAGCGGCGGGTTGCGCTTGTGGCCGCGTCCTGTACAGTTACACAGCAGCGGGTTGCGCTTGTGGCCGCATCCTGAACAGTCACACAGTGGCGGGATGCGTTAGGGGTCGCATCCTGCACACTTACACACCATGCTGTTTTTGTGGTCGCATCATGTGCAGTTACACTGCGGCGGGTTGCTCTTGTGGTCGCATCCTGCACAGTTACACAGTGACGGGTTGTGCTAGGGGTCGCATCCTGCACACTTACACACCATGCTGTTCTTATGGTCGCATCTTGCACAGTTACACACCACCTTGTGGTCGCATCCTGCACAGTTACACCACCTTCTTGTGGTCGCATCCTGCACAGTTACACACCACGTTCTTGTGGCCGCATCCTGCATACTTACACACCATGTTCTGCCAGTTGATCCAGCCTTTCTTGTGTCTGTCGTCAGGAATGTTGCATCACCTCCACCACTGTAAATATTGACTGGGCCATCGTGTCTTGAAGGACACACCCGTCCACTCCGACAAAAGTCACCGTGACCCAATTGGATAAGAGCGCTCGCACTTAATTTCCCATGTGTTGATTCCGACATATCATGTTCAACTCCTACACCAGTCAGTTGGGCTGCAATGTTGACTTCTAATTCTTAACTTGAGGACGTAAATTACAAGTACCTCAAAAGCCAGAGTGGGTTCACCTGATGGCGAGGGACACTGGTAATAGGGAAAGCTCGCCCAACATGCAAATATCAGTCCCGCGTAAACTGCGCTCAAGTTAAAAGCAAGGTAACAACAAACCACTCCGACTCCTTATGTGCGGCAGAATAATCTTCATGTTTTGCTGAAAGGCGAAGAGTTTAATGTAAGCGTAAGGCCCTGGTACAGTTTGTAGCGGCAACCTGCCTGTGGGTAGAAAGTACGCTCCTGGTACAGTGTGTAGCGGCAACCTGTCTGTGGGTAGAAAGTACGCTCCTGGTACAGTGTGTAGCGGCAACCTGTCTGTGGGTAGAAAGTACGGTCCTGGTACAGTGTGTAGCGGCAACCTGCCTGTGGGTAGAAAGTACGGTCCTGGTACAGTTTGTAGCGGCAACCTGCCTGTGGGTAGAAAGTACGCTCCTGGTACAGTGTGTAGCGGCAACCTGTCTGTGGGTAGAAAGTACGCTCCTGGTACAGTGTGTAGCGGCAACCTGCCTGTGGGTAGAAAGTACGCTCCTGGTACAGTGTGTAGCGGCAACCTGTCTGTGGGTAGAAAGTACGCTCCTGGTACAGTGTGTAGCGGCAACCTGTCTGTGGGTAGAAAGTACGGTCCTGGTACAGTTTGTAGCGGCAACCTGCCTGTGGGTAGAAAGTACGGTCCTGGTACAGTGTGTAGTGGCAACCTGCCTGTGGGTAGAAAGTACGGTCCTGGTACAGTGTGTAGCGGCAACCTGCCTGTGGGTAGAAAGTACGGTCCTGGTACAGTTTGTAGCGGCAACCTGTCTGTGGGTAGAAAGTACGCTCCTGGTACAGTTTGTAACGGCAACCTGTCTGTGGGTAGAAAGTACGCTCCTGGTACAGTGTGTAGCGGCAACCTGCCTGTGGGTAGAAAGTACGGTCCTGGTACAGTTTGTAGCGGCAACCTGCCTGTGGGCAGAAAGTACGCTCCTGGTACAGTGTGTAGCGGCAACCTGCCTGTGGGTAGAAAGTACGGTCCTGGTACAGTTTGTAGCGGCAACCTGCCTGTGGGTAGAAAGTACGCTCCTGGTACAGTGTGTAGCGGCAACCTGCCTGTGGGTAGAAAGTACGGTCCTGGTACAGTTTGTAGCGGCAACCTGCCTGTGGGTAGAAAGTACGCTCCTGGTACAGTGTGTAGCGGCAACCTGCCTGTGGGTAGAAAGTACGCTCCTGGTACAGTTTGTAGTGGCAACCTGCCTGTGGGCAGAAAGTACGCTCCTGGTACAGTTTGTAGCGGCAACCTGCCTGTGGGCAGAAAGTACGCTCCTGGTACAGTTTGTAGCGGCAACCTGCCTGTGGGCAGAAATAGCTGCTGCCTTGGGTGGGATTGGCTGGAGGAGGTAAAAGGACATGAATGACAGAGACATTCTGAAACAGGGCGAAGTGTTACTAGCTGTCACGCACACACCTAGATAGAACTCTCATAGATGAAGGAAAAGAAGACCGACCGACCAATCGACTGACCGACTGACCGATCGAACGAACGATCCACCTACGAACGATTCATCAATGACAGACCAACTACCGACCTGCTAGCCGACCGACTGACCGACGGACCGACCGACCGAACCACCGAGGATTTAGAAAATTTATTTTCAGTATCTGACATTATTTCCTTCTCCTTTCTTTCCGCATTATTTCCTTCTCCTTTCTTTCCGTTCATACATTATTTTATATGTTCATCGATTAATAGATAAATCATAAGCAGCACTATAATAAAAACAATGTGAACGCTCGGGGCTGTGCAAAAATCATGCCTACATAACTATCTAAAACTAATTATTATTATCACGGTAATTGTAGTGCGCCTAGGGAAAACTACAGTGGAATAAACATTATTAATACAGTAGGATGCTTTTTATGGACGGCAAGTCGTCTGTGGTCAGACGGCATCAGCAAGTCCTACAAAGGGCAAATGAAAACCGTAAATTGATTAGAGAAATTAGAAGTAAACAGTCAACTTTCTTTGGGCATGTTATGTGAAGAAATAAACTAGAGAAGTTGGTGACAACTGGCAAGATTGAGAGGAACGAACAAGGCAGAGAAGTCAATATCTGGATGGCTTGGTCACATGGCATGGTTGGGGTAAGAGCACGGAGGTGTTAGTTAGAAAGTTGTGTAGGAAGCGGAAGGTGCAGCACAATATTCGGGTTCCTTGCGTGAAAAGAAAAGAAAAGTAGTTCTCAAATCAGTCCTGGATGTCGTAAAAGGCAACTGAAAAGGGTTGAGGCGGGACAGGCTACCGGAACCCGTAGAAAGATTTAAAAGCAAGATTTAACCAAACATGAACCAGTGTTGAGTTCAACAATGTATAGAAGCGCTCGCTTTTAAACTTCCATTCTGCTGATGTCGAGGTAGCGGTTCAACACCAGCAACGGCCAGGTGGAATAAAATGTTACTTCTCGCCCCATGACTTGGGGTCGTAAATTACAAGTACCTCTGAAGTCGGAGTGAGTTGGCCTGATGGCAAGGGACACTGAAAATAGGTCAAGCTAATCCACACGCAAAACTCAGTGCTGTACTCTACAAGTAACAGCATGTGCATAGACTACGCTTGAGTTCAAAGTATGTGAACGAAAAATGAACCATTGCATGGATGAAGAAATAAGAACAGCTCGGGCAACCAAGATGAAAGAGGTCTCCTCTGGAAGCAGTGTGGCGTGATCCTAAGAAAGCCACAAGGATTCAGGATCGCCGACTTACCACCTTCCACAAAGGAACATCACCATAATTTGCACATGCAATCTCAGATCTACGTATGGACTGAGAAAGGCAGGACACGTGGTAGAGTAAAGGAGTGTCGGTCGAAGTGGGAGCCCGGGTCATTTTGTTAACAAGTCAAACAATGTGGATTGGAACTTATGACGGCCGGACCTGAATCAAGAAACTAACCACTTGGTCACTACAGTGACATAAAGGGAGAAAGCTAACCACTAGGTCACTACAGTGACATAAAGGGAGAAAACTAACCACTAGGTCACTACAGTGACGTAAAGGGAGAAAGCTAACCACTAGGTCACTACAGTGACATAAAGAGAGAAAACTAACTACTAGGTCACTACAGTGACATAAAGAGAGAAAACTAACCACTAGGTCACTACAGTGACATAAAGGGAGAAAGCTAACCACTAGGTCACTACAGTAACATAAAGGGAGAAAACTAACCACTAGATCACTACAGTGAGCCCAGAAACTAGAGAGAGAGAGAGAGAGAGAGAGAGAGAGAGAGAGAGAGAGAGAGAGAGAGAGAGAGAGAGAGAGAGAGACCTGACTACACACGGAGACCTAACTACACAAGGAGACCTAACTACACACGGAGACATAACTGCACACGGAGACCTAACTACACACGGAGACCTAATTACACACGGAGACCTAACTACATACGGAGACTTAACTACACACGGAGAATAGAATTAGAAGGGCGTGGCAGGAACTGCAGGAGATGTGAACAGATAGGACCACTTGTCATGAAGTGGTTGAGGGACCTATGTCCCAATGAGAGGACAGAGGCAGAATACTAACCCGAGTTACCAAAGCTAATGAAGTCATTTATACCCGAAGACCGTCTGTAGAATACTAGTGGCAAGTACGAGGCAAATTGGACTCCCTGACATGAAATACGAGTTTTTAAGCCAATGAACCTGAGATACGGGGTTTGACATAAGCTCACGGAGTCTCGTGTCCGACTTCACTGAGAATGATTTACGAGAATCATCGCTTGAACTTCGATCCGAGCCTGTAATGATCACTGGGCGGGGCTCTGAAACCCTGCTTGAAGTGAGAGAGAGAGAGAGAGAGAGAGAGAGAGAGAGAGAGAGAGAGAGAGAGAGAGAGAGAGAGAGAGAGAGAGAGAGAGAGAGAGAGGGGCAGGGGGAAAGAGATTGGAGGGCTGGGGGTTTGGGGGATTTGGGTTTTTTTTTGGTTGAAGTTCTAGAAGCAGGATTTGCGCATGTATGTTCCAAGATATTAATGATCGATCTCCACGGATGTGCGTATGTATCTTAGGTGTTACAAGTAAAGTTGGTATCGGGCGCTATGTGACGCCTTGCGTGCGTAGGGCGCATGGTGGTAAATGTGTATCTTTGTAGACCAACTGCCATGCCTTTATTTCCCACAACATTTCCTTGTGCTCAGTTTAGGCTTCAATGATTTGGGAGTTCAGGTCCCGATGTGGATTCAAACCTGTGATCACCGGCTGGAAGGCGAGCGTATAGCCCCTTGGCTGCCGCTGCTGTGTTATGAGATAACTATGATACAATTAGAGGGGCTTCTGTGTTGTGTGATACTTAAGATTCAATTGTGGGGGGTTGTTTTATGTGTTACTAATGATACACTTGTGGTGGATTCTGTGTTATGTGATACTTATGATACAATTGAGGGGGGGGGGGTGTATTATATGATACTTATGATACAATTGTGGGGGGGTAGTGTTATGTGATACTTATGATACAATTGTGGTGTGTTTTGTGTTATGTGATACTTATGATACAATTGTGGGGATGTTGTGTTATGTAATACTTATGATACAATTGTGGTGGGTTTTGTGTTATGTGATACTTATGATACAATTGCGGGGGGGGGGGGGGGGGTTAGTGTTGTGTTATGTGATACTTATCATACAATTGTGTGGGGGGGGGATGTTATGTGATACTTATGATACAATTGTGCGGGTAGGATTGTGTTATGTGATACTTATGATACAATTATTGAGGGTTGTGTTATGTGATACTTATGATACAATTGTGAGGTTGTTGTGTTATATGATACTTATGATACAATTGTGATGAGTTTTGTGTTATGTTAAACTTATAATACAATTTATTTATTTATTTATTTTTTTTTTTGGGGGGGGGGGGGGTTGTGTTATGTGACACTTATGATACAATTGTAGGGGAGGGTTGTTGTGTTATGTGATACTTATGATACAATTGTGGGGGAAGGTTGTGTTATGTGATACTTATGATAAAATTGTGAGGGGGGAGCGCTTGTGTTATGTGATACTTATGATACAATTGTGGTGGGGTTTGTGTTATGTGATACTTATGATCCAATTGTGGTGGGTGTTGTGTTATGTGATACTTATGATACAATTGTGGGGGAGGGGGTTGTGTTATGTGATACTTATCATACAATTGTGAGGGGGGGGGGGGTTGAGTTATGTGATACTTATGGTACAAGTGTGGGGGATTTTGTTTCACATGATATTTATAATACAATTGTGGGGAGTTCTGTGTTATGTGATACTTATGATACAACGGTGGGTAGTTCTGTGCTATGTGATACTTATGATACAATGGTCGGGGCTTCTATATTTGGTGATACTTATGATACGATGTGGGGGATTCTGTGTTATGTGATACTTATGGTATAATTGTAGGGGCTTCTATGTTATGTGATACTTATGATACAATTTTGGAGGTTTCTATGTTACGTGATACTTATGATACAACGGTGGGGGATTCTCTTTTATGTGATACTTATGATACAACGATGGGGGATTATGTGTGGTTGTTGCCACATATTGGAGGATCGACTTCGTTGCATTGCATCGTCCCATATAACTCTGTCTCCTTCCACAGGGCGGCCTGCTGAAAGCGTTACACAAAGCACGAACTCTGTAGCTCCAGTGACGACCCCTCGAAGTCGCTGAGAAAATTTTACTCTCGTGAACCGAACGACGTAGGCCGGCATTGAACCCACAACCTTCGGATCGTGAGGCAGGCGTTGTAATCACTTGGCCACGAAGACTCGCCGATGTACACAGATGTCTCCACATATTTCAGTTCCTGGCAGATGATCAGCCTGCATGACTCACACACTTTGCCCGTGACGCTGGTATCGAATCTGTTGGGCTTGTCTCCAGCTCACTGAACAAGGTTCATGAAAACCCTTTCAATCAACGCCAGAAATAACACGGTCAGTAATCCGCGGCACGAAGAACAAGCAAGAACATTTGTCGTTCTCTTCGTCAGACAAAACGGAGGATAATGGCAGTCTGGTTTCCTGACATGAAACAGATTAGAAGGCGAGACCAACATTCGCAAGAGTCTCCAAAGAAAATCTGTTGTTGGAGACGCAGATCAAAGATGTTGCTGTAGGGAGATTTCAGCAAGATGTTGTTGATGTGATGTGAGATCAGATTGTACAAATATGCATGCAGCGGAGAGTGTTTGCGTGGTTACAGGGTGGGTGGGAGGATTATCTGTTTAGATTGGAGAGGAGGACTGATGGAGGGTGTGTTGATAGCATGTGGGTTTAGAGTGCCAAAGACCGAGAGAGTGTGGATGTGTAGATAACATCAGGGGAAGGCGTATCATACCTTTACAGTGTCCGTGGTGTTATAATGTGATGCTTATCATTAACAGTAATATCCGTGGTGTTATAATTTGCTGTTCATCATTAACAATAATATCCGTGGTGTTATAATTTGCTGTTCATCATTAACAGTAATATCCCTGGTGTTATAATTTGCTGTTCATAATTAACAGTAATATCCGTGGTGTTATAATTTACTGTTTATCATTAACAGTAATATCCATGTTGTTATATTTTGCCATCGAGCTCCCCTTCTTGTCACCCCGCTACAGAGCCCCTCCCCCTCATCTAGCCACAACGCCACCACGCTCCCCATCTAGCCACCACGCTACCATGCTCCCCGTCTAGTTACCACGCTACAATGCTCCCCGTCTAGCCACCATGCTACCATGCTCCCCGTCTAGCGACCACGCTACCATGCTCCCCGTCCAGCCACCACGCTACCATACTCCCAGTCTTCACCACGCTACCATGCTCCCCGACCAGCCACCACGCTACCATACTCCCAGTCTAGTAAAACCAACCACACAGGTGGATGGTGGATACTACCACGCTAGTGAACTCCCGTCCCAAGCTGGTGTTCCAACAAAATGAAGTAGGCGTTGTTCTAACAAATGGAAGTTAGACACTTCGATAAAAAAAAAACAACAACAACGTGTATTGCCCCGACAAATGAAATAAGCGCCTGTGAGTTCTATCAACAAAAACTCAAAACGTTGAGATTAGTGGGCTGCATGTGATGGGGTATTATTGGATATCAAATCGTGCTGTTTATTGCCTGTTTGCGTGTGCGACAGGCACGAAATGAAGTGAGTTGTAGCAAGATTACTCCTTCACTCAGCGATTCCCAAACAGGTCGCGCCACGCCACGACATTGAATTCATTCACCTGTGTTGTCTGGCACGTATGGCTGATTTGAGTCAAGAACCGACTTCACAGCACTCGGGGAATTCTCATACGTGCTCCGTCCTCACCTGCAGGAGCTATAGAAGTAGAAGAAAGTGCCAGAGATAAGAGAACACACGTGAAAGCTAGTTGCATGTTCTTTACAGGACGTTGCCGTCAACCACAACATTTGTTGGCTGGTTGGGATTTCTTTGCATGTTTACGTTCAGTAGTGTGCCATTTATTCTTTCGCATATCCTTTACAGGACATCGCAGTCAACACCAGCATTTTTCAGCTGTTGTTGATGTCTTGGCAAGTTTCACGTTCAGTAGTTTGCCATTTCTTTCTGAAAGACCGGCTCACATACCCTCCGTAAGTAATAAACGCGAGGCGATGCGCTGCCGAATCTCGCACGGCTGTGTTTCGTATGAGAGTATACAGGATTACGAACAACGTCCTTAACTCCTTCGCCAGGGAGACCGCGAAAAACCTGCATCATACCATTACATGAAAATCAACGCAAGACGGTCTGCTTCCGAATCACCCACAGCTGTGAATGTGGTATGCGGGATTACAAATTGCGTTTGTGACCATTCGCCACAGCTCCGGCAGAGGACACACTGCACAACACATACATTGGAAGCTAAAGTAACTCGACCACGAATCGAGCCTCTCACCTCCACATGAACACTCAGCCTCGCTGCAGGAACAAGCGTAGCATACCAATTATAGTCCATTCACATTTGCTTTCCTCCATATAAAAATTCATATCTCAGTAACCAACTGAGGAAAAATGACGAGATTTAGCATATAACCTTATCATTATGTCCACCCAACAAAACAAAACAAAATTGATCGTGAATGAAGGCATTCATTTCTGAGCGGACTATAGACACCCTACTACAGAGGCACTTAAAGGCATCCTAAATATACAGAGACATTAACAAGCATTATGAAATGTAATTACCTATACGGCTATATATAAGTTAGCTTGGCCGCTCGTCCAGGATATAAACAAATAAACTTCAACTTCTGGTGAGCTGATGTCGGGGTAGGGGGTTCAATCCCTACACCGGACTTAAGATTAATTTAACCGTTGACTTCTCGTTCATAGAGAAATAACAAACTCCTGATCGTAAATTTGCCATGAAAATTAACTTGGCATTGATCATAACGCCCCACAGATATTGTAACATTGAGTATAAGCCTGTATCGGTCAGATTGTGTCAGCATTGTTCTAGTGATTTACTGAGTCAGATTGTGTCATCATTGTTCTATTGGTTTACTGAGTCAGACTGTGTCATCATTGTTCTATTGGTTTACTGAGTCAGATTGTGTCAGCATTGTTCTAGTGATTTACTGAGTCAGATTGTGTCATCATTGTTCTATTGGTTTACTGAGTCAGATTGTGTCATCATTGTTCTATTGGTTTACTGACTCAGATTGTGTCATCATTGTTCTATTGGTTTACTAATTTTCTTTTATTCACACGACAACATACCACACCAAGCAATAATGTATAGACCAAATGGAATCAGAAGAAGAGATTGACCAGTAAACGATGGACAGAGGGAATAATAGAGTCCATGGGAATCTCGATGCATGAAGCCCATAAACGGGCACTCTCCCGCTGTGTATACTTCACCTCGACACCGCAAGGTACCAGAGGAACATGATGAGATGAGGGTGATGAAATGAGATAAGATCAGACGAGACAAGATGAGATGGGATGAAAAGAGATGAGATGAGATGAGGATTAGTGTAAGCGACTGTACCCGTTTCGTTCATTGTTCCAATCCAGTTGAGAACGATTATTCTATTGTCAACAATGACCGTGAAGATGTTTCATCTATTAAAAGTTAGGAGACAGGATGTCAGCCTTCTAGAAACAACAGCAAACAACAGGACAATTGTAGGCCGTAGGACCACGGCATTGGCAAGGATACCTAATTTAGCAATGTTACATACAACAAATAAGTGCAGTATACGTGGTTTCTGTTCACACACATCGGGACTTCTCCGCTGCAAGGGATTTCGTGCACAGTGTTTATAACCTCATTATAAGATGTAAAAAAAAGATCTAAAGCATGTATGGAAATGGAGCGAATGTATTTGTAAAACTCACAACTCAATCTCACATGTCACATGATCATGTTTTCACGTTGATGTGTGCGGTTTTGATTGTATGTGATTAGGAATTGATGATTTGTTCTGAAATTATAAAGCGTGTTTAAGCATTATATGAAGGTATGTCGAGACTCCTTTCTGTTCCACTTTTCACATGGGAAGTGAGGAGCATTTTATGTGATATTCATTGGCACAGGAATGGAGCATATTGCCGTGAAGTTGGAACTGCGATTAACTAACTAACTAACTAACTAACTAACTAACTAACTAATAAATTATATTTTCATCTTACCATGACGTATATTGAGATTTCATGTTTTATTCCTAGAGTGAAGCATATTTAGGAATTAATGTTTTGTTCTTAGGTTGAGCATATTTAGGAATTCATGGTTTGTTGTTAGAATGAGGCATGTTTTGAAACAACTGATGTTTTGTTCTTAGAATGAAGTATGTCCTCATGCTCCAGGAGCTAAATACAGACAAATACCATTGTCCTGGGTACGCCAGTTATATAAACCCTACTGGGCAGAAGAGACATGGACAAGGTCTGCTGGTGAAGGAAGGAGTGAAGCATGTGGTACTCGACTTGAGCCAGTGGAATCACAGTGCAAGAGAGGTCCAGGGTATACAAATGGAGATTGGTGGCTTAAGTTGGAACATCATAAATTTATATGCCACAGTGGACTGTTTTGTCAGAAAGGAACACTGGGACTGGCTTAAGGAATTGGAGGAAATACCAGGTGATAGGCTACTCATATGCGGAGACTTCAATGCGAGGAACAGAGATTGGGACAGTAGTGGAGAAAACCGACAGGGAATTGCCCTTGCGGGTGTCATGGTGGACTCAGACGTGGTCTGCATAAATAATGGTAGGCGGACTAGAATGGCAATGAGGAAATACCTGGCGATGCAGACACAGTTATTGACTTGGCACTTGTCTCCCAGTCATCAGTCCTTGATGTAAAGTGGACTGTTTTGAATGACCATGGGAGTGATCACATGCCATGCTCAGTCCTGATCTCTAAATCCAGGAAAGTTAAGGCTGTGAGAGCGCGCAATACCTTCCGGTATGAGTGGACCAATAGCCTTCTTGGACGCCTCAGACAGGGGGCATGCAAAAGGACTGTTAAAACGCCTTTTTTGCACCCCCTCATGGTGGACCCCAGAAGTAGACCATGCTTGGAAAGTAAAGAGAGCTGCAGTGAAGCAGCTAAGGAAAGTGCGACAGACATATCGAAGCTCAGGAGAAGAAGTGGACACAGCGGAAAATGTCAAGAAAGACAAGGTGGAGGATTTCAAGCGCTGTGCTGCAGAGGCCAAACAGGCAAAATGGGAATGCTTCATGGAGGAGATTGGAGGTGATAAAACACTGCGAAAATTCTGGAAACTGCACAGACAAATGCAAAGAAAAGATCGGCCTATGACAGTGGGAATAATTTATAGAGATGATGGTGTGCGCGTGACAACAGACAAAGAGAAAGGGGGGCGTTTCTCCAGAGATTTTTAGAGCAGACCAATCATAATGATGCGGGCACCAGGGATGCAGTTAGAGAGGAGTTATCTAGCACCATAAAGAATATGCATTATGAAGACATCATACGGGTTGAAGATGTTAAACATATTTTGAAAAAGGCAAAAGACACGGCACCAGGGCCCGATGGGGTTAGATATGGTCACATGAATGCATACCTGAAGGAGATGACCGACTGCTTTAACCAGAGCATTAGGACAGCATCAGTACCGCAGGATTGGGTGCACAGCTAAATCATCCCGCTCCCAAAACCATTCAAGGATAATTCAAAGCTTAGCGGCTTTAGGATCATTACCTTTCAAAATACAGTTGGAAAAGTTCTAGAGAAGATAGTCGCTGTCAAGTTGCAAGAGATTTTGGACAGGGGGAAGCTTCTTCCAAGAGGCCTGGGGAGCTACAGGCCAGGAAAAGATACCTGGTCAAATGAAGCCACTTTTGCCTTTGATGTGTATGAGGAGTTCCAGAGTAGACAGGAAACAATGGCGGTAGCGCTTGATCTCGAGGATGCGTACAATAGAGTTCAATATGATATTTTGATGACCGCTACTGATGGAGAAGGTGGTCAATCCCTGGCTGGTGAACTGGATAGCAGCCGTCCTGCATTCTCGTCGGAGTTGCTCTCCGTCTGGGTGCATGGACCTCAGAGTCACATATTTTAACCGAGGAACTGCCACAGGGATCTGCAATCTCACCGGTGCTCTTTAACGTGTATACGAGCAAGATTGCAAACCTAGAAGCACCAGGGGTTGGAAGGATACTAACATTTGCAGATGATATTCTTACATATAGGCAGGGGAGCGATAGGGAGAAAACAGCCCAGGAGCTACATGCAATAGTAGACAAAGTGATTTACTGGTGCACTGAAATGAGTGCTGTCATCCACCCGGAAAAGGCGGCTGTTTTGTGGTGCTCTCTGGACAACAGGATTGTGAGAATTGATGTCCCAAGCCTCGCGATAGAGGGTAGAAGCGTCAACAGAGAGAACAAACTGAAGTGTCTGGGAATCACATTTGACAGTAGCCTGTCCTTCAAGGACCATATGGAGACCGTTGTGACAAGATCTCAAAAGGGACTCAATGCACTTACAAGTAAGGCTGCAATGGACACAGAGCAGAGAATGCTTTTCACACTATACCAGCACTTGATCCTCCCAGTGATTGATTATGGACTAGGACTGCTCACTGTCTCAAAGAGTCAGCTGGTGAAATTAGAGCGCATACAGAACGAAGCTATGCGGGTCATTCTGGGATGCACCAGAGACACCCCAGTAGTGTGTATGCGTTACATCCTTGGTTTGCCGACTGTTGCTGGTAGGCTCAAGGTGATGCAGGCGAAGGCATACCTCAGAGTAGCTGCAGACACAGATCATCCGTTGCATGAGGCGCTGGACGCAGTTAAGGGTCAGCGACTGATAAGAGGGAAATCATGGATGGCTCAGGCGGAGGATACGATCAGACAGGTGTGCATCTTGGAGAACATTAGGCGAGGAGAGGAGTGGGTCAGAGTGCCAGCGGAGCAGTCAGACTTGTGCAGAGTTATAATCACATTGAGCCGGGAGTGCAGGGAGTGGCCAGCAGGGGCCACGGAAGTGGAAATCCAGCAACTAATTCAGGATAATGCTCGCTCGGGTGATGTGATTATCTACACAGATGGTTCGGTGTTGAGAGGTAGGAGAAGTGCCTGGGGGTTCTTAGCAAAAGCTAATGGTCGACGTTTGGTGCAGGAGAGCCTGGCATATGATACCACAACATCTAGCTTAAGAATGGAGGTGGAGGCGGTCAGTGCAGCTTTCCGCTGGATGGAGAATACGATACACACACACATCGTGATTGTAACTGACTCAGAAAGCATGCTGAGGAAGGTGAGGACAGGCAAGCTTCGTGCAGAGTGGCTTGCTTCGCTTCGGAGGTCACGGGTGGCAAGCATCGCCTGGATCTTTTCTCCGGGGCATGCCGGTGTGCTGGGGAATGAACAGGCGGACAGATTGGCTGGCTCTGCAAAACTTGGTGGAGTATTGATGCATGACAAGGCAGACTTGGTTGTGGCCTTGTGGGAGCACGTGTGCACCTCGGAGAAGCAAATGGATCACCATGGTCTGGCAAGAATGAGACAGCGAGGAGTGACGAGGAGATCTGACCGGCGCTCGACGCTCAGAGGAAAGGCGAGACGGACATATAATCATATTGCTACTGGTACTATTGGTGTTGGAACTCTTCGCTGGCTGCTGAGGATGGGGACGGGGCGCTTATGGGAATGCCCCGAATGCTGTGATGTCGGTTCCTAAATCAATCAATCAATCAATCAATCAATGAAGTATGATGAGGAACTGATGTTTTGGTCTTAGAATGAAGCATATTTAGGAATTGATGGTTTGTTGTTGGGCTGAAGCACGTTTATGACATGAACATTTTGATGTTAGAATGAACATGTTCAGGAACTGATGTTTGTTCTTAGATCAAAGCATGTTTAGAGATTGATGTTTTGTGCCTGGGATGAAGGTTGCTTAGAAACTGATGTTCTCATCGTAGAATGAAGCATATTGAGGAATTGATGTTTTGTTCTTGCTTTCGCTTTCATTAAAAGAGATTATACAGTCATAAACGTACCGTGGGGAAATACCAAATTTACATTCTGAAGGTCAGACATAAACCCCCATTTTGGGAATCCCCGGCGCCTCGCCACCCATTCCTTTCTTGAGTTTTCTTCTACTTTAATCCCCCACACCCCCCACATCCCCCTCATACACATCCCTGTAACACTGATAATTACGTGGCGGGAACAAGTCGAAGTCAGAGAATTTCTTATCCATTTATTTTAGCACCTTTGTAATGCCTGTCCCAATTTCTTACTTTCCTTTCTAATTTGTTTCATTTTAGTAGCATTATAACGCATGCCTCAATTTCTGAACTTTTTAGTTCCAGTTAGTTTATTATCAGAATTATGTCCGGCCCAATTTCTTATCTTTCTAGTTCCATTTATTTTAGCATCATTGTAATACACGTTCCAATTTCTTATCTTTTAAGTTCCAATTATTTTAGCATCACTGTAGCACATGTTGCATGTTCTTATCTTTCTAGTTCCATTTATTTTAGCATCATTGTAATAGATGTTCCAAATTCTTATCATTCTAGTCCCATTTATTTTAGCATCATTTTAATACATGTTCCAATTCCTTATCTTTCTAGTTCCATATATTTTAGCATCATTGTAATTTTAAAAAAAAAATAGTTGCTTATCCTTTACAGGACGTTTGCAGTCAACACTAGAATATTTTGCTGTTGTTGATGCCATGGCAAGTTTACGTTCAGTAGTTTGCCATTGCTTTCTGAACGAACGGAACCCATACCATTTCGTAAAAACCAGCGCAACGCGGTCTGCTGCCAAATCGCTCGCTGTTGTGTTTCTAAAGCGGGTATGCGGGGTGATGAACTGCGTCGGTAACTCCTTCGCCACGGAGACGGTATCATTGTAATACATGTGTGAATTTATTAGCTCCCTAGTTCCATTTATGTTAGCATCATTACAATGCACGTCTACTTTCCTATCTGTCTAGTTCTATTTATTCATGTATCCTTGTAATGCATGCCTCAATTTCTTAACTTTCTAGTTTTTATTTTAATATTAATGTGATGACTGTCACAATTTCGTATCTGTCTTTTTTTTTTTTTTTTTGTTCGCATATCCTTTACAGGACATCGCTAATCCTTGTAATGCATGCCTCAATTTCTTAACTTTCTAGTTGTTTTCATTTTAATAGTAATATGATGACTGTCACAATTTCTTATCTGTCTAGTTCCATTTATTCATGTATCCTTGTAATGCATGCCTCAATTTCTTAACTTTCTAGTTTCATTTAGTTTATTATTAGTATTATCCCTGACTCAATTTCTTATCTGCCTAGTTCCATTTGTTTTAGCATCCTTGTAAGGCTTCTAAGGCATCCTTCCGTCAGTCAGGTCTTAGTCAGATATGACTGAGCTACCGTATAACAGTAGACGGTACTACCTGGTTTCTGTTAGCGCCGAATGTTGGGCGGCGCTTACCAAACCCGACACCCCACATTGTGCCAACGGCTTCGGGCGGAAGAGCGCAATTGGGAGGGTACAAGCCTTACCCTGGTGCGAGAAATGCAAGCTAAAGACAAAATTGTCATGGCAGGGCAGACCAGGCCCTAAGCCTTGGTTGGCGACTGGTCTAGGATCGAAGCTCCGACAGGCGGACAGTTAGAGCATTGCTTTGCTGATCCGGCAGCTTCTGCAGCTTGTCTTGTTCCAGATGTAGGGGTGCTACCTTTCCTCTGGAGTGAACTAGGCAGGCCGAGAGAGGGATCATGCTGCATGGGCAACACATGATCTCTATATTTTAGCCCAGGCTTTGTTAAAACCTTGACTGGAGAAGTCATCACTGATAAGAAACAGCAGATGGACAGATGGGTAGAGCACTATTTGGAGCTTTACTCAAGTGAGACCAAACTAGCGGATAATGCCTCAACGCCATAGAGGCTCTACCAACTCTTGACCACCTGGACACACTTCCCACCATAACAGAAGTTAAGTGTGCTATAAATGAACTTGCATCTGGCAAGGCTCCAGGTAAGGATGGGATTCCAATAGAGGTTATCAGGAGTGGGCAAGACACACTCACTATACAGATCCACCAGCTAATAGAGCTATGCTGGCGTGAAGGAGAAGTCCCACAGGATTTCAAAGATTCAAGCATCATAACACTGTACAAGAACAAGGGCGATCGGAGCGACTGCAACAACTATAGGGGTATCTCACTTCTGTGTATTGTTGGAAAAGTATTTGCCAGAATTGTTCTGCGCAGACTTCAAGTCCTAGGAGATCAAGTCTACCCCGAATCACAGTGTGGCTTTCGACAGAACCGGTCTACCACTGATATGATATTCTCATTGCGACAAATGCAAGAAAAATGCCGTGAACAGAATCAACCACTGTTTATTGCCTTCATCGACCTCACAAAGGCATTTGATTTGGTCAGTCGTGAGGGTCTGTTCAAGGCACTAAAGAAGATTGGCTGCCCACCAACTCTTCTGTCCATTGTGGAATCGTTCCACACAGGCATGAAGGGTATAATCAAGTTTGATGGTGCAACTTCTGAAGAATTTGAAATCAAGAGTGGAGTTAAGCAAGGTTGTGTACTAGCTCCCACCCTCTTTGGAATATACTTTTCACTTCTACTGAAATATGCATTTCGTGATCAGGATGGTGGTATATACATTCACTCACGCTCAGATGGCGGCCTCTACAATGCTCAGAGATTGAAGGCTAAGACCAAAATTAGGAGGGTACTGATCAGAGAGTTGCTTTTTGCAGATGATGCTGCAGTTACGACCCACTCTGAGGAAGAATTGCAATGTCTACTATCTGCATTCTCCAATGCTTGTTCTGAATTTGGTTTAACAATTAGCAAAAAGAAGACACAGATTATGTCACAAGGTGCACATGGGGTACCATCAATCTTTATTGACGACGCCGAACTAGAGATAGTAGACCATTTTACATATCTAGGATCAGTGGTAAATAGCAAATTATCCCTAGATCAGGAAATCAACATCCGGATTGGTAAGGCAGCAACAACAATGAACAGGTTAAGAAAAAGAGTCTGGGAGAACAGGAAGCTTACTGCCAAAACAAAAGTCCTTGTCTATCAAGCCTGTGTCCTTAGTACTCTTCTCTATGGCAGTGAAACCTGGACAACTTACTCACACCAAGAGAACAATTTAAACAGCTTTCATATGCGGTGTCTGCGAAGAATTCTTGGTATTAAGTGGCAAGACAAAATCACAAATACTGAAGTATTGGAAAGATCAGGTTGTGTGACAGTTTATTCCATGCTCAGTCTTCGTAGACTTAGATGGATAGGACATCTTAGGAGGATGGATGATGGTAGAATACCAAAGGATATCTTTTTTGGTGAATTACAGATGGGTAAGAGATCTCAGGGTCGGCCTCTACTACGATACAAAGATGTGTGTAAGCGGGACATGATTGATACAGGCATTGATAATGCACATTGGGAGCAAGTCGCCGCTGAACGTGTTGCATGGAGGGCAAATATCAGAAATGGAATAAAGTCAAAGGAGAAAATTATTGCAGAAAAGTCACACACCAAGCGTTTGAGACGTAAGATGGTGCATGATGGTGGAAATGACCACGTGTTCAGATGCACCCACTGTGAACGGACATTTACAGCGCAAATTGGCCTTATCAGTCACACTCGCTACCGCCATAGTTAAAAGTTATTATGCCTTTTTAAAGCACAAACTATCGTCTGTCAAGACGGCAAGGTGCCAATGTGTGTAATGTGTAAGGCTTCCATTATTTTTCTTCCTATGTAAATGTATAATGCTCTTGATGAACGAAAGACGAGTGATTGGAAGGGCCGAATGTAAGACGGGACTGCGCGCCCAATTTGTGACCCTAATAAAGTTGATTTGATTTGATTTGATTTGATTTCCTCAATTTCTTATCTTTGTGAGCCAATTCTCCAAAGGAAGATAAAGGAAGACAGAAGAAAGGATACAATAAAGAAGGTTGTTCTTACTTACCCATATCTTGAGGTATAATAAAGGTTTATTAGCTCTAGTACACAGTACAACATACGAATGGTCTCCACATTCACCCATGTTTCCCGGAGTACTCAGTACAACATACGAATTGTCTCCACATTCACCCATGTTTCCCGGAGTACTCAGTACAACATACGAATTGTCTCCACATTCACCCATGTTTCCCGGATTACTCAGTACAACATACGCATTGTCTCACATTCACCCATGTTTCCCGGAGTACTCAGTACAACATACGCATTGTCTCCACATTCACCCATGTTTCCCGGATTACTCAGTACAACATACGCATTGTCTCCAAACTCACCCATGTTTCCCGGAGTACTCAGTACAACATACGCATTGTCTCCACATTCACCCATGTTTCCCGGAGTACTCAGTACAACATACGCATTGTCTCCACATTCACCCATGTTTCCCGGAATACTCAGTACAACATACGCATTGTCTCCACATTCACCCATGTTTCCCGGAGTACACAGTACAACATACGAATTGTCTCCACATTCACCCATGTTTCCCGGAGTACTCAGTACAACATACGCATTGTCTCCAAACTCACCAATATTTCCCAAAGTGCACAGTAAAAACCCGGTTAACAGAAATCACAATGGGGAAAATAACAGCAATAGTAATACTAAATTAATGTGAAGCTAAACCACGACACAACGAATCCGACGTTTCGATCATAGTGATCTTCTACAGGAACATCACAAAGAAATGAAATTAGACAAAATAAGATAGAAATAAACATGTAAACAAAACAGTGTTAGTATTGAACGTTGATAGAGCATTGTGCCTGTTGTCATTTCAAAAAATGTCCTGTAACGGACATGAAACACAGGTAACATACCACTGTATGCAATTAATTGCCCGAGGTAGGAAAACCTGTTGGCTTGTTCAGGTATAATTCCGTTCACTGAAATGTTCACAAATATCTTGGTTCTATCTTTGTGAATGATCACAGTATAAGGTGGAAGCTTGCGTAAATCCTTGGTGGTGGTGGTGATGATGATGATGATGATGATGATGATGATGATGATGATGATGATGATGGTGGTGGTGGTGGAGAAAGTTATGGTGGTTATAGTGATGATGATGATGCCGATGTGGTGGTACTGATAATGGTAATACAAAAGAGGATTTAATGTTTTGCGCCATTTTACTAGTATTGAAATGCCACTCACCCAGAGAGAGAGAGAGAGAGAGAGAGAGAGAGAGAGAGAGAGAGAGGGAGAGAGGGAGGGAGGGAGGAGAGAGAACGACCGAACGAACTTTATTTTCAAATGATCACAAATTTGGCACGCAGACCCCTCTTACATTCGGCCCTTCCAATCACTTATCTTTCGTACAATTATCCACTGTGCATGTTACATTCACATCGGAAAAAACATTGTCACACGAAAGTAGTGAACATAAACAATGTTATGGGATAGAGAGCGGGGGGAGGGGAGGGAAGACACACACATACACACTTATGCAGAATGAAAGGATATTTAATATACACAAGAATTACTTAAAATAACACACATTTCGCTTGGATAAATGGAACAGGGATGGGTACAGTATAAGTGATATGTTGTCGACTCATATCAACACATCAAACCAGGAAGTCATACACATATAGTAAACATTAACAAGTACTACAGTCTCTGAGCAGGTTGTGAGACTTGTATTGATGCCTTTCAGTGTCCCTGTCCGGAACGCCATGCATCTTCAGTGATACAGCCACGCATACCTGCTTGATACATTTGGTTGCATTGTTAGTCTCTTCCGACTCTGCCGACTATTTCGTCCTCGAGAACTCTCTTTGTTGTCTCTGCAGGTCTCAGAATGTGTCCAAATTGTGACAGCATTCGTCTCTTTTTGTTATTCATATCTTCATTAATATCGTCATACCATCATCATCATCATCATCATCATCATATTTCAAAACAATGTTTTCATGTAGTGAATTTGAACAGGATTGACCAAGCTTGAAAGATTTATCGTATTACTTTGTTTATGTTGCGTGATTTCTGCAGTATGCAACTGATGAGACAGAACGCAATATGCCAGGCAATAAATCGCAAAATCTATTGTTTGCGTCTTCGTCATCATACTAGTGGCATCTTGCCGTCTTGACAGAGGATAGTTTGTCATATTGTGCTTCACAAATTGCATAATAACTACAGTTTAAAGCGGGGACCAGGGATGGAGTTATACCTCCCTATAGCACAAATCCTGGGCTGAATTGCAGGGAACATGTGTTGCCTATGCAGCATGATCCCCTCTCGGCCTGTCTAGTTTACTTCAGAGGAAAGGTAACACCAATACACCCGGAACAAGACCAGCTGCAGACGCTGCCGGATCAGCAAAGCAATGTTCTAACTGGCCTCCTGTCGAACTTCGATACTAGACCAATTGTAGACTAAGGCTTAGGACCCGGTCTGTTCTGCCATGACAGTTAGTCTTATCTCATATCATCTTGTTCTCTAGTACCTTGTCGTGTCGAGGTGAAGTATAAAAAGAGGGAGAGTACCCGTTTATGGGCTTCATGCATGGAGATTCCCATGAAATCTGCAATTCCCCCCTGTCCATCGTTTACTTGGCCGGCCACTTCTTCTGTTTCCATTTGGTCTGTACATCATTGCTTGTTGTGGTATACTGTTAGTTGGTAATCTAGTTACATGGCCAAACCATTTAGTCTTTAGGTTGTATTTCCTCGCACTAGCGCTCATCCACCCGAAGCCGTTGGCACAGTGTAGGGTGTTGGGTTTGGTGAGCGCCGCCCAACATTCGCCACTAACAAAAAGCAGATAGTACAGTCTACAGATATGGTAGCTCAGTCATATCTGACTGAGACCTGACTCTCTCTCGTCATCATAACCACTAAGTACTTCAGCCTGTGAACAGGTCGTGAATCTCCCGAGTCATCCCATTCCACAGTTGCCTGCCTTATGTCGCTTTCTCTAGTCCCACTTGGTCTTCATTGATACATCTGTGCGTGTCTGTTTATAAATGTTTTTTTCTCTATGTGCACATGTATATCTTTCTCCAAGTATAGTACCAACATCCCCTCATTTCTGTGTGTTGATATTTTAGGATGTGACCATACAATGACATTAAATGTAGAATAACTCAAACAAGGGCGGTGTTTTACAAGATGAAGTATATTCTCTCAAATGTATCTTTGTCAATCTAAGTTTGAAAAAAAGATCTTTGAAGCTATATCGAATCATTCCTGAAAAACGTAAGAGAATCATGGACAAATATGAGACAAGTGAGACATTATGTGAAGGATGCTGATATGTGGTGGTATAGAAGTATCATGAGAACACAGATAGAAAGACCAATGGAGAGATCTTGTAAGAAGTTAACTCACAGAGAAATGGTTACTCCCATCAGAAGGGGACAGTCCACAATTGTGGGCATGTCATGAGGAAGGGAAGGCTGGAGTATGTCATCACAAAGGGATAGTTGTAGGGGAGAGAGGCAAGGGGAGACCACGAGAGAAGATGCTGGACAGTTTGACAGCATGGCATTGATGAACATCAGTATCAGAAATTATTGGTAGTACACGAGACAGAGGGGTGTGGACAATCATGACCACTAACGCCACACGGCATGGACTATAAGACGATTGACGGTACACGAGACAGAAAGATGTGGACAGACATGATCACCAACGCCACATGGTATGGACTATAAGAAGGTTGACAGTACAGAGATAGAATGCTGAGGACAGACATGATCACCAACGCCACACGGTATGGACTATAAGAAGGTTGACAGTACACGAGACAGATGGCTGTGGACAGACATGATCGCCAACGCCGCACGGCATGGACTATAAGAAGATTGACAGTACACGAGACAGAAAGCTGTGGACAGACAACGCCACACTACACGAAAGAATAAGAAGACCAAATAATGAGAGCGTTTAGTCATACAGAGAAAAAAATAAAATGTTCACGCCACATACAGCTTACCTGGCAAGAAGAATAAATCGCTGTCAAGAACCAGGGAATCCTAGAATGTGTAAACCAAACAAATCCGGGAACACATAAAACCAAGAAATATGTCTTTGCAAAGATGAATAATCATGAAACGACTAAGTGATAGAGATGAACTAACCACTCTTTCACAAATTCAAGTCTAAACAATTTAAATAAACCTGCTTTGGAAGTCGCGAAACAACGGTAAGCATGTCACATGAAATATGATGTATTGAGAGCAGCAGATCTGAGTGTTCACAAAACGGGTTGGTGCGGTGGTTGGTGTCGCGGAACTCGCTCTCTGACTCCTCGCGGTGGGCGCGCATCAAAAATGTTGAGCGGTCTATTTGAGGTTTCCAGCCAACGACAGAAGCGAAGCAGTCGTGCCCAGGCAGTCATGGCAACAGTCTAAAGGAACTCTCCAGTTCGGTGGAAAATTTATGAAGATAGACATGCCAACGACACAAGAGGGTTGTACAGATTGCGTCTGTTAGGTTCGGGGATAATGAAGAAATTGAAGGACAAGATTCTTCACTGCAGGAACAGGCGTCGGTGATCATGACTCTGTGAAGTCGGAGATATTAGTGGAGTTAATGTTACTTAGCCGGTCTCGGTGGCTAAGGTAATGCAGACGTGATTCGTGAGGCCGCTTACCAGCGTTCGAAACGCAGCTGCGACCGATTTGGCAGCAGACCGTGGCGTGCTGGTTTTAACGTGTTGGTATGGGAGCCGGTCGTTCAGAAAGCAATGGCAAACTACTGAACGTAAAACTTGCCTAGTACATCAACATCAGCAGAAAAATGCTGGTGTTGACTGCAACGTCCTGTAAGGGATATGCAACATTTAAAAAGAAGAAGAGTACCAAGAACACAGGCTTGATAGACACGGACTTTTGTTTTGGCAGTAAGCTTCCTGTTCTCCCAGACTCTTTTTGTTAACCTGTTCATTGTTGTTGCTGCCTTACCAATCCGGATGTTGATTTCCTGATCTAGGGATAATTTGCTATTTACCTCTGATCCTAGATATGTAAAATGGTCTACTATCTCCAGTTCAGCGTCGTCAATAAAGATTGATGGTACCCCATGTGCACCTTGTTTCGTCTTATAGACGGCCATAATCTGCGTGTTCTTACAATGTAATTATAACTCTAGTTGTTCACTGTGTACAATAACGGCATCTACTACATTTTGCAGATCTGTTCGTTGTCTGCAATCAATACGATATCATCTGCATATCTCATATTATTAATGTGATGTCCGTCAATGACATTTCATCTCAACACCTCTAAATTTCACACATTAGTTTTAATTTAATTACATATTGATAAAAGATCTGGAGACATTACGCATCCTTGTCGCACACGTACCAAATATCTCTCATTTAACGTTTATTCGTTCTTTCATTCGTTCGTTCGCTCTGTCTCTTCGACATACTGTCTATGTCTTTGCCTTTCTGTCTCCATCTATCAAATATCCATCCATCGATGTATCCATCTATTTGGCATGACGCAGACGCCCGCGAATTATCTGCCCCTTCGATTGGCATGCCTTACAACATCCTGGCCGGAAACAACATTCACTATCATCATGTGAATGGCTGATAGACATAGATGTGGATGACTCTACACAGACCTCTGTAACTGATGTTCCGAATCAATTCGATGGTATTCCCCCGTGCCACCGTTCTAGACCACACAGCACCCTTTCTCATTATCTGTCTCTTCTACCACTGATCTTCTCCAATACCTCGCTTCTCTTGGTATGGTCAAATAAGAACGCTTGTCTCCTTGGTCTAGTTGCCTATACTGTTCTACTCCCATGAGCCCCTTCCAGGTCATCGTTATTAATTACATTGGTAGTCAGGGGTATTCGTAACATTCGTCTCAGAAACAACCCGGACGTTTCCTCAAAGATGTTTCTAATTTAATAGATAAATTATCGAGGCCCGGAGAAAATGGTGCTGCTCTGAGTGACCAGAGGATCTGGCAGACACTCAGGACTCTGAGGAAAGACCAGACAGATACATAATCAGATTCCTACTGGTACCATTAGTATCGGGGCTCTGTGCTGGCTATTGAAGATGGGGACGGAGCACGTATGGGAATGTCTGGAGTGCTGGAATGTAGGTTCTTGGCTCCACTCAACTCCTGGTCATTTGTTCGTTCACATTCCATTGTTTGTACATCTCTCACCATGAACTCAGGCGTCCTCCACACACGTACTACAACATCCAAGCGCACTGGACTTACCTTTGCATGTGGATTATATTTCCCTATTATCAGTGTCTCTCGCCATCAGGCGAACCCACTCCGACTTCAGAGGATACTTGTAATTTACGACGCTATGTCAGACACGATATGTTAACATTTTAGTTCAATTGACCGATGTAGGGGTTGAACCCCCTACCTCGGTATCAGCACACCGGATGTTTCAGAACAAACTCTCTTATCCATTCGGTCACGCAGGCCTCCAGTACTTTCTGTACGCGAGTTATCCCATCAGAACCTTTTCACCGACACAAATGCTTTTCTTAGTCAATTCTGTTCTTAACCGCTGTCACGCATTTTCCACCTGATAGCGTTATTGTCTAATACTATGTGAATCTGTAGACTTGAACACAACATTAGGACGCAAATAAACTTAACAAGGAGAGAATCAATAAAGCAGCAATACAATTTTACAAATATATCATCTCCTTTCGCGAAGCTTGAATTGTATTGTCATCTGCACACACATTCGTCACCTGTATCGTTACTGCAGACACGCTGGCGAAGTTGATAGCTAACTGCGCGGGTAATACCGTGAGCATGGTCGGGCACGGTTAAGTCGCCTGGGTCGTCGCTTGACAAAGTGAGGGAAAGATTGGATACCTTTTCCTCCTTACTCTTAGACCTACAAATTGTGATGGTGCTATCACTAGGCTTGTCCATGGGACATATGTTTCAGTCCTATCCCATCCCATGGTAATTTATGCCTCTCCCATCCCATCCCATAGGATTCCCATTGGGATTACATTCCCATGGCCAAGCCTGGCTATCACACTGCACAATCCCTTAGGGGTAAATTGCATCAGAACAAGTATGTCTCCCATAGTCTGTTGCACATGTACAACCAAACCGGCTTTCTTTCTGGAACATTTGTATCTCACCTTTTATCTGAAACATGTGTATCTCACCTTTGGGGATCAGCTGAACGCAGATAATTAGGCAATCATGATTATTTTATTATGTTTTGGCTTATTGTGTGCTTAGTGCATATTAGATTGTTGTGAATGTGTTTCTCGGTGAATTTACATTAATGTACCATTACTGGTTGGTGATGACATCCCGCAAGTAGTTGTAAATGTGCAAAACTATTATGATTTGGTGGATTTACCTGTGGATTGACCTTGACCTCGCCTGATTGAGGTCAATCCTCCTCGGTCCTGTAGTTAGGTGGTTAAGGGGGCGATAACTAGGTCACATCTAAGGGCGATAATTCTAAGAAATTCTTATGTTTCTAAGGGCAGATAACTTTTGAGTGGGTGTATAATATTTTAATTAATTATAAAAATAAAATGAATAAATGTTATTTAAACATAAAAAAACAACCCGGTGCGGGGTGGGGCGAGGGTGGGGAGTAGGTGCGTGGGGTGGGGCTAAGTGGTCCGGGTTTAAACACTAGCATCATACAGGTACAAATGACAACTTTAAAAACTAAAGATGGTCGGTATTATTGGATGTAGTTGGTATGGCTTAGTGTCATTCGGTGTTAACGGGTGGGTAGCAGTTTTAGTGATATGTAGAGTGTCGTATTGGCCTATACACTATTATCATACATGTTACAAAAGAAAACCTTAAAATGTAGAGATGGCCGTTATTATTGGTTGTAGTGGGAACGGCATAGTGAAATTCTTTGGTAAGGGATGGATACCGGTTATTAGTGATCTGTAGAGGGATTAATGGCCTATACACTATCATCATAAGTTTGCAAATGAAAACCTTAAAATGTAAAGATGGCCGGTATTATTGGTTGCTGTGGGTACGGCAAAGTGAAATTCTTTGGTAAGGGGTGGATACCGGTTATTAGTGATCTGTAGAGAGATGTAATGGCCTATACACTATCATCATACGGTTACAAATGAAAACCTTAAAATGTAAAGATGGCGGGTATTATTGGTTTCTGTGGGTATGGCTTCGTGTCATTCGGTGTTAAGGGGTGAGTAACGGTTATTAGTGCTCTGTAGAGGGCCGTAGTGGTTTAAACACTATCATCATACCAGGTACAAATGAAAACTTTTTTAAAAAATGACTAGATGGTCGGTATTGTGGTTGTAGTGGGTATGGCTTAGTGTCATTCGGTGTTAAGGGGTGGGTAGCGGTTATTAGTGATTTGTAGATGGATGTAATGGCGTATACACTATTATAATAGGGCTACAAATGAAAACATTAACATGTAAAAATGGCGGGTATTATTGGCTGTTGCGGGTATAGTAAGTGTCATTTGGTTTTAAGGGGTGGATAGTGGTTATTAGTGATCCGTATAGGGTCGTAGAGGTTTAAACATTATCATCATACGAGTTACAAATTAAAACCGTAAACAGTAAAAATGACCGATATAATTGGGTGCAATGAGCACGGCTTAGTAAAATTCGTTGGTAAGGGTGGGTAGCGGTTACTAGTGATATTTAGAGGGTCGTAATGGCTATACACTATCATCATAGGGTAACAAATGAGGAACTTAAAAAGTAATGATGGCCTTTATTATTGGTTGAAGTGGGTATGGCTTAGTGAAATTCGTTGTTAAGCAGTGGGTGAGTAGACTGAGTAGCTAGATAATTACTTACGAACACTAACATCTTATGTTTCACAAGATTAAATGAAAATCTTAAATCTTAAATCTCTGTCTGTCTGTCTGTCTGTCTGTCTGTCTGTCTGTCTGTCTGTCTCTCTCTCTCTCTCTCTCTCTCTCTCTCTCTCTCTCTCTCTCTCTCTCGTCTCTGCTCTCTCTCTCTCTCGTTCCTTTCCATACCCTTTTGGGTGGTCCTTCAATTGTATTTACACTTTCATTACCTCTCTGTGTTTATATACGGACTTTACATCTTTCTCCAGAAACTCATTTCCAAGACCAATATATGTTTTACAACTTGTCTGCTCAGTGCCACGCTTCACATCCAGACAAAAGTACCACTTCGATGTACCACTTCAACAGTCAAATAAGAAAAAAATGGTAGACAGATTATTAAAACCGTTGGTGAAATACAGAAACATGTCAACCAAACTGATAAATATATCCGCCAAACTTATGAAAAGTAGGAAACTTTGTTAACCAAGTGTGAAATGTTTGGCCAAGTACAGAAAATGCTCATCAAAACTGATAAAAAGTAGGAAAATGTGCTAGCCAAATGGGAAAAATATCGACCAAATAGAGAAACTTGTTAGCCAAATGGGGTAAATGTTGACCAAGTAAAGAAACATCGCAACCAAATTTATAAAACAAAAATAGGAAAATCTGTTAACCAAAGGTGGTAAGGTTGGTCAAGTAAAGAAATATCTCTTCCAAACTTATGAAAAGTAGGAAAGTTTCTTAGCCAAAGGGGAAATATATCGTCCAAATGAAAAAAAAAATTGGTTAGCCAAATGTGAAAAATGTTGGTAAAGTAAAGAAATATCGCATTCAATCTTACGAAAGGTATGAAATTTTGTAAACGAAAGTGGGAAAATTTAGGCCAAATACAGAAATATCTCAGCCAAACTTATGAAATGTAGCAAACTTTGTTAGCCAAAGAGGAAAAACCTAGTTCAAGTAGGAAAATCTGGTACCCAAATGTAAAAAAATGTCGCCAAGTACAGAAATATCTCGTCCACACGTATGAAAACTAGGGAAATTAGCCAAATAGGAAAAATATACGCCAAGTAGGAAAATTTGTTACCCAAATGTGTAAACATATCAGCCAAA
This sequence comes from Cepaea nemoralis, assembly GCA_014155875.1. NCBI lineage: Eukaryota > Metazoa > Mollusca > Gastropoda > Stylommatophora > Helicidae > Cepaea > Cepaea nemoralis. The sequence goes on from JACEFZ010011364.1 coordinate 73,672, forward strand.
GAGAGAAATATCTCGTCCAGACTTATAAAAAGTATGAAAATTTGTCAACGAAATGGTGAAATTATCAGCCAAAGAGAGAAATATCTCGTCCAGACTTATAAGAAAATAGGAAAATTTGTCAACCAAATGGTAAAAATGTGAAATGTGATCACCGATGGCAGTCGAGGAAGACGTATCTGTACGTAACAGCTATCGGGTAGCATACCTATAAAGCAACGAGTGTGTAACTTGTCGTCCCGGGAGGAAAGTGGAATCAACATGCACACCCTTAAGATCCTTATACTTGGGAATATATTGACAGACTTTTGTCTACACTCCCCCGTTCTGTCTTCTATTCTCTCTCTCTCTCTCTCTCTCTCTCTCTCTCTCTCTCTCTCTCTCTCTCTCTCTCTCTCTCTCTCTCTCTCTCTCTCTTATGCCTTCATAACATACCCTGATAACAGTTTCCTCCAACAATTAATAAAATATTTATTGTTTAAAACTATGTCAGTTGTATGTATTGAATGTGTATATGTAATTTGTAGTGTCTTCTATTGTGAGTGCAAGATAGGACTACGCAGAAAGGGTTTTCTTCTTTTTTTTACGTTAAAAAAATCCATCAGTGAAAACACATCACCACTGTTTGACGCTGTCTAGATCTACTATAAATGTTCTACACACTGTCTCCAGTTTAATTAACACTTTTGGTAAGCATGGACACTGTTCTTAAGTTCTCCCTGGTTCTTTTATATGAGTAAACCAGTCACCTAGATTTAGCGTAGGTCACTTTTCCGTTATGGACTTAATGTCCTTTACATCGCTTTCTTCATCTGGATACTTTTGACATACAGAGTTCTCCTATATGGGAGTGGTTATCTTTGCACCAGTGACGTACCGTTCTATGATAAGGTGATGTGCGGTATCTCTGCACAAATGAAGTAACGTTCTTTAGTAGAACCTGTGGGATATATATATTACCAGGTGATATGAGTCTGCTTCAAACTAATTCTTATGTGAGAGCCTTTCTCCAGCCGTATTTAGACGCTGTCCGAAAGATACTCTGACATAAGACAGACGAGTTCACTAACGTCTAACCGATTAACTAACAGAAAGAAATGGTAAAAGCCAAGCATAAAACACCTATTTCCCTATGCTAGACTATTACGCTAAGGTTATATTACCTTATATAATCTATGTTAGTCCCTGAATTGAAATACACAAACGCAGATGCGCTAATATCCCATCGCCTTTAAACAATAAGGGATATATATATATATATATATATATATATATATATATATATATATATATATATATATATATATATATATATATATATATATATATATATATATATATATATTCTTAACTCTGTAAACTCTTATCCAGATCTTTGCCACGTATATTTCTTTTCGAAATAACGGACACATAGATAATCTCCGCCCAGTTTGGGAACACACACTAACTACAAAAACAAGTTTCCAACTATTTATACTCAGTATGCAATTCTCCGCTGTTTCTGATCCACAATCAAATTTGCCGTAATTCTCCACATCAAAAGTCTGTGAAGTCACGTATTCGTTAGTTGCCCGCTCCGTCCCGTTCCTCCGCTGGTTCCCGCGTTCACCACTCGTCGTACATCAAAGAGTTCTAACTCTTTGATCAACGTCTTCGTGTGTTCCCCCGTCCCGATGTCTCCGCGTTGTTTTGTCCGTTGAAATTGGTGGTCAATGACTCCTCACACTGTATCCTATTTTTATACCTTTCAGTCAATGATCTTCAATTTATCCTCATCTCAGACTGAAGTACTCGATTGTGAACCATCCGCATACAGTGCAATTAATCTTACTATTATAGTTTATCAGGGATCACACAACTCACAGTATCCCGTGACAGAGTGGTTGGCACATGTTATCAGATTATAATATTACACACGAACACAACAAACTGCCCCGGCTCAACCTTAGGCATTACATGTAACATACATGACACGTGTCCGCTGTCATAACAAGAGACGTTATCACGTAGCAAAATAGACATGTACAATTTCACTACCTCAAACTTATAAATATCTCAGCCAAACATATGCAAATTAGGAAACATTTCTAACCATATGTGAAATAAATATCGTCCAAAGAGAGAAATATTTCAACTAAACTTATAAATAGATCACCCAAACTTATGAAAAGTAGGAAAACTGTCAGCCACATGGGAAAGTTAGGCCAAATACAGAAATATCTCAGCAAACTTATGAAAAGTAGGAAACTTTGTTAACCAAAGGGGAAAACCTAGGTCAAGTAAGAAAATCTGTTACCGAAATGTGAAAAATGTCAGCAAAATACAGAAATATCTTATGAAAACATAAAAAGAAATGTATTAGCCAAACAGGAAAAATATTGGCCAAGTAGGAAAATATGTTAGCCAAATGTACCAAAATATCAGCCAAAGAGAGTCATATCTCGTCTAGACTTATAAAAAGTAGGAAAATTGTTAACCAAACGGGAAAGATATTGACCAAGTATGAAAATGTGTTAGTCAGGGAGGAAAATATTGAAAAAGTAACGAAATACATCGTTCAAACTTATGAAAAGTAGGAAACTTTCTTAGCCTAATGTGAAAAAAATATCAGCCAAAGAGAGAAATATCTCGTCCAGACTTATAAAACTAATAGGAAAATTTGTCAGCCAAATGGTAAAAATGTGAGATGTGATCACCGATGGCAGTCGAGGAAGACGTATCTGTACATAACAGCTATCGGGTAGCATACCTATAAAGCAACGAGTGGTTGGCACATGTTATCAGATTATAATATTACACAAGAACACAACAAACTGCCCCGGCTCAATCTTAGGCATTACATGTAACATACATGTCACGTGTCCGCTGTCATAACAAGAGACGTTATCACGTAGCAAATTAGACATGTACAATTTCACTAACTCAAACTTATATATATATCTCAGCCAAACGTATGAAAATTAGGAAACATTGCTAACCAAATGTGAAATAAATATCGTCCAAAGAGAGAAATATTTCAACTAAACTTATAAATAGATCACCCAAACTTATGAAAAGTAGGAAAATTGTCAGCCACATGAGAAAAAGTTAGGCCAAATACAGAAATATCTCAGCCAAACTTATGAAAAGTAGGAAACTTTGTTAACCAAAGTGGAAAACCTAAGTCAAGTAGGAAAATCTGTTACCCAAATGTGAAAAATGTCGGCCAAATACAGAAATATCTAATGAAAACTTAAACAGAAATGTATTAGCTAAACAGGAAAAATATTGGCCAAATAGGAAAATATGTTAGCCAAATGTGAAAAAACATCAGCCAAAGAGAGTAATATCTCGTTTAGACTTATAAAAAGTAGGGAAATTGTTAACCAAACGGGAAAAGCATATAACCAAGTAGGAAAATGTGTTAGTCAAAGAGGACAAATATTGAACAAATAACGAAATACATCGTTCAAACTTATTAAAAGTAGGAAACTTTATTAACCAAATGTGAAAAAAAATATCAGCCAACGAGAAAAATACCTCGTCCGAACATATGAAAAGTAGGAATATTGTCAGCAAAATGAGAACAATTTAGGCCAAATACAGAAATATCTTACCCAAACTTATGAAAAGTAGGAAACTTTGTTAGTCAAAGGGGCAAAACCTAAGTAAAGTAGTCAAATCGGTTAGCCAAATGTGAAAAAGTTCGGCCAAATACAGAAACATGTCACGCCCATACTTATGACTACTAGGAAAATTTGTTAGCCAAATGGGAAAGATATTGACCAAGTAGGAAAATGTGTTAGTCAAAGAGGAAGAATATTGACCTAAGTAACGAAATAGATCGTTCAAACTTATGAAAGGTAGGAAACTTTGTTAAATAAGTGTGAAAAAGTATCAACCAAAGAGAGAAATATCTCGTCCAAACTTATAAAATAGTAGGAAAAGTTGTCAACCAAATGGGAAAAAGTTAGGTGAAATACAGAAATATCTCATCCAAACTTATAAAAAGGAGGGAAAATGTCGACCAAACACAGAAATAACTCAACCAAACTTATAAAAAGTAGGACACTGTTAACTAAATGGGAAAGATATTGTACACGTAACGAAATATCTCGGCCAAACTTATAAAAATTAGGACCATATGTTAGCCAAATGGGAAAAAAATCTGGGCCAAATAGGAAAATGTGTTAGCCAAATTAGGAAAATATTGACCAAGTAACGCAATACATCATCCAAACTTACGAAAAGTAGGAAACTTTATCAAGTAAATTTGAAAAATTTGGTCGAATTTCAATCACATTTATAAATATCTCAGGCAAACTTATGAAAAGTAGGAAAATGTGTTAACCATTTGTGAAGAATTTTGGTTAAGTTTCAACCAAACTTATGAAAAGTAGGAAACTTTGTTAACCAAATGTGAAAAATTGTCCAGTCCAGTCCAGTCCAGTCCAGTCCAGTCCAGTCCAGTCCAGTCCAGTCCAGTCCAGTCCAGTCCAGTCCAGTCCAGTCCAGTCCAGTCCAGTCCAGTCCAGTCCAGTCCAGTCCAGTCCAGTCCAGTCCAGTCCAGTCCAGTCCAGTCCAGTCCAGTCCAGTCCAGTCCAGTCCAGTCCAGTCCAGTCCAGTCCAGTCCAGTCCAGTCCAGTCCAGTCCAGTCCAGTCCAGTCCAGTCCAGTCCAGTCCAGTCCAGTCCAGTCCAGTCCAGTCCAGTCCAGTCCAGTCCAGTCCAGTCCAGTCCAGTCCAGTCCAGTCCAGTCCAGTCCAGTCCAGTCCAGTCCAGTCCAGTCCAGTCCAGTCCAGTCCAGTCCAGTCCAGTCCAGTCCAGTCCAGTCCAGTCCAGTCCAGTCCAGTCCAGTCCAGTCCAGTCCAGTCCAGTCCAGTCCAGTCCAGTCCAGTCCAGTCCAGTCCAGTCCAGTCCAGTCCAGTCCAGTCCAGTCCAGTCCAGTCCAGTCCAGTCCAGTCCAGTCCAGTCCAGTCCAGTCCAGTCCAGTCCAGTCCAGTCCAGTCCAGTCCAGTCCAGTCCAGTCCAGTCCAGTCCAGTCCAGTCCAGTCCAGTCCAGTCCAGTCCAGTCCAGTCCAGTCCAGTCCAGTCCAGTCCAGTCCAGTCCAGTCCAGTCCAGTCCAGTCCAGTCCAGTCCAGTCCAGTCCAGTCCAGTCCAGTCCAGTCCAGTCCAGTCCAGTCCAGTCCAGTCCAGTCCAGTCCAGTCCAGTCCAGTCCAGTCCAGTCCAGTCCAGTCCAGTCCAGTCCAGTCCAGTCCAGTCCAGTCCAGTCCAGTCCAGTCCAGTCCAGTCCAGTCCAGTCCAGTCCAGTCCAGTCCAGTCCAGTCCAGTCCAGTCCGCAGTATAATACAGGCATGAGAGGGCAATACTACACTTTGATCTTAGCCAAAGGTCGATTGACTATAATCACCAAACCCACATCGAGATGCGAAGTTTGATGATCAGCTCGGCCCTTGGTCAGACAAAGGGCAGTATAATACCACACTTTGATTTTTTTTTTTTTTTTTTTATTTTTTTTTTTTTTTTTTTTTTTTTTAGGGTTTGGCGGTCATCCCAGACGAGCTGGTTCCCCGCCTCCCCTGTTTTTGGCGTGGACCCTTAGTCCCCACTGTGAGCTATTGCCCACAGTGGTCCACCGGGCCCCACATTTAAAGTGATTAATGTGAGGTTTTTTTTTTGGTGTGTGGGATCCCCGGCCCCGACCAGACCAGGCCATACCACACTTTGAGCTTAGCCAAAAAACCGATAGAAAATAATATGCCTATGAGTAATCCGGAAATTATTCATCATCAGGAAATAGACTGAGGTGAAATTATGGTGTAAAATTCTATATATGGTGTAGAACACCATCAATAATTAACCATTAACATATAAAAGTTGTTTATTCTGAGAGAATCTAATAGTAAAATAGTCATGTAATTTAAATATTGTCAATTAAAATATTGCACTTACAGACTTTTGTGAATAATCATTAATTTATCAGAAAATAATAATAAGGCAAATTATTTCCCTTGGACAGTCGTTTTCAGAACTATGCCAGGGGATGCAACTCATGAACTTATGCAACTCATAGGCATATTATTTTCTATCGGTTTTTTGGCTAAGACGCAGAACAATCAACAAAGAAATTGTCCAACAACTTTATCAACAAAAAGTCGCAACCATTCTAATCTTAGCCCCACAAGCGCAAATCTCGTAAAAGATTTGGCTGAAGACAGCACATATTACAGAAGAAGCAAATAATTTGTTTTAAACAAAGGACACTAGAATTATAAATGTGTTTATTGATGGTATTAATAATCTTACAATTATATTATTATTATTAAAAATACTATTATTATTATTACTGCTACTATTATTATTAATTTTCACATTATTATATTTGAATGTGCAACATGAAATATATTGTGGTTGGGTGTCTATGAGTGTGTGTGTGCGCGCGCGTGCGTGCGTGTAGCAGCCTTTAAACCAAGTCGGTATCTCAAGTATTAAAATGATGTTATATGGTAATGATATGTTTCAAAAGAAAAATATGCACCACCATGTATAAACAAATTGAATGAGCCCTTTAAGTACCCAGTAAGCTAAGGTGGCTTTTAGTGGCCAGGTTTTAATTCCTTCCCATTGTATATGAAACCCAGACACTATCACAACTTTGGACCAATTATCTCCCTGGAGACAGGCCATGGACTCTAATTACTAGTAGTAAATCCCTGATTCTTGTTCCCCAAACAAAAGGTATCATGGACTAGAGCGTCACCCTGTAATTTGTCATCAGGCAACAACACCAACGACCTTTGCCTCAGTTGCTAAGTGACCCAGAAATTACAAAGAAGCCACATTTTAATGGAAATGATAGTTTAAAGTTTATTGTCCAAGTGCGGGGCATTTAAATGTACTGCGGTCTCCAGAAAGCACGAGATTGTGTGTGTGTGTGTGTGTGTGCGTGAGAGAGAGAGAGAGAGAGAGAGAGAGAGAGAGAGAGAGAGAGAGAGAGAGAGAGAGAGAGCGAGAGAGGAGATGGAGAGTTGGACAGGTGTTTCATGCATTCCGCTTGCGAAAGTGGAAGTGAAGCATATGCAAGGAATGTGTATCTACATGCACTATGCCACAAATGTCATATTATCATAACTGTATATATGTATGTATATGTTTTATTCACAATGTCACACTTAACACTAACAAACGGCACGCTCTGTAATATACACAAACAAAAGAAACACACACTACAACTTGTAAATACACATTGCTTTGTATGAAATAAAAGTTTAAAAAAACATGTAGTATTGCCCTCTCAATACTGCACTTTTTCTGGCCAAAGGCCGAGCTGGTCAACAAACTTCACATCTCGGTGTGGCTTTGGTGTTCCTATTTTGGACAAAGGCTAATAGTGGGGGAAAGGGGCCCATTTCCTGCGCCCTTCGAGGCGGTCTACCCCGTACGTACGTACGTGTGTGCGCGCACACATATATATATACACACACACCCGCCCACGGACGGTTATTTTTTTTTTTTTTTTTCAAACAAGATTATTTCCTAAATTCGTTACTTTCTAATAACTACAGTTTGACTTTTTAAACACCTCAAATCGGAAGCGTGCCTGGTCGCCTCAACCGCCTGGTCGCCCAGAGAGACACAGGGAAGAGACGCCCGAAGTACCAAAGACAACCGGAAGTACCCCAAAACGCGCGAATTATGACAACTCTGGAGTCGGTTTATGACGGATGTGGTGCTATACTTTTCATACAGTAAAATAAGACGTCACCTAGCTGATGCTGCACCAGATTTACGACTTACGAACCCCCCCCCCCCCCCCCCCTTTTCCCCTTAAACTTACGTGACCCTGCTCCGTGATTTGGCAACGGGGTGCCTTAAACAGGTTCTTCACCTAGCCCAATGGTGCGCCTTTGGCTAACGGAAGGAAGGGGAAACCTTACTCCTCATTTGATAGGCGATACCCCTATCTACCTGCCACAGATTCACCTAACTGCCTATCCACTTAATTACCTACAGAACAATCTACACACCTTCAAACCCGCCTGCCAACCCACCCACTATCCATTTATCACCCTACCTAGATACTTACCACTCCACCAATTTATCTATCCACCCATATGAACGTAATATGCACAGTAAATAATTATATGGGCGACAAATAAGTGGTTGGAATTGCCGAATGCAAGCCGAGCTTGAGTGCCCAATTTGTTATTGAAAATAATGTTCTTTCGTCCGTTTGTTAGTTCATGCCAACTTACCTTATTACCCACCCAACTACTTATCTTCCCATCTACGTACCTCACATCTACACACTTAGCTACCTACCCAGCCACACACCACCCACCCACGAACCAACCATATTTACCAACGTACGTATTAACTCACCTACCTGCTTTAGAAATCAGACTACAAGGCCTCGCAGAAAGCATATCTGATATGAATTAAATTCTACAAAAGTTAGCAAAGACCAGATTAAAAGTTTGCAGTTAATTCTATCGTGTGTCCGCTCATTCTTGTCCGTTTGATAAAAACTGGTAATTTTGATTGTGGACTGTCTCAAGGGGGATTGCCAAAACCCATCGGAGCAAATGAAAAGATCTGTATCCTTTACTGAACCCTTTTATCTTCAAATTGACTCCAAGATCTCGGGTGGTTTCAACTGGCTTAAATCAACCTTTACGCGGATAAATTTGGGGCTGGAGATGATTTATTTGGGAGTAGCCAGAGGCGAAGGGATGTAGTGGGGTAGGACACAGACACATGAAACATCATATGAATTATTACATAGACAGACAGGCAGACAGGCAGGTAGGTAGAGAGAAATACAGAAAGAATATCATGCAGATAGATAGATACACAGAGTCAGGTAAGTATGTCTGTCTCTCTCTCTGTCTCTGTTTGTCTGTGTCTTCGTCTCTTCTGTCTGTCTATCTGTATGTCTCTGAATGCCTTTGTTTATCTGTCTTTCTCTCTGTTTTTCTTCTATCAATATGGATGTCTGTCTGTTTGTGTATGTCTGTATGTGTCCGCCTGTCTATCCGTCTTTCTGTCTCTGTCATTCTATCTGTCTGTCTCTGTCTATATCGATGTCTGTTTGTTTATCTGTCTGTCTGTCTGTCTGTCTGTTTGTCTGTCTGTCTCTGTTTGTATATATGTCTGTCTCTTAATATATCTCTGTCTGTCTGTTTGTCTCTGTTTATCTGTCTGTCTCTGACTGTATCTGTGTCTGTCTATGTGCCTGCCTGTCTCTGTATGTCTATCTGTCTGTCTCTATCTATCTGTCTGTCGCTATCAATATTTGTGTCTGTCTGTTTCTGTCTGTTTATCTCTCTGTCTCTGCCTCTATATGTGCCTGTCAGTCTGTCTGCCTGCCTGTCTGTGCCTCTATATGTCAATACTTAATCATATACCCTCATGTGAAACATTATTCAATGATTGCCCATGTAATCAGCTATGTCCAGCGGAGAGGCACGAAGCTCATCTGGTTTACAGAATGTTAATGTGGGTATTTCCTACACCGACCCACCCCGGACCCCGACCCCCAGCCAGCAAGTTGACACTAATGAGATGATGCGCTGAATATCGGACATTTTGTTTTCCACCCGCTTTTATCAATCAATAGCAACTTGTGTTGTGGCATGCGTGGACTTAAAGAAAGCAAAGTTAATGAGGAAAAGAACCGATAACCTTATCTCATACAGATGCTTCAGAAAATCAAAACAATATTTTTCCCTAGTGAATTTCAATAAGAAGACACAAATAATAGATTTCACGATTTATTGTCTGCCATGTTTCGTTGCATCTCGTCACGTACATACTGCAGAATCCACACAACATGAAGTAAAATAACTAGATAAATCCTTCAAGCTGAAATATACACATGTTCGCACAGTAATGTCAATTGTCTTTCACGGTCTCTGTACGCCAAATCAAATTGCATTTACAAATTCACATGCAGGCGCGAGTCTACCTGCATCGGCGTAACAGAGCGGCAGTTATACAGCAGGGTTGTTGAATACATGCCCATCTGGATTGACAAGATACTACACACAGGTGATAGGCAGCACGGGAAGACCGACACACCACAATTACAAACTTCCGGCGTTGTCTATTGCAAGGCATGTGTTGGAAACCGGTCATGTAATTGATAGAGACAGCGCTTTTCACTGTTGTTTAATATACAAAATAGTCGCTTGTTAAAGTTTGCATAAACCATCATGATTAATCTACATAGGCCAGTTGTGTGCATACAGAAATATATGCTAGTCAGTTTAAAATTACCGTGGAAGATGTCAGTTGAAAATTACCGTGGAAGACAATTGACATTGCTGTGCGAACATGTAAATCGTGCAATTTATTGTTTGTGTCTTCGTTATTAAAATTCATACAGATGCGTCGATAATTGCCGGTGTCATATTCAGTGTAAGGGCACTTTTTTTTTATTTTGATGTTAATTTGATGATATTGCATTCAGAGGCTAGACAGAGTTTCTCATGAGTTAAAGGGAATTCAAGAGTTAAGGCACGGATCAGCTACTTGAAGGTGGCACATAGAATTAACACTACACGAACACTGGGCTAGCTTTGTTTCGTTATCGTTGATAAGTATTTTAGTCAATTAAACACTATCTGCCCATCTCCTATATCTCAAGTCTATATTCAAGCCACATTGTATCAGTTTTCAGGAGATGTGTGTGTGTGTGTGTGTGTGTGTGTGTGTGTGTGTGTGTGTGTGTGTGTGTGTGTGTGTTAGCATACATCAGAACGAGTGACGCAAGAGTCCGGTATTTTAATGTGTGTGTGTGTGAATCAGCGGTCGTCAACAGTAAGTGTCTAATAAGTTACCAGCTTCATTGTACATTATGTCGACTGTTAACCTGCTGGGCTGTGCCAGGTATCGACAAAAAGGAAACATATAGTTATTGCGGCATGTTGCCTATTGGACTGTTTACTGTACCATGAGACAGTACATAAACAAACACACATAGTATTGTTTGTCGCTCACAGAAGGAGAAGAAGGAAGTAGAGACTAGAGGACGCACTAGACAATACAAAATCTGAAAGCTATAGTTTACCGACCAGGATTCGAACCTGTCACCTCCAAATGACGACAGCGCCTCACTGCAGGAACAAGCGTACGAAGCATGACCAACAGGACATAACAGTTTTCCTCTTCTCGTGACATGCATAAATAATGTGGACAACCTTCTTCTGATGCGAGTAACAAATTCCCAGTGTGGGTTAACTTCTTTCAAGATATCTTGTTTGTTTTTCTATCCGCGCGCGGTGTAGTCATCATTCTTCTATAAAACCACATCTCCCCAACTCCCACACAAGTCCTCACGTGTCTGCTAACTGTCCTTGACACCCTTAGAGCCGTCCATATGTCCACGTCACTGATGGTGATGGCCAGTCTTCACACACTTTGAGAAAGCCAGATTTATTTTCCAGATTTCTACATGGTTTACAAGATAGGAGGATCGACTTCATGTTATCCAATATGCCTCTCTCTCTCTTTCTCTCTCTCTCTCTCTCTCTCTCTCTCTCTCTCTCTCTCTCTCTCTCTCTCTCTCTCTCTCTCTCCCCAATGGCGTCCTGTCTAAAGCACGAACTCCGTAGCTCCAGCGACAAGCTCCAGAAGTCTCCGAGAAATCGCACTCATGAACAGAACGACTTGGTCAGGAATCGAACTTACAACCTTCGAAGCGAGAGGCGGGCAGCGTAAACACTTTGCCACGTAAACTCCTCCCATCCCCCCTCCCAGCCCCTATGGGCTGACTTTGTACTCGAGCTACCACTAGTTGCTGTAGCACTAGTGGGCGCACTGGACACATGTTGCTGTCTGGATTAGCTTTCCCTATTACCAGTGTCCCGCCATCAGGTCAGCCCACTCCGACTTCTACGGTACTTGTAATTAGCACCCCCCCCCCCCCCCCCCATCCCAACCAAACCACCAAAAGTCAAAGGGGGAGAAGTCACATTTTAGTCCAGCTGAACGGTGTACAATTTGACCCGCTACCACGCAATCAGCGCGCCCGAGATTAAAGAGCCTTCGCTCTGATCCTGTCTGCCTCGCTGACCTCCTGAAAGTGTTAATTTCAACACTATATGCATGCTGGACATATGGCTGGGGCATATAGAAAGAATGGAAGATAATAGGGAAACAAAACTCGCTTACACTCAGGAAATAAATGACCGTAGACCCCGAGGTAGACCAAGAAGACGGTGGAGAGATAATACATGTACAGACCTACAAGCACTTGGAATCAACGAATGGCAAGAGAAGGTCCACCAGAGAGACAAATGGAGACGGATTGTATTTGCAGCAAAGAACCTCAATGGCTCGGAAAGCTGAAGAAGAAGAAGAAGAAGAAGAAGAAGAAGAAGAAGAAGAAGAAGAAGAAGAAGAAGAAGAAGAAGAAGAAGAAGAAGAAGAAGAAGAAGAAGAAGAAGAAGAAGAAGAAGAAGAAGAAGAAGATGCATGCTGGACATTAACGCACCAAATGTGCAAATAACGGGCTACAGACATGTTCCAAGGTGACTGTGATAGGATCATAACTTCGCCGCGCAGCCAGCACGCAGGAAGCTACCAATCTTCAGGGGAGTTGGACCTTTCGCCAAAACTATCAGCAATCATTCATTCATTCATTCATTCATTCAGTAGCATGTCCATTTGCAGAACCTCGCTCCCATAACAACCTTCCGGAAAACCTCTTGATCACAAGCAAGATGTCCCGCGTCCGATACACCCATCTGGAGAATATCCGCCACATCCTGCACCCATCTTCTGTTTGGCCTTCCTCTTCCTCTCTTCCAGGGCATATACCCCTCCATTATTGTTCTCTCCAAACTGTCATCACGTTTCAAGTGACCACAATATATCAATGTTCTTTGTTTTATCGTCTTTAATAGCCAACCGTCTTCAATATTCAGCTCTTGAAGTATGGAAGCATTTGTTCTTTTCTTTACCCAAGATATTCTTAGAACTCGTCTATAACATTTATATTCAAAGGCATTTATTCACTTATTAACACTCTCAAAGGGCGGTCACCAGCTGGGTTATGACTCCGGGCTCCTTTCTCCTGTCGTACGTTCGCACCCTGACTTTCAGTTTCGAGACATGGTAATTTTTGTTTGCACTTATCCTACAAATTCGATGTGCGCCTGCCCTCAAGCAATTTGGCCCTCGGGGATTCAAACATTGTGCACCCAGTGCTTCGAGACTTACCACAATTAATATAGCATCTTTTCTTTGCCTGCGAAAACCCATCTGCTTCCCCCGACCATTTTGCCTTCGTCTGAATGAATATCGGCGGTTAGTTATGGAGCAGTAGACTTCATTACCGCCCTGTTGCCTTCAGCTAGCCCCGTTCACGACTGAAGGAGTTGCAATCCTCCTCGCACCCGAAAAAAGCTAGCTATCCCTCTGGGCTAGTCAACAGTGGGCTTGGGCACCCCTTCCCTCACTTTGTCTCTGTTGCGGAGCGGGGTCCTCGCTGTTGTTCGGTTGTAGAGGTTGTGCTTCGGACGACATTCTTTGCTGTCTACGAACACTTCAGAGCTGTGTTTCGACTTCCCTGCACGGTTCTCGCTATACCCACGGTTGGTCCCTCACTATATCCGCTATTATTCTCTCACTATATTTACTATTAGCCCTTCATTTATTTCCACACTATATCCACGATTAGTTCCTCACAATATCTTCTATAAGTCCCTCACTATATCTTCGATTAGCCCCTCACTACATCCACTATTAGTCATTCACGATATGTTCGATTAGTTCCTGACTGTATCCACGATTAGTCCCTCACTATTTCCACGATTAGTCTCTCACTATATCCACGATTAGTCCCTCACTATATCCACGATTAGTCTCTCACTATATTTTCGATTAGTCCCTCACTATATCCACGATTAGACCCTCACTATATCCAGGATTAGTCCCTCACTATATCCTTGATTAGTCCCTCACTATATCCAGGATTATTCCCTCAATATATCCACGATTAGGGATGGCTGCGGGGTTGGCCACGAGTTTTACAGAACTGAAATTTAGCCTATTTTCTGTTGGTTGACCATTGTCTATGGACGTCACAATTCTATAGTACACATCGTTTGCTTAGCATTCCGTGTGTAATCTATAATTCTAAGTGTGCTGTTTAATTTCTGGTGTTTTCAATTATCAATGTAACTGGTGGGATTTTATTATCCGCACAAAATGACAAAACAGCTGAATTAAATATAAGATTGCTAAGCAAATGACTAGATAATTGGCTGTCTGTTTGCTCACACGGAACAAGCGCGTACATAAATCCCGTGTTGTTTATTGTAGCAGAATTGTATGCATAGATTGGCCGCCGTAGGTCGAATATGTGGGCATACTGTCAGCCGATCGATGGTATAATCTGTTAATTTAAATGACAGGAATGTTTGAAATGTGTGCCGTTGAAACAGTGAGGGACTAGTTGCTGACATAATGAGGGACCAGACGTTTATATAATGCGAGACAAGTAGTGGATATAGTGAGGGACTAACTGTGGATTTAGTGAGGAATCTCTAATGTTGTATATATATATATATATAGGTAGGGACCAGTCGTTGATATAGTGAGGGACTAGTAGTGGATAGAGTGAGGGACTAGTAGTGGATATAGTGAGGGACTGTGAGTGAGTGCCACCTTGCAGTCTTGACAGACCAAAATATGTGAGTTGGAATGTGACCAAAATTCCATCACAATGCCTGGGCAGAGCTTCAGAGAAACATGTGGTGCCCAAACGACATGTTCCCTCTCTCGGCCTTGCCTTGTGTTTTCCAGAGGAATGGGTAACCAATACGTCTGGCACAAGGTAGGCTGCAGACGAGCAGGTGGCGAGTGGTGGCCAGACCCTGGAACCCGAGGGACCCGACTTAGAGGCGTTCAGCCAAATTGCACAGGTGAGGGCCTCGTACACGCCTGAACCGTAGGGCGCGTATATATGTCAACACAAGTGTCCGGACCTGTGTAAAGCGTGCACTATCGTCAGACTCCCCGCCTGACTTTTGTGGATCCCGCGACCACAGGGAATAGGCCCGCCGGAGATACGACTCGTCTGTTGCGAGCAAATATCTCATCCTTAAAGAAACGATATAATCTAGTTGTTGATATAATGAGGGACCAGGTGTTTATATAATGCGAGACTAGTGGTAGATATAGTGAGGGACTAGTAGTGAAAATAGTGAGGGACTAATCGTCGATATAGTGAGGGACTAGTTGTTGATATAATGAAAGTCTAGATGTTTATATTGAGAGGGAAAAGATGTGTATATAATGATGGACTGGTAGTTGATATAATGAGAGATTAGTCGTGAAAATAGAGAGGGAATAATCTTGGATATAGTAAGGGCATAATCTTAGACATAGTGAGTGACTAATCGTGGATATAATAAGGGACAAATCGTAGATATAGTGAGGGCGTAATAGGGGATATAGTGACGGACTAATCATGGATATAATGAGGGGCTGGTAGTGACTATAGTGAGGCCCTAATTCTGGATATAGTAAGAGACTAGTAGTTGATATAATGAGAGACTAGTCGTGAAAATAGGGAGGGAATATTCGTGCATATAGTAAGGGAATAATCGTAGATATAGTGAGGGACTAATCGTAGATATAGTGGGGGACAAATCGTAGATATAGTGAGGGTCTAATCGATGGACTAATCGTGAATATAGTGAGGAACTAACCGTAGGTATAGTGAGGGACTAGTAGTGGATATTGTGAGGGACTAGTCATTTATGCTGAGAGGGACTAGATGTTTATATAATGAGGTCGTTTAAATCGCGAGGGACTAGACTTGTATATAGCGAGGGGATAGTCTTTGATATAGTGAGGGACTAATTGTGGATATAGTGAGGGACTAATTGTGGATATAGTGAGGGTCTAATTGTGGATATAGTGAGAGACTAGTCGTTTATATTGATAGGGACTTGACGTTTAAACAATGATCGATTATCGTTTACATACTGAGAATCCGTCGTTGATATAGAGAGGTATCTCTTGTGTACACATGGAGATAAGTCGTGTTACGGTGAGGAAAATATTGTGTATTTATAGAGAGGTTCTAAACATTGATATAGTCGTTGATGTAGCCAGGAACTAATCGCTGATATAGTGAGAGACTAATCGTGGATATAGTGAGCGACTAGTCGTTGATATAGTGAGGGACTAGTCGATTATATTGAGAGGGACTAGGCGCTCATACAATGATCGACTATTTGTTGATATAGTGAGGATCCGTCGTTGGTATAGTGAGGAATCTCTAGAGTGTATATACAGGTAGGGACAAGTCGTTGATATAGTGAGGGACTAGTTGTGGATATAGTGAGCAATCTCTAGTGTGTGTATATGCAGGTAGGGACCAGTCGTTGATATAGTGAGGAATCTCTAGTGTGTATATATACAGGTAGGGACCAGTCGTTGATATAGTGAGGGACTAATTGTGGATATAGTGAGGAATCTCTAGTGTGTATATATACAGGTAGGGGCCAGTCGTTGATATACTGAGGGACTAGTTGTGGGTATAGTGAGGAATCTCTAATGTATATATATATATATATATATATATATATATATATATATATATATATATATATATATATATATATATATATATATATATATATACAGGTAGGGACCAGTCGTTGATATAGTGAGGGACTAGTTGTTGATATATTACAGGACTAGTTGTGGATATAGTGAGGAATCACTAGTGTGTATATATACAGGTACAGTCGTTGATATAGTGAGGGACTAGTCGTTGATATAGTGAGGGACTAGTTGTGGATATAGTGAGGAATCTCTAGTGTGTGTATATATATATATATATATATATATATATATATATATATATATATATATATATATATATATATATATATATATACAGGTAGGGATCAGTCGTTGATATAGTGAGGAGTCTCTAGTGTGTATATATAGAAGTAGGGACAAGTCGTTGATATAGTGAAGAATCTCTATTGTGTATGTATACAGGTAGGGACCAGTCGTGGATATAGTGAGGAATGTCTAGTGTGCATATATACAGGTAGGGACCAGTCGTTGATATAGTGAGGAATCTCTAGTGTGTATATATACAGGTAGGGACCAGTCGTTGATATAGTGAGGGACTAGTTGTGGATATAGTGAGGAATCTCTCATGTGTATATATACAGGTAGGGACCAGTCGTTGATATAGTGAGGGACTATTCGTTGATATATTACAGGACTAGTTGTGGATATAGTGAGGAATCACTAGTGTGTATATATACAGGTACAGTCGTTGATATAGTGAGGGACTAGTCGTTGATATAGTGAGGGACTAGTTGTGGATATAGTGAGGAATCTCTAGTGTGTATATATACAGGTAGGGACCAGTCGTTGATATAGTGAGGGACTAGTTGTGGATATAGTGAGGAATCTCTAATGTGTATATATACAGGTAGGGACCAGTCGTTGATATAGTGAGGAGTCTCTTGTGTGTGTATATAGAAGTAGGGACAAGTCGTTGATGTAGTGAAGAATCTCTATTGTGTATATATACAGGTAGGGACCAGTCGTTGATATAGTGAGGAGTCTCTAGTGTGCGTATATACAGGTAGGGACCAGTCGTTGGTATAATGAGGGACCAGTCGTTGGTATAGTGAGGGACCAGTCGTTGATATAGTGAGAGACTAGTTGTGAATATAGTGAGGAATATCTAGTGTGTATATATACAGGTAGGGACCAGTCGTTTATATAGTTAGGGACTAGTCGTTGATATAGTGAGGGACTAGTTGTGGATATAGTGAGGAATCTCTAGTGTGTGTGTATATATATACAGGTAGGGATCAGTCGTTGATATAGTGAGGAGTCTCTAGTGTGTATATATAGAAGTAGGGACAAGTCGTTGATATAGTGAAGAATCTCTATTGTGTTTGTATACAGGTAGGGACCAGTCGTTGATATAGTGAGGAATGTCTAGTGTGCATATATACAGGTAGTGACCAGTCGTTGATATAGTGAGGGACTAGTTGTGGATATAGTGAGGGACTAGTTGTGGATATAGTGAGGAATCTCTAATGTGTATATATACAGGTAGGGACCAGTCGTTGATATAGTGAGGGACTAGTCGTTGATATATTACAGGACTAGTTGTGGATATAGTGAGGAATCACTAGTGTGTATATATACAGGTACAGTCGTTGATATAGTGAGGGACTAGTTGTGGATATAGTGAGGAATCTCTAGTGTGTGTATATATATACAGGTAGGGATCAGTCGTTGATATAGTGAGGAGTCTCTAGTGTGTGTATATAGAAGTAGGGACAAGTCGTTGATGTAGTGAAGAATCTCTATTGTGTATATATACAGGTAGGGACCAGTCGTTGATATAGTGAGGAGTCTCTAGTGTATATATATACAGGTAGGGACCAGTCGTTGGTATAATGAGGGACCAGTCGTTGGTATAATGAGGGACCAGTCGTTGATATAGTGAGGGACTAGTTGTGAATATAGTGAGGAATATCTAGGAATGTGTTAGGTATAACGAGCCAGGTCTAAGACCCTGACATGTGTGAACGTGGGGGCTCGTCCGTGTTTGAACTATAGTTGTGAACGTGGTGGCATCGTCCGGCTTTAAATGAACGTGATAGCATCGTCCAGCTTTAAATGAACGTGGTTTAATTAATTAAGATTTGAACCTAGATTTGTGAACGTGAAGACTTTTGTCCGACTTTAATGTACATTTAAATGTGATCAGGAAGGCTCATCCTCATATATAGTATTACATTTGTTTGAATATGGAGTCTAGATGTGAACGTAAAGTACATACATTTGTTTGATCTTGTAAACGTGTAAAACATCAGTGGTTGTGTAACTTGTCGCCATTTTGACCTTGTCGACATTGTGAAATTGTCGCCATTGTGACCTTGTCGCCATCTTGTAAACTTGATGTCTATGTCCTTACTGAATGTCATCTTGATGTAAGTGATGTGTCATCAATGTTGTAGAGTGTTGAGAGATATTTAGATTGTCTTTGTGAAGTTAGTTGTGGAAAGCAGAAAGGTTCGGAAAGAAAGTGACTTGTGGTTTTGAAAAAAAAAATATTGACTGACGACATTACGACCTACAATTACACTCAACGCCATACAAACCTAATCAAAACTTAGTGACAAGCATACACACCACATCAGATAGACGCTAAGTTATTTCCTCCAAAAACAAAGCAGGTTTTTCTGTGCCATCCTGAAGCCCTTGCCCGTAGAGGTCATTTGTGTTTTGAAGTAGCGACCCTACAATTCCTAGCCCTGATTTGACCGTTCTCCACCGCATCCAGTACACTTGAGTATATTTTCTTTTCTATATACTTTCGGATGCAAATTTGGGCACAAATTGTAAGTTGAACACAATTGTAAATTTTCCACTTTACTAACAACTTGTAACAAATTGTGTGTGCCTGAATACTTATTTGCATTTAAAATTTTCCATCAATGTCTTCATTAATGATTTCATCGAGATGGGTGTAAAGCTAAAGTTAACTGGTGATGAGTTAACAAAGTGGAGTGAAAGAAAATACTCTGAATACCTCCTAGTACAGAAAAAAGCTAACGAAAGAGCGGCTGAAAGAGCTGCCAAGCAATTAGAGGCAGAAACAGCCTTAAAGCAGGCAAAGGCAGCAACAGCATTGAAACAAACAGAGCTAGAACTATCTGCAAAAACAAAGCAAGCAGAAGCAGAACTATCTGCAAAAACAAAACAGGCAGAGTTAGATAATGAATTGAAGAAAGCGGAAATCTCAGCTCAGAGTAAAAGAGAAGAGCTTGAGTTACAACTAAAAATTAAACAACTTGAGACTGAGACTGCCATAAACAAAGAGTCTAAGAAAGCTGAAAGACTGGAGAAAGAAAACCAGTACAAAAAGTATCAAGGTATTGTAAGAAATTATACCTCGGGTGACTGCATTGCAGCCTTCACCCAGAATTTTGAAACTTTAATGGACCATTACCGGGTCCTACTTTCTGAATGGAATATTATTTATATGAGGAGTTTGTCAGGGGAGCCTCTAAAAGTCATAGAGACCTATCCCCAAAGACCTCAGAAAAGATTACCATTATCTAAAATCAAAGATTATGGCACATTTTATGCTAGATGAGGCAGGTTACAGAGAACAATTCAGCAAGTTGAGCCCCAAACCGACCTCAAACGTTCTCTGACTACCTCTGCTTAGTCTGAGACATATTTACCAAATGGACTTCAGCAGCTAAGATAAATAAAGATTATCAGAAATTAGAAGATCTCATCATCAGGGATAAAGTCATCTCATCCCTTCCATCATCATTTTCAAAATTTTTGCAAGAGAATGAATGTACGAGTATAGATCAGATTGAGAGACGTGGTTCGGCTTATTATACAGCCAATAAACATTGTTTTGCTAGTGAAGCTACTGATACAAACTTTGTAGCATCGGCTAACTATGAAAAACCCCGATCAGAACCCTATAATAGGCAAAAAACCATATAAGCCTACATCTGAGAAATACAATCATTGTAGATATTGTAAAATTTCACACCACCAAGGTGAGATGTGTGACAAGAACCCCGCATATCTTACATATCTACAGAACATCATAAATAGACAAGATAAGGAACGTAAATCCTTCAGAAATGCACGTAAATGTTTCCTCTGTAAGGCGTACGAGCATTATCGTCATGCTTGTAAAGGAAGGCAAATGACCAATAAAGCAAATGCCGCCTTATTTGATAGTTCATCATCAGATGAATAACAATCAGAGAAACACCCTGTGAACTCAGCACAGGCTTTTGACATGTTTAACGCAAATAAATGTACTGTTTGTAATACCTTTTATGAAGACATGCGGCCACTCCATTCCTATTGCCAATGAAGAAGCTAATTTGGTAATAGATTCCAAAGGCAGAATAAACATCCACCAAGGATATGTGAATGGCAAGCCTGCTACAGTCCTTCGGGACACGGGAAGTTCACTTATTGGACTAAAGAGAAAGTTCATAATGCCTACAGACTATACAGGCAGGCATGTAACATGCAGAACATTCTCTGGAAATATTGAAAAGTACCCATTAGCATGGGCATATATTCAGACACTTTTCCTCACTGGGAAAGTAAAATGCGCAGCATTAACTAACCCTGTGTGTGATATTATCATTGGAAATTTACCAGAGGTGAATGATATGCGTCATGATATAACATCTGTTTGCATTGATGAGAACATAACATCATCACCATCACATGTCATCATTGATAATGTTGTACCACCAGATGAATGTATGGTAGCTAATGTAGCACTAAGATCTCATGACATCATTGATCAAACTGTTTCATCACCATCTGATATCATTGAATGTGTGAACGCAGTAACGAGATGTACTGCTAGAGTGCAAGACGAAATTAACCAAACTGAGGCTATAGAAATGATTAGCCCAGTGATACTACCTCCTAAAACCATGAAGGAAACTTTTGTAACAGCCCAAAAGGCTGATCCTTCATTGGCTAAATATTTTAATCTGATTGGCCAAAAGCCAAAGGTAACCAAAAATGCAAGATGGCATTTTGCTTTGAAGAATTGTATCCTCACCAGGTACTATACCAGAGGTGACAGCACAACAGAGCAAACTGTTTTGCCAATTGACTACCGTAAGCAAGCCTTACATCTTGCCCATGATATACCTCTTGCAGGGCATATGGCATACTCTAAGACCAGATCGAGAGTACTTACACAGTTTTATTGGCCCAAATTCTGCAATGACATTAAGCAATATTGTAGAAGTTGTGACATCTGCCAAAAAACTAGTGAAGAAAGGTAAACACCCACATGCAAAATTACAGATTACTGACCTTAGCCAGTCGACCTTTTGAGAAAATATCTGTCGACATAGTGGGCCCTCTTAATCAGATAACAACCAGAGGGAATAAATATATTATTATCATCATTGATTTATGTAGCCGCTGGCCGGAAGCGATTCCGTTAAAGAACATAACTGCCAATGACATAATGGAAGTTTTCTTCCATATATTTTCACGGATAGGATTTCCAGACACTATCCTATCAGATAGGGGAAGCCAGTTCATTGCCGCATCTACTCAAGCTTTCACCAAAATGTTAGGGGTGAAACAATGTTTCAATTCTCCATATCACCCTCACTCAACCGGAACCATAGAAAAGTTTAACGGTGATTTAAAGCATATGCTTGCTAAAGTCACGCAAGAACACCCCAACAACTGGGACATATACTTGCCTGCTATACTTTTTGCTTATCGCGAAGTGCCACATTCTAGTACTGGATTCTCTCCTTTTGAACTTATCTATGGTGCCAAACCACGTGGC
The DNA here is from genome assembly GCA_014155875.1 of Cepaea nemoralis. Lineage (NCBI taxonomy): Eukaryota > Metazoa > Mollusca > Gastropoda > Stylommatophora > Helicidae > Cepaea > Cepaea nemoralis. The sequence goes on from JACEFZ010011364.1 coordinate 96,020, forward strand.
CCATTAAGCATCTATCATAAAATGTTAACTGAAGCCACTCCTGTACTTAAACCCATATCATCATACGTATACGTTACATCATTGCGTGAAAGAATCATCAAATCTTGTATAATTGCAAAAGATGCACTAAAATTATCTGGTGCTACATATAGACAATATGCAGACAAAGGTAACAGGACAATAACCAGTCGTTGATATAGTGAGTAATCTCTAGTGTGTATATACAGGTAGGGACCAGTCGTTTATATAGTTAGGGACTAGTGGTTCATATATTACAGGACTAGTTGTGGATATAGTCATTAACTAATCGTTGATATAACGAGAGACTAATCATGCATACAGTGAGGGGCAAGTTGCGTATAAGGTGATAAACTAACCCATTATATGCTAACGATAAACTAGTCGTTTACTTTATGAAGGAATAGTCGCATGTGAGGTGAGGGACTGACTAACCTTTGTCACAGTCAGGGACGTGTTCTTATCGTAGTATGGGATTAGTTATTTACATAGTGAGGGAATTAGACATTTGCATCGTAAATCTGAACGTTTATACAGTCAGCAACTTGTCGTATATACAATGGAACTAATCGTTTACATTGTGAAATTAGCCGTTTACACATTAAGTGGCGTGTTTTTACACTGTGAGGTTAGTTATTTACGCAGTGATGGATTAATTGTTGTTGTTGTTTGTCCATCAAGAATGATGATGACCATTCATTTCATCCAGTGGGGTTGAAGGTGTGGAGCCGTGGGTTCTAAGATGGCTGATAAGGCCTATTTTGGCTCGAAATGTTCTTTGACAATGTGGGCAAAGAATGCTTGACGTCTCTGGAGGAGGATTTCCTGCAGTGGTTTTTCTGTCCTGCCTTTTCTTCACAGCTCTTGCAGTCCTGGTTGCCTCACATATGACTGCACCTTTGCGCAATGATGCACGCCACGAATTTCGGTCTCTGGCTGCAACCTCCCAGGTGTCATGATGAATTCCAAAAGCATTCAGTTAAATTTTCAGAGTGTCTTTAAAACGTTTCCTCTGGCCACCTTGGGAGCGTTTACCACAACGCAGTTCGCTGTAAAAAATTCGTTTAGGGAGCCTGTGATCTGGCATGCGAGTCAAGTGACCAGCCCAGCGAATCTGATTCTTCATCAGTAGAGTGTGGATACTGGGCATGGATGCTCTTTCTAGGACTTCAGTGTCTGGAATCTTGTCTTGCCATTTAATCTTCAGTAGCTTCCTTCGGCAGACTGTGTGGAAGTGGTTTAATTTCCTAGCGTGTCGCTGATAAACAGTCCAGGTTTCACAAGCATATAGCAGTGTGGATAATACAACTGCTTTGTAGACTTTTAGCTTTGTTTGCAGGCTTATTCCAGTTCTGTCCCATACATTCTTGTACAGTCTGCCAAAGGCTGCACTGGCCTTGGAGATTCTTGCATTCACTTCGTCATCGATTGTGGCAGCTTGTGACACGGTGCTGCCAAGATAGGTGAATTTGTCCACAACACTTAGTCTATGATCATTCACTTTGATATTCGGCACAGTGTGATTATTCCCTGGAGCTGGCTGGTACATAACTACAGTCTTCTCCAAGTTGATATTGAGCCCAAAGTTGGCACAGGCATGTGAGAAAGCTGAAACATTATGTTGCATGTCCGCCTCTGAGTTGGCGTATAGAGCGCAATCATCAGCAAACAGGAGCTCTCTGACGGTGCTGCTGTTAATTTTGGTTTTAGCTTTCAGCCTTCTGAGATTGAATAACTTTCCATCCATACGGTAGTTGATGTCTATTCCAATGTCGTCGTTCTCGAAGGCATTCATCAACATGGCTGAAAACATGAGGCTGAACAGTGTTGGTGCCAGGACACATCCTTGCTTCACTCCATTGGTGACAGGAAAGGGTTCAGACAGTTCACCATTTTCCTGTACTCTTGCCTGCATGCCGTCATGAAATAGCCGCACTATTTGGACAAACTTTCGTGGACAGCCATATTTTGCCATAATCTTCCACAGTCCTTCTCTGCTGACTGTATCAAAAGCCTTGGTAAGGTCAATGAAAGTGGAGAACATTTCGCAGTTCTGTTCCTGACATTTCTCTTGCAGCTGCCTTGCAGCGAAAATCATGTCAACAGTTCCACGTTCTTTTCTGAAGCCACATTGACTTTCAGGAAGAAGACCTAGATCGAGATGGGCTGTGAGGCGATTGAGAAGAATTCTGGCGAGTATCTTCCCTGCAATTGAAAGCAAGGAGATGCCTCGGTGGTTGTCACAGGATTGGCGGTTTCCTTTACGTTTGTAAAGGTGGACTATTGACGCGTCCTTAAAATCTTGTGGCATGGTCTCGTTCATCCATATGTTTGTGAAGACTTGGTGAAGCTGCTCTGTTAGGATCGGCCCACCTGCCTTGTATATCTCTGCTGGGATGGAGTCAGGACCAGGTGCCTTGCCGCTGGAGAGTTGCTGGATGGCTTTGTTTATTTCCACTATAGTTGGCAGGTCATCAAGAGTCTCATTGGTGGGAACTTGAGGAAGGCAGTTGATGGTTTCATCATCGAAGAAGGAAGTTGCATTTAAGATTTTGCTGAAATGGTCTGCCCAGCGTTGGAGGATTTCTTTCTTATCGGTGACCAATGTTCCCCCATCTGCACTGAGGAGGGGAACTATGCCTGGTGATGAAGGACCATAGACCGCTTTCAGTGAGTCGTAGAAGTTTTTCACATCATGTCTGTCAGCAAAGCTCTGAATTTCATCAGCTTTGCTGCTCAACCAGGAGTCCCGCACGTGCCGAAGTTTCTGCTGCACTACTCTCTGAATGTTCTTGAAAGCATCTTTTTTTTATGTTGACTTTGGGTCATTCAAATGTGCCTTGAGGAGAAGATGTTTCTCGGCCAGCAATTGGTTGATGTCCTCGGAATTTTCATCAAACCAGTCTTTATGCTTTCGGGGGGCTGGACCCAGGATTTCCATAGCAGTGTTGTAAATTGTGTCCTTTAGGACTCTCCATTCTGTTTCTGTATCCTGTTTAGCTTCAGCATTGGGCTTGAGGCGGTCTGATCTAACATAGTGGCAGACCAAACACTTTCATTGTGAGATAATTTATAATGTGAGGGACAAATCATTTTTAAAGTGATAAATTAATCGTTTACATAGTGAGATATTTGGTATTGTGAGAGACTAGCCATTTGTATAGTGACAGATTAGATGCTTTCATTGTGAGATACAAACAACCACGGACAGACATAAAAGAATTCCACACGAAATCCACAGCTCACAGTGTCGCTCCGCAGGCTTGGCTCAATAACTGGGCGACAGTAGTAGTAGTAGTAGTAGTAGTAGTAGTAGTAGTAGTAGTAGTAGTAGTAGTAGTAGTAGTAGTAGTAGTAGTAGTAGTAGTAGTAGTAGTGGTGGTGGTGGTGGTGGTGGTGGTAGTAGTAGTAGTAGTAGTAGTAATAGTATTAGTAGTAGTAGTGGTAGTAGTAGTAGTAGTAGTAGTAGTAGTAGTAGTAGTAGTAGTAGTAGTAGTAGTAGTAGTAGTAGTAGTAGTAGTAGTAGTAGTAGTAGTAGTAGTAGTAGCAACAGCAGCAGCATCAGTAGCAGCAGTAACAGCAGTAGCAATGTCAGCTGTAGTTGTAGTAGCAGCAACAGCAGCAGCAGTAGTTAGAGGAATAGCAACAATCACAGAAGTCATCATTGTTCAGAATGTCCCCTACATGATTACATGGAGACAATTCTGTTTTCTAGACCTGACATCGCCGATCTCCCTGGCGCAGGAGCTAACGTCTTTCTCTGTAATGCCGTCTATTCTCGTGAGTAACACAGCTGCGCGAGAATCGTCAGCGGTTCGCTCCGCGCTGGTAACTTACGGGGGTATGTGAGCCGGTCGTTCAGAAAACAATGGCAAACTACTGAGTGTGAATCTTGCCTAGTATATCAACAGCAGCTGAAAAATACTGGTGTTGACTGCAACGTCCTGTAAGGTATATGCCAAAGAAAAAAAGACCTGATATCGGTCACAGTTGACAAGGCAATTTTCTGAGCATTTCTCGCAGTAGTATTAATATCAAATCTTTGTGACGTCTATATATTCTCCGTGCTGTTGTATCGTTACCAAATCTGTGATATCTATTTATTCTTCGTTCAGTGGAATCAAATTCAAATCTATCTAATATCATATATCGCTCCTAAACGGGTGCTTTACAATAAGGGTTCACATAATAAAGTCTGGATCTGAAAGAATTCTCATAATAATGTCTGAATCTGGAAGAATTCATATAATAAAATCTGATGTGGAAGAATTCACATAATAATAACTGGATCTGGAAAAATTCACGTAATAATTTATGGACCTGGATGAATTCACATTGTAATATCTTGATCTGAAAGAATTCACATTGTAATATCTTGATCTGAAAGAATTCACATTGTAATATCTTGATCTGAAAGAATTCACATAATAATTTCTGGATCTGGTAGAATTCACATAATAATTTTTAACAGTAACAGCTAGGTTTATGTGGATTACAGTAAAAACGCACTGAAGGGGTTACAATAAACGTTAAAGCTAGTTTTGAATTCACAAGAATTGATTTTCACCTTTTAAAATGAAGGAAATTTGCATTCTATGAACTGAAGAACATTTTATGCAATTTGCAGGTTAGAAAAAGAGTTCGTGCATGTTACATAGAACCCGTTTTAACATACGGCTGCGAATCCTGGACAATTAGTAAACAAGCTAAACAATCTCTGGAATCCTTGGAGATGTGGTTTCTCAGAAGAATGCTGAACATTCATTGGACAGCCAAAATGGGAAATCTGGACATCTTGAGGGAAGCTAAGTCGCAAAAGCAACTTATCACAATCATCAGAAAGAAGCAGTTATCGTTATTTAGTCACAGTATGAGAAGACAAGAACTGGAGTATGTTGTGACAACAGGAAGGATTTGCGAAAAGAGAGATAGAGGAATTGTTGACTGCCTTGTGTCATGGCTTCAACACCCGGGATTCAACACCCGAGTTGATCAATACTCTCAGAGATCGTAATTTGTGGAGAAGCATGATCGCCCACGCCAGTCGGCAAGGCACCTGATGATGATGATGATCATCATCATCATCATCATCATCACCATCATCACCATCATCATCAACATCATCATGGCAAAGTAGAGGAAAGAAGTAGGTATTTGAGGACAATCTACTCTACTAATGAAGAATCAGATTCGCTGGGCTGGTCACTTGACTCGCATGCCAGATCACAGGCTCCCTAAACGATTTTTTTACGGCGAGCTGCATTGTGGTAAACGCTCCCAGCGCGGCCAGAGAAAACGCTTCAAAGACACTCTGAAGATCTCACTACAAGCTTTTGGAATTCATCATGACACTTTGGAGACTGCTGCCAAAGACCGAATTTCGTGGCGTACATCATTATACAAGGGTGTAGTCACTTGTGAAGCAAACAGGACTGCAAGAGCTGTGAAATAACGATGGACAAAAAAAAAAAGAACACTGCAGGAGGTCCTCCTCTTGAAACGTCAAGCATTCTTTGCCCACATTGTCAAAGAACATTTCGAACCAAAATAGGCCTTGCCAGCCATCTTAGAACTCACGGCTCTAAACTTCCAAGGCCACTGGATGGTCATCATCTTTCTTCATGGACAAACACCACACAATGTAAAAGTTGGAAGCTATAGTGGCCACATCGGTACTCGAACTGCTACCTTCATAAGAACACTTGCCACTCTGCAGGAGCGAGTGTCATTTTAAAAGAGTACAAAAATACTCTTAATATGTGTTCTGTTTATTATGCAGATCAATTATCCGCCTGAACAATAATCATGGACTATTAACAGAATTCGTATCCAGTTATTTAGGTCAAAAACGCAGACAGACATTTGGAAGTGGGAGGCTCGATTCTCCCCAACAATTATTACCATATAATACATGTGGCAGTAACTTGGTGTGGATTTGTGAAGTGTTATCACCATCACACTTTGTACACCTGAGTACATGCAGGATTAGGTGGCCAGTCTTTCATTCACTCTCATGGTGTGGATATGTGAAGTGTTATCACCATCACACTTTGTACACCTGAGTACATGCAGGAATAGGTGGCCAGTCTTTCACTCTCATGGTGAACGTTGAGAGCTGACATCCAACCCACATTCAGCCGCGTGCATGCCATTAACAGAGTATTGTCTAAACATTACACAAACTCGCGACATTACTACAGCTTTCAAGTTTTATATTGTCTATTCAGTCATGAAATCTATATTTCCTTCATCTACTTATGTGAGTGTTCATCAATAGCTGTGCTTTTATTTCTCTAGTTATTCCCATGATCCCAAAGTTTCCCAGCAAATAATATTGCTAGAGATAGCTAATTGCCAATGAAGACATACAGCACAAGCCTTCGCAGTGGGCTTAATATTTCTGTCAACAAACAAAACATCCGAGTTAATATAACACTTGAATTCGTGTCTTCGAGATTAATATCACACTTCCGTTTCCGGGACACGTATTGTCACTTCCTTTTTCCGTTTTCCCTTTGTGAACCCTGGGCTTTTTGACCTACTTATCACGTACGCGTTGATGAGAGCTGAAACCAGCCTTTGTCTGATCGTAGGCCACAAGTCCCTTGCCAAAACAAAACTCTAAAAAAATACAAAATAAAATCCTGTCAATTGTCTAACCCGGAAGAGAATCTGTTGGCGCACGTAAGGTTTCGTAACGAACAACTGGGTGGTGGAAATCTTGAAATCAACATGAAAATGGACTATACCCTAGTAATAACAGCGGAAGCCACGTGACGGGCAAAACACAATACAACATCACGAGAGAGACAGCCCTAGGGTGGCAAGATTAAATCTCTGTTTTGCCATTTATCTGATCATCTGTGCACGAGGTGATAAACTGTCTGTTTGACCATTTAGATCATCTCTGGACAAGGTGATAAAGTGTCTATTTGACTATTTATCCGATCATTTCTGCACGAGGTGATAAAGTGTCTGTTTGATTATTTATCTGATTATCTCTGTAGGAGGTGATCAAATGTATTTAAGACACGGATGTCACTGTTGTGTATGTGACAATCAATTACACATTCGTATGTAATACGTTACAATTCAGTCACAGTAAACGACTAGGGTGAGAATGAAACTGTAAGAAGACACAGATTATGGTCGTCACTGGAAGGAAAGAAATACCACAACGAAGTTCACATACTGGTAAATAGGAATATTCTTCACCGATTCACTGCTGAAGGATAATATATCGCTAAATATAACCTACCATTTGGACAGAAGGACGATATATTGCGTTGCTAGCGCCATCGTGATATTTGTTTTGTTTCGCGGTATCTTCTGCAATTTCAATGCGCAATGAACGGAAGTTTACATTATAATATAATACGTGTTAAATTAACTGTGTACCATGTTTGGCCCAAACCTACCTTCTGCTAGGACCTAAATCAGTTTAACACATGAATCGGTACAACTGTCTCGGAACAGTCATATCATCTGACTGGAGCGATCTGGTGGCCCCTGATGCATGTTAATTTGTGTTCCATAGAACCAGGTCATCAGCGTACATTGCCGCTTTAATTCCATGCTGTAGATTAGTAATAAGATCGTTGATAAAGATTAGAAAAAAATGTGGGGGACAAGATTCCGCCCTGGGGAATACCGTGACGCAGTAGTACTTTCTTGCTCTTGTGTCCATCTATCTGTACTCTGGCTCTTCTGTTGTGCAAGTTTGCTTTCACCCATTTGTACGTTCTTCCATTGACTTTACAGTTTCTCAGTTTCTTCATCAGACCTTCTTTCCAGACTTTGTCAAAAACTTTCTTCAGATCTATCCATGCAGCAAGCACCAGCTTCTTCTCTTGGAATGCATCCTCAATTTTTTGAGAGAGGTAGGTTGTCTGATCTTCCGTAGAGTAGCACTGCCTAAAGCCAGCCTGCTGTGGCACAAGAATGTTTTCACTTTCAATGTACCACAGCAGTCTGTGATTGATGATACGCTCCATTGTTTTGCAGAGACAGTCGGTGAGGCTAATTGGTCTGTAGCTGGAGGCAATGGAACTATCTTTCCCCTGATTTTAGGAGGGGTATCATGACTGCTTCTCTCCAGGCTCGTGGAACACTGCCAAAAAGAAAATAACCATCCTCTGAAAACTAAGTGGAACCACATGGGGAGCCAGTGGGAAAATACGTAGCAAAGTTTATCAACAGAGCATACGACCACACCTGGAATACGGGTCAACTGCGTGGTGTCTAGCATCAAAAACCAAACTACAAGAGCTGGACAAGGTGCAAAATCAAACACTTAGAGTCACCACATGAGGGATGTGATCAACCCCTATAGTGGAGATGGGGAAGATGGGGAGGACACAAGCACTGAAAGAGCGCAGAGATACGAAAACGCTAATACAAGTAGAAAAAGTTCCCCAGCTTGCCAGGCCATCCTATGATTTGAAAACTTAGCTATGGGACGGTTGAAAAGAAGCACTTTTATTCATTAGACCAAACGACTCTGCAAAGAAACCACCGATCTGCCCATCTGGTATCCCCCTGAAAACTATTCCAGAGCGAACTCCGTGGAAAGATAAACACAGACTATCACTAGAGATCCAGGTAAAGGTGAGAGGAATATTTAACAAGGGAGAATAGAACAGTGTACACCGCAGAACAGCCACTCTCAGCTTCCTTGATGAAGAATATACCCACAAGAACTCTGGATTCGAGTCTACACAGATGGGTCAGCACAAAATGTTGTTCGAAAAGGAGGTGCGGTAGTGTACATAGAATACCCAAATAAAACTAGGGACACTGCCAGAGTACCAACAGGAAAGTACTGCCATAACTATGATGCTGAAATTGAAGCAATCAAGATAGCAACAGAGAAATTACTAAATACCAGCCATGGTACACAACCTGTGGTGCTATTGACAGATGCAAAATGAGTACTCGAGGCGCTCTTGTCTGGGAAATGGCCAATACTAAGAGCACTACTTTCTGAACTTAATAGTCAGCACAAGGTCACCATACAGTGGATACCATCCCACTGTGGAGTACCCGGAAACGACAGAGCTGATCGATTGGCTAAAGAAGGAGCAAAATACGAACAGCCTGATGTGCCCATTACATACCACCAAAAGAAAAGAATGATCCAGTCAGTCAGAAAGCCACCAAAACTTGCTCAAGACGACTACCATATTATGGACAGACCAAAAAGTCATTATTCTGCGCCTCAGAACAGGACACAATAGATTACGCAACCACATGTATACAAAATTCAAGATTGATGATTCAGACATGTGCACATGTGGATTGACGTCACAGACAGCAGAGCACATACCCAAAGACTGCCCAAAATACAAGCTATCTAGGCCAGTGGTTCTAAACCAGTGGGGAATCCCCCCCCCCCCCCAGGGGGGCAATTTTAGGGTTTTCGGGGGGGGGGGGAAATCAAGATTATTTCAGGATCGCGTTAATACAAGAACCGATTACTTGATACTGTTTTACCCTTCATAATTTATGGCTCTGTACGTCTCATCCATCTGAAATTCATTTTATAACTTAAGTAGACCCGCAAATCACGTTTTATGTAGACGTCTTGACTTGAACATAAAAATAATAAAAAAATAAATAGACTTGTTTTAATATGTGCTATTAAATTTAGCTTCCATTATTACGTATACTGTGTAGGGGCGGGGGTGGGGGATTTTTAGGGTGGAAATACGAAAGGAGGGGGGGGGGGGGGTAAATGACGTCCTGAAAATATGGTGAAGGGGGGCACGGGCCAAAAAAGGTTGAGAACCACTGATCTAGGCAAACATTCTGGCCTAGAGAGACAACAGTGGAAGATAAACTCTATGGACCGCTGAGTGAACTAAAAGAGACAGTTAAATTCATACAAGAGACAACACTGCAGTCATAGACATATTTCAAGCGAACGAAAGAAGAAGAATATCTGTCTGGAGGTGCCTTGGGGAGATTATAACAAGAATCGCTGTACCGAAGGTAACATTTTGCAAGATAAGAAAACATACTTACCAATAAAATGATGTCAACTGCAAAGAGAAAAAGAGTTTTGAACCTGTACTATTGTATGGATGTGAAGCGCTGACAATGAGCAGACAAGCTGAAAAGCATCCAATAGCACTGGGAATTTGGTTTCTGTGGAGAGTGCAAAGAATACCAATGGCAGACAGAAAATCCAACGAGCAAGCCCTACAAGAAACAAATTAAAACCATTAACTGATTAGAGAAATTAGACGTAAACAGTCAACATTTATTCGACACGTTATGAGAAGAAACAAGCTAGGGAACTTGGTGATACCTGTCAAGACTGAGGGGAAAAGAACAAGGGGAATAAGAGGAGTAAATATCTGGATGGCTTGGCCACGTGGCATGGTCGAGACAATAATACAGAGCTGATCCACGGCTCTGGTGATCATGTGAGATGGCGATATATATAATAATATATACGAATCTATATAAATAACCAATAATAATGAAGGGCAATCAATTTTGAAGATGGAAGTTCAGAATGTTCTTAACCATATGAAAACCTGCAAGACGCCGGTCCAGACAGCATCACAACAGAAATGATTAATGCCTTAGAAGAATATGGATTCAGTGTTTCCCAACCTTTTTTGTGCCATGCCCCACTTAAGCCTTTCTAAAATTCATATTGCCCCCCTCCCCCGCCCCATGCCCCCCCCCCCCCCCCCCCTCAACATATGCATTATTTTTAATATTCACAAATTGAAATGTTCACTAAAGAAACTTGAATGATAGGTTTTAGGAAGAAATCACTAGGTAATTATTGAGCAAACACAGTAAGTAAATTTTCAAAACATATAATGGAGAACTGAAATTCAAGTACAAAATAATTTTAATGAAAGATTTTTCTATATTATTTTAATTATTAGTAATTATTTATTATTTAAATTTAGTGAGATCCTTGCGCTTGATGCTTGCTGCAAAGAGATCTTATGTCAGGTTCCAATTTAGTTAACTTCAGTCTCAAGTCTCCCCATTTTGTTATATTCAGCCGATTTCTTCCATTTTCGAATTGCCCCCCTTAACAGTCGAATTGCCCCCCTGTACACTGGTTAGATCAAGTCACCAGACTGCTGAACACAATATTTGATACTAGAGATATACCTACTAGAAAACAGCCAAAAATGACTGGATGACTGCGACATCCTGAAAAGGACATGCAACTTGTATCACACTTTTAAGGTTTTCATTTGAATCCCTCCTCGTAGAATTATCAAGTCTACGATAATAATTTTAAAATACATATTTCTAGCATTATATTTCCTGTCTTGATTAAATTCGTCTTTAACCGTATTTTCCTGCAGCCTCCTATAATTTATGACATGTGTTGTTACCTTTTTGTTTCTTATTTTCCTGTATGTTAGAATCTTTTTGTATTATGACTGGTTTGTGATCAGTATCAACGTCACAAAAAATAAAAATTAAAAAAACTACATAAGAACATCCCTGATGACTATTCAAGCGTATATAAGGAATGGGCAATTTCCAAGGCTGCCGTGTTCGAGACACTGGAAAATATATGTGGAACAAAGAAAGTTGGGCAGGACAAAAGATTAAGAACAGCTTACTGGAACAACGAAGTTAAAGATAGCATATTCAACAAGAAGGTAGCGTTCAAAAAATGGATCACAACCAAATCTGAACAAGACTATGTTACTTATAGAATAGCACGACGAAATGTCAAAAGAACAATTAGAGCATCTAAAGATGAATCCTGGAGACTATACGGTGAACAGATGGCGACCCTTAGCAAAGACTACCAAAGAGAATATTATAAACTTGTCAATACAATGAGAAACAGAGATGCATGCTACAACCCAATCACCATCGTAAACAGCAAAGGATGTAATCTTTTCTTTTTTTTTTGGTTTTGTTCGCATATCCTTTACAGGTCATCGCTGTCAACATCAGCATCTTTCAGCTGATTGTTGATTTCTTGGCAAGATTACGCTCAGTAGTTTGCCATTGCTTTCTGGGCGGCCGGCTCACATACCCAGAAAGTTACCGACGCGGAGAGAACCGCATTGAATACAATGATCAGCATAATATTGTGTTTGTAGATCAGAAAAATGCTTTCGATAGAGTAGAAAGATACAAATTATGGACCATCCTTGATATGGGATACAAGGGCAATTGCTAGAAAACATCATAGCCTTGTATCACTCGAGCTGAAGTGCAATCAGAACACAAGAAGGGATATCAGATATGTTCAAAGTCAATACAGGAGTGAGGAAGAGGTGTGTGCTCTCTCTCTCTCTCTCTCTCTCTCTCTCTCTCTCTCTCTCTCTCTCTCTCTCTCTCTCTCTCTCTCTCTCTCTCTCTCTCTCTCTCTCTCCTTTGCTATTTAATATCTACATGGATAGAATATCAAAGAAGCAAGTCTTGACAGAACAGATTCAGAAAATTTAAAACTCTTTACTCCAGATGAAACAACTGACCCACACGAAATAAATGAACTTCTATTTGCAGACGATCAGTGCCTGTTTTACAGCAATGAGGGCAGACTACAAAATCATATTACTAATCTGAGTTTAACCTGCAGCAGATACAATATGGGTATAAACACAGCCAAAACCGAAGTAATGCAAGTTAGCAGATCGCCAGGCCCACTAAGTATACTGATAAATAACACGACTCTGAAACAAGTTAAAGAATTAAAATATCTTGGAAGTATGATCACAGAAGATGGCAGATTGGACAGAGAAATCGAAATCAGTGTCGAAAAGCTAGTGCACTTACATATCAACTATCACCCATACTGAACCATCCAAATATACCCATGTCCGCAAAACGACAGATAATAAACAGCATATTCACACCAACCCCGTGCTACCAATCGTAAACTTGGACTTTATCCAAATCACACTTTCGCAAAATCAACACCTGCGAGATGAGAAAATGCAAAGAATACCATGGACAGCCAGAAAGACCAATGAACAAGTCCTTCAAGAAACAAATGAAGATCGTAAACTGATTAGAGACATTAGACGTAGACAGTCACAATTTTTTGGGCATGTTATAAGAAGAAATGATTTGGAGAACTTGGTGACAACTGTTAAGATCGAGGGGAACAGACGAAGAGGAAGACCTAGAAACAAGTACCTGGATGGCTTGGCCTTGTGGCATGGTCGAGACAGAAACGCGGAGCTGATCCACGACTCTGGTGATCGAGTGAGATGGCAGAACATGACCGCCCACGCTTACCAGCATGGCACATGATGGATGGATGGATGGATGGAGATGAGATGCCTGAGGAGAGCTGCCAACTTAACAATCCCGGACCAATTAAGAAATGCTGCTGTCAGACAGAGGGATCAACACCTTGTACCACATTTATTGAAAGACAGAAGATCAAGTGGTTTGGCCATGTCGTTAGAATGCAACACCAACAACTACCATCACTGGCCTTACATCAAAGATCATCTGCGGCGAGACCAAGAGGATGTCCAAGAAGAAAATGTATTGACGACATCAAAGACATTGTACAATCACACGGAATGACACTATTCAGTGCCGCCCACCGGGCGATGGAGCGCAAATTATTCCTCCCCACGCCGCTTGACGGCAGAAGTGGAAGATGATGGGATGATGATGATGATGATGATGATGATGATGATGATGATGATGATGATGATGATGATTATGATGATGATGATGATGATCAGCATCATCATCATCATCATAATCATCATCATCATCATGATATTTTCTGTCAGATTTCTTGCAGTCTACATATATAGCACGACTAACACGATTACAAATGATCTATAAATATTCATTAAATAGTACCTGCTCATAACAGAAAGCACAAAATGGTATGACACAATAACCAGTGGGAGAAGGACCAGACAATTACCAGTAAACCAAGAGATGGAGAACAGATGCTGGCGCTGGTTAGGACATGTAGTTAGAAAACACGAGACTTGACTAGTATAACTGTGGAGGTCTTTTGAACCCACGGGGTCACAGAATTAGAGGTTTGGTGCAGGAGAGCTTGGCATATGATACCACAACATCTAGCTTAAGAATGGAGGTGGAGAATACGATACACACACACACACACACACACACACACATCGTGATTGTAACTGACTCAGAAAGCATGCTGAGTAGGGTGAGGACAGGCAAGCTTCGTGCCGAGTGGCTTGCTTCGCTTCGGAAATCACGGGTGGCAAGTATCGTCTGGATCTTTTCTTCGGGGCATGCTGGTGTGCTGGGGAATGAACAGGCAGATAGATTGGCTGGCTCTGCAACACTTGGTGGAGTATTGATGCATGATAAGGCAGACGTGGTTGCGGCCTTGTGGGAGCACGTGCACACCTCGGAGGAGCAAATGGATCACCATGGTCTGGCAAGAATGAGACAGCGAGGAGTGACGAGGGGATCTGGTCGATGCTCGACGCTTAGAGGAAAGGTGAGACGCAGATATAATCAGATTGCTACTGGTACTATTGGTGTTGGAACTCTTCGCTGGCTGCTGAGGATGGGGACGGAGCGCTTATAGTAATACCCCGAATGATGTGATGTCGGTTCCTAAATCAATTAATCAATCAATCAATTAGTCAAGAATTAGAGGGAGACCTAAAATTGCACGGAGAAGAGAAATTAACGTAAAAACAAATAATACAGTGATATCGTGCACGGAGAAGAGATGTTAAATTAAAAACAAATAATACAGTGATATCGTGCACGGAGAAGAGATGTTAAATTAAAAAACAAATAATACAGTGATATCGTGCACGGAGCTGCAGGGATAGTTGAGGACAAGGCGACTGAGGTGAGTTGGCTGAGCACAGGTTGCCCAAAACGGGTTAGCAGGCGACAGAAGATCGAAAAAGACATCTCATCTCTTCTTGTTCCTGTTGTACCTTGCGGTGTCCAGGTGAATCATAAACAGCGGAAGAGTGCCCGTTTATGGGCTTGATGTATCGAGATTCCCATGGACTCTGCTATTCCCTCTGTCCATTGTCTACGTTGCAGCCTCTTCTTTTGCTTCCATTTGGTCTGTAAATTATTGCTTGTTGTGGTATACTGCTAGTTGGTAATCTAGGTGCATGGCCAAACCATTTAATTTGTTGTTTTCTTATAGAATCCTTGGCTGCTATAACCCCCCACTTTAGTTATGATTTCTTGATATATTGAGCATTCTTCTCAGGAATCTCATTTCTGTTGTGATTTTTCTTTTCTCTGTTTCTGTCATGGTCCAGGTTTGGCATTGGTAGCATAGAGTTGGTAAGAAGATTGTGTTGTAGATTGCTTTCTTAGTAACTATTGTTATGTGTTTGTTCTTTAGTCGTGGCACCATTTGTCCAATGGTTTGGTTTGCCTTATTGCATCTATTTTCGATCTTATCTTCGGATTTGTCATTTGATTTGAAAAATACATGTGCAGTAGAATTGGAACCCAGAACCTGGACCCGGCTGCGAGTGCACAAATTACTGCGCCACACGGCTCCTAGGGAAGAATATAAGCAAAGACAACAAGAAAGGATACACTGAAGAATTTGAATGAATATAATATAATATTATACAATATATAAGAAAGAAAAAAACGTATATTTTAAGTGACATATTTTGGAATTATTTCAGTTTGGGGATAAAACGATATGAACACAAATAAAGATAGGAAAGAAAAGAAGAACAACAATGTAGTGAAATATAGAAAGGATTCCAAAAATCTCGATGTTTATTACGGCGCAAATGGGTCATGACGCTTGAATGGACATAAACCCGGTCAGCAAGAAAAGGCCCACGCTGGAAAATGGTTCAACTCTTTGTATGGAAATCGATAGCCAGACGTGGAGACTCCAGGTCCTAACATGCTGTGAGGTTTCGCACCTTGGCGGGGTTATAAATTGTAGACTGGGCCTGTTTTCCAGACATTCCCTCGGGATTGCTCCATCTTTGATTCTCTGTTCCTGTTTGTTCATTTTCTGTGAGAGATACTCTCTAACACAGATTGTGAATGTTTGCCGTAGGCGATAGCTGGTTTCCGGTTCCTGCCGACTGCTCTCTTCTTGTTTATTCTTCAACTAGGAAGTCTGTGTTTTGGTGTGTTCTTACTTTGTGAGTGAGTCACATAGCACACGTGTTTCCTTCAACACGCCAGTCAATAACTCTTTAACATTCGTATTTATCTCTAATTTGTTTTGTATCTATTTCAGTCAACACATTTTGGACGCATTATGAGAATAAATAAACCAGAGAACTTGGTGACAACTGGCAAGATTGAGGGGAAAAGAACAAGGGGTATGCAGAGAAGTAAATATCTGAATGACTTGGCCAGATGGAATGACCGAGACAAGCTGATCCACGACTCTGGTGATCGTGTGAGATGGCGAAACATGACCGGCCACGCTTATGGACAAGGTACATGATTATGATCATCTATTTGTATCCCAATATTTTATATCCCTCGTTATGAATAACAGTCAGTATCTGTTGATTGGTTAAGTTACTTGTTGCCCAGCAACCATTCGTGAGAGATTGGGAGACAGCTAATAACTGTGTGTGATCAATGCTCGCCAGATCACACACTCACCATAGCATGTTTGACCCATGATGACCTAGTGATGTGAAACACCATTTCACCTTTCAGTCTCACCATAGCATGTATGACCCATGATGACCTAGTGATGTGAAACACCATTTCCCCGTTCAGTCTCGACATAACATGTTTGACTCATGATGACCTAGTGATGTGAAACACCATTTCCCCTTTCAGTCTCACCAGAGCATGTTTGACTCGTGATGATCTAGTGATGTGAAACACTATTTCCCCTTTCAGTCTCACCAGAGCATGCTTGACTCGTGATGATCTAGTGATGTGAAACACCATTTCCCCTTTCAGTCTCACCAGAGCATGCTTGACTCGTGATGATCTAGTGATGTGAAACACCATTTCCCCTTTCAGTCTCACCACAGCATGTTTGACTCGTGATGATCTAGTGATGTGAAACACCATTTCCCCTTTCAGTCTCACCACAGCATGTTTGACTCGTGATGATCTAGTGATGTGAACACCATTTCCCCTTTCAGTCTCACCAGAGCATGCTTGACTCGTGATGATCTAGTGATGTGAAACACCATTTCCCCTTTCAGTCTCACCAGAGCATGTTTGACTCGTGATAATCTAGTGATGTGAAACACCATTTCCCCTTTCAGTCTCACCAGAGCATGCTTGACTCGTGATGATCTAGTGATGTGAAACACCATTTCCCTTTCAGTCTCACCACAGCATGTTTGGACTCGTGATGATCTAGTGATGTGAAACACCATTTCCCCTTTCAGTCTCACCAGAGCATGTTTGACTTGTGATGATCTAGTGATGTGAAACACCATTTCCCCTTTCAGTCTCACCAGAGCATGTTTGACTTGTGATGATCTAGTGATGTGAAACACCATTTCCCCTTTCAGTCTCACCAGAGCATGTTTGACTTGTGATGATCTAGTGATGTGAAACACCATTTCCCCTTTCAGTCTCACCAGAGCATGTTTGACTTGTGATGATCTAGTGATGTGAAACACTATTTCCCCTTTCAGTCTCACCACAGCATGTTTGACTCGTGATGATCTAGTGATGTGAAACACCATTTCCCCTTTCACTCTCACCACAGCATGTTTGACTCGTGATGATCTAGTGATGTGAAACACCATTTCCCCTTTCAGTCTCACCACAGCATGTTTGACTCGTGATGATCTAGTGATGTGAAACACCATTTCCCCTTTCAGTCTCACCACAGCATGTTTGACTCGTGATGATCTAGTGATGTGAAACACCATTTCCCCTTTCAGTCTCACCAGAGCATGCTTGACTCGTGATGATCTAGTGATGTGAAACACCATTTCCCCTTTCAGTCTCACCAGAGCATGTTTGACTCGTGATAATCTAGTGATGTGAAACACCATTTCCCCTTTCAGTCTCACCACAGCATGTTTGACTCGTGATGATCTAGTGATGTGAAACACCATTTCCCCTTTCAGTCTCACCACAGCATGTTTGACTCGTGATGATCTAGTGATGTGAAACACCATTTCCCCTTTCAGTCTCACCACAGCATGTTTGACTCGTGATGATCTAGTGATGTGAAACACCATTTCCCCTTTCAGTCTCACCAGAGCATGTTTGACTTGTGATGATCTAGTGATGTGAAACACCATTTCCCCTTTCAGTCTCACCAGAGCATGCTTGACTCGTGATGATCTAGTGATTTGAAACACCATTTCCCCTTTCAGTCTCACCAGAGCATGCTTGACTCGTGATGATCTAGTGATGTGAAACACCATTTCCCCTTTCAGTCTCACCACAGCATGTTTGACTCGTGATGATCTAGTGATGTGAAACACCATTTCCCCTTTCAGTCTCACCAGAGCATGTTTGACTCGTGATGATCTAGTGATGTGAAACACCATTTCCCCTTTCAGTCTCACCACAGCATGTTTGACTCGTGATGATCTAGTGATGTGAAACACCATTTCCCCTTTCAGTCTCACCACAGCATGTTTGACTCGTGGTGATCTAGTGATGTGAAACACCATTTCCCCTTTCAGTCTCACCACAGCATGTTTGACTCGTGATGATCTAGTGATGTGAAACACCATTTCCCCTTTCAGTATTTTCTGACGTTAACCTTTGGCTCTATGGCGCAGGTGTTAAGGACGTAATTAGTAACACACATATGGCGTTAGTAACATAGTTGCGTTGGTTTTCCATACAAAGGTGTGAGTGTTGGTCGTTCAGGAAGCAATGTCATACCAAGAAATCTAGAAAAATAAAAAAAGCTGGGGTTGACTGCGACGTCCTGTAGGGGATAAGCAACTAACTTTTTTAAACCCTTGTCTAAAGAGACGGTCTCCGTGGCAATGGCGGTGCGCACGTAATGCCGCTTACCCGCGTTCGAAAGACAGCGGTGACCGATTTGGTAGCAGACCGTGTCCAGCTGGTTTTAACGTGTTGGTGTGGGAGCCGGTCGTTCAGAAAGCAATGGACAACTTCTTTTTTTTTCATATCCTATTTACAGGACATTCAGTCAACACCAGCATTTTTCAGCTGCTGTTGATGTCTTGGCAAGTTTTACTTTCAGTAGTTTCCCATTGCTTTCTGAACGACCGACTCACATAACTTTCCTTAAGAAACCAAAGCGAAGCGATCCGCTGCCAAATCTAGCACAGCTGTGTTTTGTACGTAGGCATACAGGATTACGAATAGCGTCCTTAACTCATTCGCCAGGGAGGCCGGCAATGGCAAACTACTGAACGTAACCCTTGCCAAGACATCAACAGCGGCAGTAAAATGTTGGTGTTGACTGCAACGTCCTGTAAATTTCATGCAACTTTTAAAAAAAGAGAGACGAATTCGGCGAGAACTTCATTGACGATAGGTTATGGTGTCCCTCATCCCCCGCCCCTCCCCCCTCCCCCCCCCCCCAACCAAGTCACATCACAGAGTTGTGAAGGTTTCTAGTCTGCTGCCTCGCACACTGACCCGCCTACTCTACCAGACTTGCTAGACGCGCATGATTTCCCGCCGTTCTCTTACACCACACCAGAGAAATGGGGACTATAATGGTTGTCTTACACCACACCAGAGAAATGGGGACTATAATGTTGTCTTACACCACAGCAGAGAGTCGGGGACTATAATGGTTGTCTTACACCACAGCAGAGAGTCGGGGACTATAATGGTTGTCTTACACCACACCGGAGAAATGGGGACTATAATGGTTGTCTCACACCACACCAGAGAGTCGGGGACTACAATGGTTGTCTTACACCACACTAGAGAGTCGGGGACTATAATTGTTGTTTTAAAACCACACCAGAGAAATGGGGACTATAATGGTTGTCTTACACCAAAGCAGAGAGTCGGGGACTATAATGGTTGTCTTACACCACACCAGAGAGTCGGGGACTATAATGGTTGTCTTACACCACAGCAGAGAAATGGGGACTATAATGGTTGTCTTACACCACACTAGAGAGTTGGGGACTATAATGGTTGTCTTACACCACACCAGAGAGTCGGGGACTATAATGGTTGTCTTACACAACAGCAGAGAAATGGGGACTATAATGGTTGTCTTACACCACACTAGAGAGTTGGGGATTATAATGGTTGTCTTACACCACACCGGAGAGTCGGGGACTATAATGGTTGCTTTACACCACACCGGAGAAATGGGGACTATAATGGTTGTCTTACACCACAGCAGAGAGTCCGGGACTATAATGGTTGTCTTACACCGCACCAAAACAATGGGGACTATAATGGTTGTCTTACACCACAGAAGAGAGTCGGGGATTATAATGGTTGTCTTACACCACACCAGAGAAATGGGGACTATAATGGTTGTCATACACCACAGCAGAGAATTGGGGACTATAATGGTTGTCTTACACCACAGCAGAGAATTGGTAACTATAATGGTTGTCTTACACCACAGCAGAGAATTGGGAACTATAATGGTTGTCTTACACCACAGCAGAGAATTGGGAACTATAATGGTTGTCTTACACCACAGCAGAATGTCGGGGATTATAATGAAGTCTTACACCACACCAGAGAAATGTGGACTATAATGGTTGTCTTACACCACACTAGGGAATTGGGGACTATAATGGTTGTCTTACACCACAGTAGAATGTCGGGGATTATAATGAAGTCTTACACCACACCTGAGAAATGTGGACTATAATGGTTGTCTTACACCACACCAGAGAATCGGGGACTATAATGGTTGTCCTACACCACACATGGGAGTTGTGGACTATAATGGTTGTCTTACACCACACTAGAGAGTCGGGGACTATAATGGTTGTCTTACACCACACTAGAGAGTCGGGGAATATAATGGTTGTCTTACACCACACCAGAGAGTCGGGGATTATAATGGTTGTCTTACACCACACCAGAGAATCGGGGACTATAATGGTTGTCTTACACCACACACGGGAATTGTGGACTATAATGGTTGTCTTACACCACACTAGAGAGTCGGGGACTATAATGGTTGTCTTACACCACACTAGAGAGTCGGGGAATATAATGGTTGTCTTACACCACACCAGAGAGTCGGGGACTATAATGGTTGTCTTACACCACACTAGAGAGTCGGGGACTATAATGGTTGTCTTACACCACACACGGGAGTTGTGGACTATAATGGTTGTCTTACACCACACACGGGCGTTGTGGACTATAATGGTTGTCTTACAGCACACCAGAGAGTTCGGGGACTATAATGGTTGTCTTACACCACACCAGAGTGTCGGGGACTATAATGGTTGTCTTACACCACACCAGAGAGTTCGGGGACTATAATGGTTGTCTTACACCACACCAGAGAGCCGGGGACTATAATCGTTGTCTTACACCACACCATAGAATCAAGAACTATATGTTACGGAGACGGCACTGCAGCATCAGTACCTAAGATAATACAGAAGTTAGACATTTCAAGCGTTGGAGGGGAGCGGCTAGCCGAATGGCTAAAAACTCAGGGTTCTACCCCGGGAGACTCGGAATCGTATCCACGGTAAAGTGTGGATTATTTTTCTGTCGGGGGGAAAAAGAAAATCCTAACCTGTACAGTTCGCGGCGACTGCACTAGCCAGGCAGCCTTAATGCCTCAGACTCATGACCCCCTTCCCCTCCCTCTGCCTTGCACTGCAAGATAATATAGGCAGTATATGACAGTTAACAGACAGTTTAAATATTAACCTCACAGACAAGAGTTCACAAATGTCAATAAATGTTTACCCTCTGTCAGTGCCCCCTTTATGTAATTAGCCTCTGTCAATGTCCTAGTGATGTCGTTACACTCTGTCAATTTCCTCTTTATATCGTTACCCTATGTCAATGTCCTCTTTATGTCGTTACCCTATGTCAATGTCCTCTTTATGTCGTTACCCTCTGTCAATGTCCTCTTTATGTCGTTACCCTCTGTCAATGTCCTCTTTATGTCGTTACCCTCTGTCAATGTCTTCTTTATGTCGTTACCCTATGTCAATGTCCTCTTTATGTCGTTACCCTCTGTCAATGTCCTCTTTATGTCGTTACCCTCTGTCAATGTCCTCTTTATGTCGTTACCCTCTGTCAATGTCCTCTTTATGTCGTTACCCTCTGTCATTGTCCTCTTTATGTCGTTACCCTATGTCAATGTCCTCTTTATGTCGTTACCCTCTGTCCATTTCCCATTTATGTCGTTATACTCTGTCATTGTCCCTTTTATGTCGTTACCCTATGTCAATGTCCCCTTTATGTCGTTACCCTCTGTCAATGTCCTCTTTATGTCGTTACCCTCTGTCATTGTCCTCTTTATGTCGTTACCCTATGTCAATGTCCCCTTTATGTCGTTACACTCTGGCAATGTCCCCTTTATGTCGTTACACTCTGGCAATGTCCCCTTTGTGTCGTTACCCTCTGTCAATGTCCTCTTTATGTCGTTACCCACTGTCATTGTCCTCTTTATGTCGTTACCCTATGTCAATGTCCCCTTTATGTCGTTACACTCTGGTAATGTCCCCTTTATGTCGTTACACTCTGGCAATGTCCCCTTTATGTCGTTACACTCTGGCAATGTCTCCTTTGTGTCGTTACCCTCTGTCAATGTCCTCTTTATGTCGTTACCCTCTGTCATTGTCCTCTTTATGTCGTTACCCTCTGTCATTGTCCTCTTTATGTCGTTACCCTCTGTCATTGTCCTCTTTATGTCGTTACCCTCTGTCAATGTCCTCTTTATGTCGTTACCCTCTGTCATTGTCCTCTTTAAGTCGTTACCCTTTGTCAATGTCCCCTTTATGTCGTTACCCTATGTCAATGTCCCTTTTATGTCGTTACTCTATGTCAATGTCCCCTTTATGTCGTTACACTCTGTCAATGTCCCCTTTATGGGGGATACTTGTGGTCTGCCCGAAGTGTCCCGCCTCCCTGACCCCGCCCTAACCCTGTTATATCAGTGTTTATATGCTGTCTGTGATGTGAAGCTTCGTGTCTGCCCTCTTTTCTGTTGTATGTTGTTGTCATGATTAACGCCGCTGGCTGTCGGTAGAGGCGTGTACACGCATATTGTTTGATGTCCGTTGATTTGTCTTCACGGTTTCAATTGTTCTATCTTATATTGTTCACCTTCCAACTTGCCAAAACTGTTGTTTCTTTGCTGACTGGATATGCAGAGAGCAAGGTTGCCGGATGGCGATGGTGCCGATAAGAACAAACACACATACACGCAGTTATACATATTGTTACAACCAGTCAGGTCTGTGTCAGATATTACAGAGATACTTTATAACATTGGATGGTACTACCTACTTTCTGGTAGCGCCGAACGTTGGGCGGTGCTCACCAAACCCGACACCCCACATTGTGCCAACAGCTTCGGGTGGAAGAGCGCAATTGGGAAGATACAAACCTTATCCTGGTGCGAGGAAATGCAATCTAAAGACTAAATGTCATGATAGGGTAGACCTGGCCCCTACGCCTTGGTCGGCTACTGGTCTAAGATGGAAGTCCTAACAGGCGGACAGTTAGAGCATTGCTTTGCTGACCCGGCAGCTTCTGCAGCTGGTCTTGTTCCAAATGAATGGTGTTACTTTTCCTCAGGTGTAAACTAGGCAGGCTGAGAGAGGGATCATGCTGCATGGGCAACGGGTGGTCTCTAGCTTCAGCCCAGGCATTTTTCTATGGAGAGATTTAACTCCTATTTATAGAAATAACTCCATTTCACAAAGTATCGTCTATCAAGACGGCAAGATGCCAGTAAATATATTGTTACAATATATTGTTACAATATATATATTACAGATGTTATAATATGTTACGGTGGTTTTATAAATGTATATATAGTGAGGGAGTTGGTGTAACAGTTAGGAGGTTTCGCTGACAATGGCATGAGGGCAGTGGGGCCAGGGTTCAATCCCTGGGCTCGTCGTTCGCTAGGGAGAGCAAGACTGGCTACCTTCATCTCCATGCTCGCTGACCTACAGAATGTGATGATTCTAGCACATCGCTGACCCATGTCGGGCTCCTGCTTCCGGGCTTGTTATGTATTACACACACACACACACACACACACACGCGCAAGTAAGTAAATCATAATATGATCTTAAACAGTTGGAAAGGGTTGTCAATAGTTGATAAAGGTGTCAGTGTGTGGCATACCCATCTAGCTGGATTTCTATGCATGGCACAATATATTGGCCGTATAAGAATATAAAGTGTTCCCAACGCGTGATTTTGCAAATTCGGCCTTACTTTAAAATTGCACCATCGATAAACAGCGTATGGTCTGGGGTTTTTTTTTTTGGGGGGGGGGGGGGGAGAGAGAGAGGGGGGGGGACAGGACAAATGTTAAATGACAATGGTAAGGAAAATGGTCTCCAACATCATCTATTCCAACATCATTTTCTCGAATATCATCGTCTCCAACATCATCTTATCCAACACCATATTCTCCATCATCATCTTCTCCAACATCATCTTATCCAACATCATCTTATCCAACATCACTTATTTTAATATCATCTATTCCAACGTCATGGCCTCCAACATAATCTATTCCGACATCATGGTCTCCAATATAATCTATTCCAACATCGTGATGTCCAACATAATCTATTACAGCATAGTCTTCTCCAATATCATCTTATCCAACATAACCTTATCCAACACTATCTTCTCCAACATCATCACATCCAACATCATCTTCGTCTCCATCATCTTCTCCAACATCATCTCCACCACGTACCACTATCAACCCCATGCCTGATCCTTAAATACACACACGACTGAAATATTCAATCCACAGGATACAAGAACAGTCTTTACCGTACAAGTTGTAATAACAGCTCTTAAAATCTCGTATCATCCCGATTGACGTGTGACTCGTATAACGTCAACGTATGGTATTATTATCCCGCCAATAGGTTTTGTGTTCATACGCATTTGTCTGCCGTGTATTGATTATATGTTCGCATCACGTCAACTTATTGTAAGCTGAAAGATTAGCGTTTCCCTGTCAGTGTATTTTTCTTCTGGTCGGAGCGCAGAGCAAATTTACGACATTTATTTTTGGGAGGTGGAGGAAGGGTTGTGGGGTTTCAGCAGCCGCATAGACTCCAGCTACCAGAGCAACCAGAAATGCTAGCTCAATTTGCCGTCACTGTCTACTTGAACTCATGGTAGGTTTGCTCCGACGAACAGAAAACGTTTCCCTTTGGTGCACATGTATGCGACTTGATCTCCGTGCAGTCTTGATCTCTGAACGTGAATGGACACGTTAGGCGGAACCTTGAAGCAGCAGAGATGTGGTTCCTGAATGTTGCCAATACCTTGGACTGTCAGAGAAATTAATGAAGATTTTCTGGTGGAGGCTAATTAATGTAGAGCATTATATACAGCAATAAGAAATACATAAATAGCATTGTTGGTCATTTGATGAGAAGAGAGGCATTGGATAACATCGTAACCACTGGAAAGATCAGTGGCCGAAGAAGCAGAGGCAGACCAAGAGAAATTATGCTGGATGGACTGAGAAATGGGCATGGAGAAGCATCATCAACAGGATTGATTTACATCAGAGATATTTGAACATCACAATAGATGAATTTACAGGAACAGCGACCAAGCTGAGAGACGGTAGTTGTCGGCACATCACAATAGATGAATTCGACCCCTAAGGCAAAAGTAGATTATTAAGTTTCTATTAAGGTCTGACCACGAGAGACTTCTTGGTCGTCCACACAGGTGAGTGCTCTAGAAGAATAGGATTTCAGAACTCTGGATAATGCTCGACTCTATGATGCTGTGTGAACAAGTATGTGAGGGTTTGTTTGTTTGTTTGTTTGTTTGTTTGTATTAAGTTTAGTTTATTATTTTTATACAGCGAAAAGGCTACTGACGCGGTACGTGATCCCACATACCCGCGTTCGAAACACAGCTGCGCGCGATTTGGCAGCAGACCGCGTTGAGTTGTTTATTTTTTGCGAAACGGTATGGGTGCCGGTCGCTCAGAAAGCAGTGGCAAACTACTGAAAGTAAACTTGTCAAGAGATCACAGCAGCAAAAGATTCTGGAGATGACTGCGACGTCCTGTAAAGGATATGCACCTAACTGAACATGACAAACCAGTTTCTGAGTATTTCCAGCGAGAAATGCACACACACACACACACACACACACACACACACACACACACACACACACATCAGTAGCAACTTCCGATCAGGAGCGGCCTGACATTGTCATCACATTGTGCGGGAGGACTTGTCTGGAGAACAATGGAAATAGAGGCTATTACTTTAGAGATATAGGTGGACAGAGGAGGACAAAGCTGGTTGGGCAGAGAGAGTCGCTCAGATGATAACCAGCGGCCAGACATATCCAGATTCCTGTAGAGCAGGGGTCACCAAACTTTTTTCACGGCGGGCCGGATAACTGACAAAATGACGAGCGCGGGCCGGATACTCATTCTGTACAATACTTGCGCCCGTCTCCGTGGCGAAGGCCTTGCGGACGCGGTTCGTAATTCCGTATACCCACGTTCGAAATACAACTGCGAGCGATTTTTACGCTATGTTATGGGTGCCGGTCGTTCGAAAAGCAATGGTAAACTACTGAACGTAAACTTGCCAAGACATCAACAATAGCAAACAATACTGGTGTTGACTGAAAACGTCCTGTAAAGGATATACAACTAACTTTAACAATAATTGCAAGCTAGAACGAAAACTCTGGGAAAAAAGACGAAAAACTAAGTTAATCATGGAAAGGGCGTGCAATGCACACAAACAAACAAACAAACAAAGACAACCGACATATTTATATTTATTTACTAAACAAAGTTATCAAAGAAGGCGAAGTTAGAAAAAAGATAGTTACATCAGACATATTGTGCACATATCCGAATCTCACAAACTAAGCAGCAAAAGAGGATAGTGAGTTTTGTGAAACTGACGTGTGGCTTTCAAAATACCTTCAAATACTTTAAAATATCATACCGTTTGGTTTGGAATTGCTGCATCCAATCAAGAGAATTGCTTTCAAATGTGCATCATTCAATCTCATTCGATGTGGTGACTTCACAGATTTCTTTTTTGAAAATGTTAGCTCACAGACATATGTTGTTCCAAACAATGATGTCATACCAGCGGCAAATTTCTTAATTTTCGGAACCGCAACATCAGGTAATCAGCGGTACTTCCTTCTCAATTAGCTCCAACTGTAATTCAAGTGGCACACCATTAAGGTTACAATCAAACGGATTCTGGAACAGAAGGATGTCACTCTCAAATCTGTCAAGAACTGAAAATCTCTCCAAACTCTTTGAAACAGTAAAAATCAGAAAGGTTTTCTCCTTCCAGTTGTGCTTCCAACAATGACAGCTTTCTTCGAAATCCTTTGATGGTTCTGCAAAGGTCACAGACGAGGTAATGCTTTTCCTGAAGTTTCAAGTTCAGTTCATTCATATCGACCAACATTGACAACTTTGACAGCCAGGTAGGATCTGACAGCTGTGAATCAGCTTTATCTTTTTCAGTGAGGAAAACATCTATTTCATTTCGGAGCTTGTAAAAACGAAGCAGGACTTTACCGCAGCTGAGCCACCTGACTGATATGTGATAAGGCAAGTCACAGAATTCAGAATCAATTTCTTCAAGAAAAGCCTAGAACTGACGGTGAATGAGTGCATGTTCCCGAATGAAGTTCACAGCAGAAACTACTGGTTTCAGTACACAAGAAATATCTAAATCTTTCCCACAGAGTACTTGCTGATGTACGATGCAGTGTATGAACAGAGCGCCCAGAATTTGCAAATCTTCCAAATGAGTCCTGATCTTCCCCAACAGACCCTTCCTCACTCCAGTCGTTTTTTTTTCCTCATCAACTGTAACACCTCGAAGCTGATTCCACCATTGCTTGGAAAATTGTTTGCACTTCCACGGAAAATGACTTTCCCAGTTGTTGTTCCATGCATGCTGCAAACGGACGCCAAATCTTTCGTTATCTGAAAATCCAAATTGACATCACAAATGAACACGAGAGGTTGTGACGTACTCGAGAGATCAATAGACTCATCCAGCGCCAGAGAATACTACAACAAGTTCCTAGCTTTCTCGCATATCTGTAGCACTATGTTCTCTCCAAGTTCTTCTGTTCTTCGCACAACTGAACTTGCCGAAAGGCTGATAGTTCCAAACAAATCGGCTTTCTCGGGACACAAGTCATTTGCTGCTTCGATCACACACACTCTTTAATGACGTTGCCATCAGTAAACGGTTTTCCTCACACACACTCTTTAATGACGTTGCCATCAGTAAACGGTTTTCCAAATCTTATGCACTGTTTTGTAACTTGTACGAGTGACAGATTCATTTTCATCAAATTTTCTCGTGAAGAGATGTCTTTGCGTTTCAAAACCACGTTTAATGGTCTCATATTTCCCAGAGCGTAATTTTCCATAAAACTTTTAATATGTTGATGGGTGTTTTGTTTCGTAGTGACGCTGAAGATTGTACTCTTTCAAAACGGCAACTGTTTCGCTGCATATTACGCAGCTGGTTTTCTGGTCCTTTGTTTCTTTTCCTACTAGCCATAATTAAGGGATAAGTACACGGGATCTGAAAATGAAAAAGACATTACATTAAAATCATAATTAAAATCCTATTGACACACAAGAAAACCAGAGGACTAGGGGTCACTGGTGAAGCTACAGCTCATCAAATTTACATATACAGTTTATAGGTACCTTTGTGTAATCGCACAGAGATGATAGAGATAATAGCACAACGCCGACTGTTCATGGGCCGTAGAAGATGAGAGAAATAACAAGGCAAAGAGAATCTCATTCTATCTCTACGGCTAACAAGAAAAAACAACGATTTAGAGATATCAGAAGAAATTCAGGTCAGTGTACAGGGAATCAGAATAATGTAATTATAAAGATACAACAACATCTGATTAATAATGCCAATGCCCTAATATATAACATTCATGATTAGATGCAAAGACAAAATAGGCATCCCCATGAATAAATATACACATGATCATCCTTCACAGTACCATTGATATTCCATCACAGCATGGGTAGTCATCCAACACAGTACCAGTGATCTTCCATCACAGCATGGGTAGTCATCCAACACAGTACCAGTGATCTTCCATCACAGCTTGGGTAGTCATCCAACACAGTACCAGTGATCTTCCATCACAGTATGTGTAGTCATCCAACACAGTACCAGTGATCCTCATCACAGCATGGATAATCATCCAACACTGTAACTGTAGTCTGATACACAACACCAGCAATTATCAGACAACAAGATGGAACAAAGGTCATTCATTCAGGAGCATGTCCTTTGCAGAATCTCGCTCCCATAACAACCTTCCGGAAAACCTCTCGATCACAAGCAAGATGTTCCGCGTCCGATACATCTATCTGGAGATCATCCGCCACATCCTGCAACCATCTTTTCTTTGGCTTTCCTCTTCCTCTCTTCCCAGGCATATATCCCTCCATTATTGTTCTCAGGCACAGACATAGCTATTATTTTCCTATACTCCTATTTAAACTATGAAGGTTCGTTCACAACTCACCCCACAGCAGATAATCGTCAATCCACAGTCAAGATCCTCTTGAATCTTTTGGATCTTCACAGGGCCTGTCTACCCTCTCAACTGCGGTCTGGAAAAACAGTGGCTACGCTCGGCCGTGCCTGGGGCATGTTCGCCCATCTACTTGGTAGTGGCTCAGGGGTTTAAGTTCAAACCCTCTGCTGAAAATTAGACATCAGCATCTCTTCGGCCTAAGTTGTTACCAATGCCAAAGAGGCGGGAACATGGCTTTACTGGTCTGTTATAGGCACGCCAACACAACATCCCAGCATCCTATACATTTTTACCAGGGTATCAAGGGATATGCTACTCCATACTCTTGTAGAGTCGCGGCAGGCGGCTTTATTTGGTAATAGAATATATCTCATAATAAGGTTCGCGAAATGTATAAATAGGGCCACCTAAATAAACAACCTAGTGCAGACAGGAGGTCTCCGCACGTGTGAAAATCTCCTATTATTCTAAACATAATATTTACATTTAAATTGTATCACAACGTCTCTTGTTTCATAGTTATATCAAGCAAGTTCGAGTACCGACGGCGGGCCGGATGAAATGACTTCGCGGGCGGATACGCCCCGCGGGCCGTAATTTGGCGACCCCCTGGTCTAGGTGATAGGAATGAGAGAGATGACGATTAATAGGCGAAGTGAGTAGGACAAAACCTGGTCTGACACAATCAAGGCCTGCATGCACTTATTTTCGCACTGGCGAAAGGCAGTGCAAGCTTATGGGGCTTATGTTGACAAATATTAAAAATAGTTCCCCCCCCCCACTCTTCCTCCCTCCTCTCTCTCTCTCTCTCTCTCTCTCTCTCTCTCTCTCTCTCTCTCTCTCTCTTCTCTCTCTCTCTCTCTCTCTCTCTCCCTCTCTCTCTCTCTCTCTCTTTCTCTCTCTCTCTCTTTCTCTCTCTCTCTCTCTTTCTCTCTCTCTCTCTCTCTCTTTCTCTCTCTCTCTCTCTCGCTCTCTCTCTCCCTCTCTCTCTCTCTCTCTCTCTCTCTCTCTCTCTCTCTCTCTCTCTCTCTGCTAAATGCTGATGCAATTACGTTTGCTTAGAGAATATTTCAAATATCATAATAACGTGATAGTAATGCCTTGATTGATCACTACACTTATGTTCAAGCATTCTGCGGAAATTTTTTTTTTTTTCGCATATCCTATGTACATCGCTGTCAACAACAGCATTTTACCGCTGTTGTTGATGTCTTTGCAAGATTACGCACAGTATTTTGCATTGCTTACTGAGCGGCAATCTCAGATACCCCTGCAAGTAACCAACGCGACCCGATTCCCTACAGAATCTCGCGCAGCTGTTTCCCCACATGTGGATACACGGGATTACGGAGAAAATCGTTAACATCTTCGCCAGGGAGACCGGCTCCGCGGAATTGCTAGATATCTAAAAGAAAAACACCCCGACAAACAAAATTGATGGTCCTTCATTATTATTCTGATGATCATATTGTTCTTGACTTGTATCATCATAACGGTCTTTCACATAATCTGACCATGCATGTAAAATCTGATCTTTTTCTATTATGATTTTGCCATCTTTGGTTTTTAGGCAACCTGTTGATGTGTCTGTTCTTTTGTTAGTGATGTCATTAATTCTTGTGTGCATTAATTTGGTATTCTGGGTGTTGTGTTGGTTTTAAATGTCCTTGCAATATTCCTCAAGCCATGTTTCTTTTGCCTCTTTGCATAGAGGAAGCTTCCTAATTTTCCTGTGAATCTCTTCGTATATTTCCTTGTTATTTTTGTTATTTCTTCTTATTTCCATGAGTTTTAAGATGTCATCCATTTCTTGCGCCCTATTATCTTTATTTTTGGGATTATTATTGTTGTTAGTGCAGCTTCTTGACTGATTTCTTTTATATTTTCAATCGGTCACTGACGTCTTGAAATAATATTGCATTGCCATATCGGACAATGCATCGAATCTGTTCTTTACCTCTACGTTGAATTTACTTTTATCTCCTCACTCTTCAGTGCCTGTAGATCAAATTTTGCGTTTCTATTTGTATATTTGACTTTCTTTAAGTTTATATGTAAATTGCCTAAGATGGCTGCAGTACCAGTCTGCGCTTGGTAGGGGGACATAAACATCTAATATTGTAACAAGGGAGGTTACTAGAACTTGAAAAAGAAAATAGTATACCTAGCTACAATACCTCTAACTAACATCAAAATCTTCTGTTTTTATTTGACAAATAAAGCAGTTAATACTGCAGTCACTTCTTTGCAATTGTGAGAAGAAAACTATTAAAGTGTTTATAAAACATTTGTTTAATCTTTTTCTACTTACATTTTATTATCAACTTTTTCAATTCAACGTTTATATTTAATTCTTATAACTGTACTTTTAATGATAAGCACCTGATTTTCCTTTAATTTAATTTCCCCTCTGTGGGGAAACAACATTTTTTTACTGGCCTCTAAGGCCACCCACAATTTAAAGAAAATTTACTTACATTAACGGCGAAAGACCTTGGAAGTCTATGGGGTTTATGTTGATAAATATGTTTAGAGGAAATGTCATTTATGTTTGTAAATTTCATTCAATTTGAACAAATAGTTCTCTCTCTCTCTCTCTCTCTCTCTCTCTCTCTCTCTCTCTCTCTCTCTCTCTCTCTCTCTCTTCTCTCTCTCTCTCTCTCCCTCTCTCTCTCTCTCTCCCTCTCTCTCTCTCTCTCTCTCTCTCTCTCTCTCTCCCAAATGCTGGTGCAATTACGTTTGCTTAGAGAATATTTAAAATAACATGTTTAGCCTCCCGATCAGGGTTACGTGAAGCCATGGGTGCAGGTGGTGGAGGAAGTTTAAGAGCAGCCGACAGATAGTTGTAGGTTATGGTCTCCACAGCTTCACGACGGAAGGCAGATG
Source organism: Cepaea nemoralis (assembly GCA_014155875.1). Lineage (NCBI taxonomy): Eukaryota > Metazoa > Mollusca > Gastropoda > Stylommatophora > Helicidae > Cepaea > Cepaea nemoralis. The sequence continues at coordinate 128,561 of JACEFZ010011364.1, forward strand.
ATCTCTTTTTGGGAGACATTGGCTACGGTCATTGACCAGTATGGTCACTGCTAGGAAGGAAGGCAATGGCAAACTACCTGCTTTACAGATGCCAAGAATATCATGTACTGAAGTCTTATCGATAATCAGAGAAACGCCGTAAATGGGTGCTCCATAGGAGCAGCCTCGCCCGATAGGGGTAGTCATGTGCACCAGGTGACTCCAGACCGTCATCAGGAGACTGAGTGCAAATAATAACAACATTGAAAGTAGGAACTTGGAATGTAAGAACTATGAGTGGGAATGGGAAATTTGATAACATTAAGAATGAAATGAGAAGATTAAATATTAACCTGTTAGGTGTACGTGAGACCAGATGGACAGGAATGGGCATTATGACATCTGAGGAATATAGAATAATCTATTCTGATGGAGAGAAACAACAGCGAGTATCTACACAGATGGGTCGGTCGTCCGACATGTGAGACGCTCATGGGCCTTTACTGCTCGGGCCAGAGGGAGAATTGTGAAGGAGGCCTCTGGTGCTTTCACTAAAACCACAAGTAACCTGACCATGGAAGTCATGGCAGTAAGTAAAGCAATATCATGGCTCGAGACACAGACATTCACTAGGGCTTGTTTCCTTAGCGACTCAATTAACATGATCAAGAGGATAGAGGAGGGGTCGATCCGAAAAAAATGGTTGCTGTCTCTGGAGCGGTCTCGGCTGGCAAAGATTAGTTTCATCTTCGTGCCAGGGCATGCGGGAGTACAAGGAAATGAACGGGCTGACAAGCTCGCAGGTGAGGCTGCTGTGGAGGGCGGACGCGCCATGGACCAGGCTGACATTCTGAATGCTCTACGAGAAGTAAGACTTTTGCGAGAACCAAGTGATGACTGTGAATCTACAACAATGGCCAGACTGCGAGAGCAGCAAATTAAAAGAGGGGTGGCCAAACAAGAACACTACGCAGGAAGCCAAAGAAGATTGATAAACCAACACAGAACTGGCGTCGTTAGCCGCTACACGCTGCGGGATTTGCTGAGGAGGGGATCCGAGCACTTATGGACTGAATGGTTCCATGTGCAATGAGGATGATCTGTCGACTAACTAACTAACTAACTAACAGCGAGTAGTAGCAATTATAATGGATAGAGAGAGAGAAAAATCGATCAAAGGATATTGGACTGTATCAGACAGAGTGTTACTGGTGAAGCTTGAGTGGAAGACCTGTTGATGTCAACGTCATACAAGTTTATGCACCAACAGCAGACAGAAGTGATGACAGCATTGATGAATTTTATAGTGATTTAGAGAAAGCCTTCAAGAAATGCAAGAATTCTGAAGTAACTATCATAATGGGTGACTTGAATGCCAACGTTGTAAATCAACAGGACGGATGCATAGTGGGCAAGTATGGACTAGGGCAAGGGTCACCAAACTTTTTTCACGGCGGGCCGGATAACTGACAAAATGACGAGCGCGGACCGGATAACTGACAAAATGACGCGCGCGGGCCGAATACTCATTCTGTACAATACTTGCGCCGTCTCCGTGGCGAAGATCTTACGGACGCGGTTCGTAATCCCGTATACCCACTTTCGAAATACAGCTGCGAGCGATTTGGCAGCAGACAACGTTGCGCTGGTTTTTACGCTATGTTATGGGTGCCGGTCGTTCGAAAAGCAATGGTAAACTACTGAACGTAAACTTGCCAAGACATCAACAACAGCAAACAATGCTGGTGTTGACTGAAAACGTCCTGTAAAGGATATACAACTAACTTTAACAATAATTGCAAGCTAGAACGAAAGCTCTGGGAAAAAAGACGAAAAACTAAGTTAATCATGGAAAGGGCGTGCAATGCACACAAACAAACAAACAAACAAAGACAACCAACATATTTATATTTATTTACTAAACAAAGTTATCAAAGAAGGCGACGTTAGCAAAAAGATAGTTACATCAGACATATTGTGCACATATCCGAATCTCACAAACTAAGCAGCAAAAGAGGATAGTGAGTTTTGTGAAACTGACGTGTGGCTTTCAAAATACCATCAAAAACTTTAAAATATCATACCGTTTGGTTTGGAATTGCTGCATCCAATCAAGAGAATTGCTTTCAAATGTTCATCAGTCAATCTCATTCGATGTGGTGTCTTCACAGACTTCTTTTTTGAAAATGTTAGCTCACAGACATATGTTGTTCCAAACAATGATGTCATACCAGCGGCAAATTTCTTAAGTTTCGGAAACTCAACATCAGGTAAGCAGCGGTACTTCCTTCTCAATGAGCTCCAACTGTAATTCAACTGGCACACCATTAAGGTTACAATCAAACGGATTCTGGAACAGAAGGATGTCACTCTCAAATCTGTCAAGATCTGAAAATCTCTCCAAACTCTTTGAAACAGTGAAAATGAGAAAGGTTTTCCCCTTCAAATTGTGCTTCCGACAATGACAGCTTTCTTCGAAATCCTTTGATGGTTCTGTAGAGATCACAGACGAGGTAATTCTTTCCCTGAAGTTTCAAGTTCAGTTCATTCATATCGACCAAAATTGACAACTTTGACAGCCAGGTAGGATCTGACAGCTGTGAATCAGCTATATCTTTTTCTGTGAGGAAAACATCTATTTCGTTTCGGAGCTTGTAAAAACGAAGCAGGACTTTACCGCAGCTGAGCCACCTGACTGATATGTGATAAGGCAAGTCACAGAATTCAGAATCAGTTTCTTCAAGAAAAGCCTAGAACTGGCGGTGAATGAGTGCGTTCCCGAATGAAGTTCACAGCAGAAACTACTGGTTTCAGTACACAAGAAATATCTAAATCTTTCCCACAGAGTACTTGCTGATGTACGATGCAGTGTATGAACAGAGCACCCGGAATTTGCAAATCTTCCAAATGAGTCCTGATCTGCCCCAACAGACGCTTCCTTCGCTCCAGTCATGTGTTTTTCCTCATCAACTGTAACACCTCGAAGCTGATTCCACCGAAGGTTATACTTTTTGATAATTGTTTTGCACTTCCACGAAAATGACTTTCCCAGTTGTTGTTCCATGCATGATGCAAACGGACGCCAACTCTTTCGTTATCTGAAAGTCCAAATTGACACCACAAATGAACACGAGAAGTTGTGACGTACTCGAGAGATCAATAGACTCATCCAGCGCCAGAGAATACTACAAGTTCCTAGCTTTCTCGCGTATCTGTAGCACTATGTTCTCTCGAAGTTCTTCTGTTCTCCGCACAACTGAACTTGCCGAAAAGCTGATAGTTCCAAACAAATCGGCTATCTCAGGACACAAATCATTTGCTGCTTCAATCACACACTCTCTTTAATGACGTTGCCATCAGTAAACGGTTTTCCTCGTTCTGCCATCTTATGCACTGTTTTGTAACTTGTACGAGTGACAGATTCATTTTCATCAAATTTTCTCGTGAAGAGATGTCTTTGCGTTTCAAAACCACGTTTAATGGTCTCATATTTCCCAGAAAACTTTTAATATGTTGATGGATGTTTTGTTTCGTAGTGACGCTGAAGATTGTACTCTTTCAAAACGGCAACACTTTCGCTGCATATTACGCAGCTGGTTTTCTGGTCCTTTGTTTCCACAAAGAAGTACTTTACTCCTCACTCGGCGTCCACTTTTATTTTCCTACTAAGCCATAATTAAGGGTTAAGTACACGGGATCTGAAAATGACAAAGACATTACATTAGAAACATAATTAAAATCCTATTGAAACACAAGAAAGGCAGAGGACTAGGGGTCACTGGTGAAGCTACAGCTCATCAAAGGTACATATACAGTTTATAGGTACCTTTGTGTAACCGCACAGAGATGAATAGAGATAATAGCACAACGCCGACTGTTCATGGGCCGTAGAAGAAGAGAGAAATAACAAGACAAAGAGAATCTCATTCTATCTCTACGGCTAACAAGAAAAAACAACGATTTAGAGATATCAGAAGAAATTCAGGTCAGTGTACAGGGAATCAGAATAATGTAATTATAAAGATACAACAACATCTGATTAATAATGCCAATGCCCTAATATATAACATTCATGATTAGATGCAAAGACAAAATAGGCATCCCCATGAATAAACATACACATGATCATCCTTCACAGTACCATTGATATTCCATCACAGCATGGGTAGTCATCCAACACAGTACCAGTGATCTTCCATCACAGCATGGGTAGTCATCCAACACAGTACCAATGATCTTCCATCACAGCATGGGTAGTCATCCAACACAGTACCAGTGTTCCTCATCACAGCATGGATAATCATCCAACACTGTAACTGTAGTCTGATACACAACACCAGCAATTATCAGACAACAAGATGGAACAAAGGTCATTCATTCAGTAGCATATCTTTTGCAGAACCTCGCTCCCATAACAACCTTCCGGAAAACCTCTCGATCACAAGCAAGATGTCCCGCGTCCGATACATCCATCTGGAGATCATCCGCCACATCCGGCAACCATCTTTTCTTTGGCTTTCCTGTTCCTCTCTTCCCAGGCATATATCCCTCCATTATTGTTTTCAGGCACATAATAGCTATTATATTCCTATATTCCTATTTAAACTAAGAAGGTTCGTTCAAAACTCACCCACAGCAGATAATCGTCAATCCACAATCAAGATCCTCTTGGATCTTTTGGATCTTCACAGGGCCTGTCTACCCTCTTAACTGCGGTCTGGAAAAATAAGTGGCTACGCTCGGCCGTGCCTGGGGCATCTTCGCCCATCTACTTGGTAGTGGCTCGGTTTAAGTTCAAACCCTCTGCTGAAAATTACACATCGGCATCTCTTCGCCCTAACATGTTCCCTAGGCCAAAGAGGCGGGAACATGGCTTTACTGGGCTATTATAGGCACGCCAACACAATATCCCAGCATCCTATACATTTTTACCAGGGTATCAAGGGATATTCTACTCCATACTCTTGTAGAGTCGCGGCAGGCGGCTTCATGTGGTAATATAATATATCTCATAATAAGGTTCGCGAAATGTATAAATAGGGCCACCTAAATAAATAACCTAGTGCAGCCACTAGGTCTCCGCACGTGTGAAGATCTCCTATTATTCTAAACATAATATTTACATTTAAATTGTGTCACAACGTCTCTTGTTTCATAGTTATATCAAGCAAGTTCGAGTATCGACGGCGGGCCGGATGAAATGACGTCGCAATCTGGATCCAGCCCGCGGGCCGTAGTTTGGTTACCCCTGCTGTAGAGGAGCGTGAAGGTTTGACTGCTCGGTTTGACATATGATGATGATGATGATGATGATGATGATGATGATGATGATGATGATGATGATGATGATGATGATGATGATGATGATGATGACGATGATGATGATGATGATGATGATGATGATGATGATGATGATGATGATGATGATGATGGTGATGATGATGATGGTGATGATGATGATGATGATGATGATGATGATGATGATGATGATGATGATGATGATGATGATGATGATGATGATGATGATGATGATGATGATGATGATGATGATGATGATGATGATGATGATGATGATGATGATGATGATGATGATGATGATGATTGACATAAGCCTGGGTCATTGACAGTGAGTTGAGTTACCAGGCATGAGAAAGAATGGATGAAAGTTGGAGACAGTAAAGTGACTGACCTGGCTATAAGAAAAACAGCCAGTCCTGAGGAATAATAGGGAGGGTGAGTGTAGACCCCAGGGGGATGGGGCGAGAGACAGTGTATTTGTGTGTGAAGTCAGGAGACTTCAGGGAGTTGAGATTTAGACACCGAACGAGTCGGTAGTCGAAGGAGAACTGTGTTGTGTTATTCTCCGAGTTGTGAATGCAGGCCTAATACCCAGTGGGGGTTGGATAGTTAATAGAGGCCTGAACCCAGAGTGGGTTGGATAGCTAGCGGAGACTAGACCCACTGTGTGGGTTATGATGTGTGAGGTCCAGCTGTGGATAGTAGCTGGATAACTGGTTTATGAATGGGAGATTCATAAGGCCGTGAGAAGGCAGTGATGTGTGCGGATTAAGTGTGAGGAGGATATACTTATTCGGTGGATTAACATTGTGTTTCTGGATGTATAAACATGTTCCGTTTGTCTGTGTTCTTTCTGGATTAAAAGATTATGTGCTCCAACTCAATCTTGTTTCATGACTGGTGAATGTGCACTGCAGGGGTGAGTTGGATTAAGAGACAGTTAGATAGCTCAATTGACACACCAGGAGCATCGTTACCTAGACAACGACAATCTCACGCACTTATCAGTAAGAACGTCGTGTGATGATGATGATGATGATGATGATGATGATGATGATGATGATGATGATGATGATGATGATGATGATGATGATGATGATGATGATGATGATGATGATGATGATGATGATGATGATGATGATGATACAACAACACTGCAAACATTAAGTTGAGATGAGTTGAGTCAAGAACCATCATCACAGCACTCGGGATATTCCCAAATGCGCTCCTTCCTCATCTTCAACAACCAGCGATGAAGCCCAATACTAATGGTACCATTTCATTCATGCATCATGTGCCATGGCGATAAGCGTGGTCGGTCTTGTTTCGCTATCTCACTCGATCAACAGAGTCGTGGATCAGTTTTGTGCACTTGTCTCGACCATACCACGTGGCGAAATCATCCAGGCATTTATTCCTTTACCTTCCCTTTTCTCTTCCCCTTGATCTTGACAGTTGTCACCAAGTTCTCCAATTTATTTTTTTCTCATAACACAACTAAACAATTTTTTGACTGTCTACGTCTAACGTCTCTAATCATTTTACGATTTTCATTTGCTTCTTGTAGGACTTGGTCATTGGTTTTTATGTCTGTCTATGATATTCTTTGCATTTTCTTCAGAAAGTGACCAGTTGCAGTTTGCTAATGTGTCCGTCTGGTCTTTCCTCGGAGTTCAGTGTCGGCCAGATCATCAGGAACATAGAGTACAACTACAAGGTTGTGTTTCTACACCCTATGGTAGAAGAATACAGACAGATCGAGTGTGTATAGCTACCAAATGAACAAGACCATGTAGTGTGTCTTTTCCTGTACATCCGTGGACGCCTGTGACTACTGTGATGACCCTATCACAAACCAGACTTATAGCAGGAAAGTGCCTTGCGACAAATTAAACATTTTTATGTATTACATCAGTGATATTTAAATCTGTACATGCGCAGACCAGTGCCTACACGCGAGTCTCCACTGGTGAAAGACAACCAGAGAGTGATGACCTCAATCTCTCAGGGAAAGGCGAACAGAGTAAGGCAGACGATACCATGGGGTATCTTGTAGAGAGTCGCTCAGATGACAAGTAGAAAGACATATCCAGATTCCTGTAGAGGAACGCGAAGGTTTAACGGCTCGGTTTGACATATAATGATGATGATGATGATGATGATGATGATGATGATGATGATGATGATGATGATGATGATGATGATGATGATGATGATGATGATGATGATGATGAGTTCTCTGTATATATAAAGCCTGGAGATAGAATATTGACCCAGATTTTAATAGAACAAATATTTCCTGGTGAAGTGGAGCAACCGTGGCGCAGAGGGCTAGCACACTCGCTGTCCACCCGCTAGCCGTGGGTTCGATCTCGCACTGACGCGGTATCTTTACAATTTAGTGGGCTGTCGGGTGGACACAGCCTGACATAGATACCAGGAAACATATGGGGAAGTGAAGGCGGCCGGGTGGATACAGGGTTGGGGGGGGGGGGGGCTAGTTAAAATGTACCTGTTATTTATGTCTTACTGGTGAATAACGAATAGATCCGGGAAGACATGCAACACCCACTTGTAGTGATCTCATGTTTAGAGTAATTCTATAGATGAGAGGCTGGCCCAGTAGATAAGAATGCAGGAGTCTCCTTCGGGAGACCCGGGTTCGAATACTCGGTAAGGTGCGGATTTTTTGCTGGCTGATGACGTCCAAGACTTTCTTTATACTCAATGTAGGCTGGGTCCACCTGGAAGCTCGGGACCATGTAGTATGGGTCCACCTGGAAGCCTAGGTCCATATTGGCTGGGTCCACCTGGAAGCCTAGGTCCATGTAGGCTGGGTCCACCTGGAAGTTCGGGTCCATGTAGACTGGGTCCACCTGGAAGTTCAGGTCCATTAGGCTGGGTCCACATGGAAGTTCGGGTCCATGTAGGCTGGGTCCATCTGGAAGTTCGAGACCATGTAGTATAGGTCCACCTGGGAGCCCGGGTTCATGTAGGCTAGGTCCACCTGGGAGCCTGGGGTCAAGTACGCTGGGTCCACCTGGGAGCCCGGGTTTAAGTAGGCTGGGTCGACTTGACAGCCCAAATCCATGTAGGCTGGGTCTATCTGACAGCCAGATCCATGTAGACTGGGTCTATCTGACAGCCAGATCCGTGTAGGCTGGGTCTATCTGACAGCCAGATCCATGTAGGCTGGGTCTATCTGACAGCCAGATCCGTGTAGGCTGGGTCGATCTGACAGCCAGATCCATGTAGGCTGGGTCGATTTGACAGCCAGATCCATGTAGGCTGGGTCTATCTGACAGCCAGTTCCGTGTAGGCTGGGTCTATCTGACAGCCAGATCCGTGTAGGCTGGGTCGATCTGACAGCCAGATCCGTGTAGGCTGGGTCTATCTGACAGCCAGATCCATGTAGGCTGGGTCTATCTGACAGCCAGATCCATGTAGGCTGGGTCTATCTGACAGCCAGATCCGTGTAGGCTGGGTCGATCTGACAGCCAGATCCATGTAGGCTGGGTCGATCTGACAGCCAGATCCATGTAGGCTGGGTCTATCTGACAGCCAGATCCGTGTAGGCTGGGTCTATCTGACAGACAGATCCATGTAGACTGGGTCTATCTGACAGCCAGATCCGTGTAGGCTGGGTCGATCTGACAGCCAGATCCATGTAGGCTGGGTCTATCTGACAGCCAGATCCATGTAGGCTGGGTCTGACAGCCAGATCCATGTAGGCTGGGTCTATCTGACAGCCAGATCCGTGTAGGCTGGGTCTATCTGACAGTCAGATCCGTGTAGGCTGGGTCTATCTGACAGCCAGATCCGTGTAGGCTGGGTCGATCTGACAGCCAGATCCATGTAGGCTGGGTCTATCTGACAGCCAGATCCGTGTAGGCTGGGTCTATCTGACAGCCAGATCCGTGTAGGCTGGGTCGATCTGACAGCCAGATCCGTGTAGGCTGGGTCGATCTGACAGCCAGATCCGTGTAGGCTGGGTCTATCTGACAGCCAGATCCATGTAGGCTGGGTCTATCTGACAGCCAGATCCATGTAGGCTGGTTCTATCTGACAGCCAGATCCGTGTAGGCTGGGTCGATCTGACAGCCAGATCCGTGTAGGCTGGGTCGATCTGACAGCCAGATCCATGTAGGCTGGGTCTATCTGACAGCCAGATCCATGTAGGCTGGGTCTATCTGACAGCAGATCCGTGTAGGCTGGTCTTCTGACACAGATCCATATAGGCTGGGTCTATCTGACAGCCTAGGTCCGTGTAGGCTGGGTCGACTTGACAGCCAGATCCATGTAGATTGGGTCTATCTGACAGCCAGATCCGTGTAGGCAGGGTCTATCTGACAGCCAGATCAGTGTAGGCTGGGTCGATCTGACAGCCAGATCCATGTAGGCTGGGTCTATCTGGACAGCCAGATCCATGTAGGCTGGGTCTATCTGCAGCCAGATCCATGTAGGCTGGGTCGACTTGACAGCCAGATCCGTGTAGGCTGGGTCTATCTGACAGCCAGATCCGTGTAGGCTGGGTCGATCAGACAGCCAGATCCATATAAGCCGGGTCGACTTGACAACCCAGGTCCATTTTCAAAAATGTGAATTCACCCAGCTGCGGAAGGAACCAATGACCTTCATGGTGGCGGGCGAGTGTCTAGCCACTACTCCACTTAGGCGAGGACAAGTGTTTATCCCGAGACCCAAACTACATGCAGACGGGTAGAACTGGCTGAGATAGCAGCACACGGATCAAGCTGCGGAGAAGCTGACGAAAGCAGCAAATTGATGAGAGAAATGTGATGTCGACGGTCAAGATCCTTTGTTGATGCCTTTGTTTAGAAACTGATTATTTCCCATTTCCCATTCGGATATCAGTAGACAAGTTGGTGTAGTTGATAGGAAGCTACGCCGATAATGTCATGAGAGCGATCGTCGTCTCGCTAAGAGAGAGAAAGTCGGGTCACCATTTCCTGGAATCAATCCTACAGAAGGTCAGGGCCATATCACGTCATAGATCCCTGGCTGCCTCTTGTTTCAGTTTCAGCTTCACACAAAGGACTTACATTTTATAACAACAGCATAGCAAAAACAACAACAAGAACAACAGCAAAAACAGCAGCTGCAACAACAATAGCAACAACATCAACAACAGCAGCAGTAGCAGCAAAAACAATAATAATAATAATGAGGACGAAAAACACCAACAACAACAACAACAATAACCAAAAAAACATCAACAGCAGCATGAATACGAAGAAGAGGGGGAGGGCGGATATAAAGAAGAAAAGAAAGTATTTTGGCTAATAGCTTGAGCCCTGCGACATACTTGTGTTCGTCGTTCAGTTAGTGGTGTCGATTGGAAAAACGGGTCAGAATGCAGTCAACTCGCGGTGTTAAGTCTTGTCCTCAGTCAAGCTTGTACACAATCCTCTTGTGGTTGTGTGGTGGACTATCACAAGTGTGGTTCCACAATCTTCGCGCCGTCTGGTGTGTCTACTATCCTCTTGTCGTTGTTTAGTCCGCACACTGTCTACTTCGTGCCGTCTAGTGTCCAATATACTTATGTCATTGTTTAGTCCGCACACTGTCTACGTCGTGCCGTCTAGTGTCCAATATACTTATGTCATTGTTTAGTCCGCACACTGTCTATTTCGTGCCGTCTAGTGTCCACTATACTCTTGTCATTGTTTAGTCCGCACACTGTCTACTTCGTTCCGTCTAGTGTCCACTATACTTATGTCATTGTTTAGTCCGCACACTGCCTACTTCGTTCCGTCTACTGTCCACTATCCTCTTGTCAGTGTTTAGTCAGCACACTGTCTACTTCGTGCCGTCTAGTGTCCACTATACTCTTGTCATTGTTTAGTCCGCACACTGTCTACTTCGTGCCGTCTAGTGTCCATTATACTCTTGTCGTTGTTTAGTCCGCACACTGTCTACTTCGTTCCGTCTAGTGTCCACTATACTTATGTCATTGTTTAGTCCGCACACTGTCTACTTCGTGCCGTCTAGTGTCGACTATCCTCTTGTCGTTGTTTAGTCAGCACACTGTCTACTTCGTTCCGTCTAGTGTCCACTATACTTATGTCATTGTTTAGTCCGCACACTGTCTACTTCGTGCCGTCTAGTGTCCAATATCCTCTTGTCGTTGTTTAGTCAGCACACTGTCTAGTTCGTTCCGTCTAGTGTCCACTATACTTATGTCATTGTTTAGTCCGCACACTGTCTATTTCGTGCCGTCTAGTGTCCACTAGCCGGTCTCTCTGGCCGAGGGGTTACAGCACTTTCTCTGTAATCCCGTTTATCACGCAGAGTTTCGTAGCGGGCGAGAGCTGGAAGCTCAGAACAAACTGATAACTGAGCCGGCCGCTCAGAAAGCAATGGCAAACTACTGGGCGTAATCTTGCCAGGAAATCAACAGACAGCTGAAAGATGCTGCTGTTGACAGCGATGTCCTGCAAAGGATATGCGAATTTTTTTTTTTTAAGTGTCCACTATCTTCTTGTCATTGTTTAGTCCGCGCACTGTCTACTTCATGCCGTCGTTTGTCATTGTTTAGTCAGCACACTGTCCACTTCGTGCAGTCATGTGCCATTGTTTAGGCTGCTTACTGCCTAGTTGGTGTCGTCTAGTTTGTCCACGAACATCTTCTGACCGTCTAGTGTGGTGCCATTACCTTCTTCTTGTTGTCTTGTTTGTGTATTAATTTATTCTGACCGTCTAGACACAATCTTTATCTTGTTGTCTAGTGTGTTTATTATTTTACCGAAGAAATTCAGAGGCTCTGTCATCCTCCACTTTGTTCCCAAACCCCCTTAAAAGCAGTAAGTGGCCCGTTTGTCCTGTCCTTTTAACGGTAAAAGAAATGCTTAGGCCAGCGGTATTAACCACAGACTCCAGTCTGGCAGGTTGTAATTGATTGGTTCACACTTATGGCCAGATCCGTGCAGCATCTCCAGGCCACCACATGCTGCCTTATTTCCTTTTCAAGCCACGCAAGGTTATTTCTAGAGTGACCTGGTCTCTGGGTACGATCGCATCCCCGGTGATTGAAGAGAAGGACGTATCCCAGCAGCACGAAACACATGATTGCTTTTTTCTGTTCTAAGTGGCGATGCCAGGCCCGCAGGCACGCGAGGCGGTACCGGAGAGCTGGCTGTCCATGTTTACACGGACCAATGGTTTTATGTAATCTTTCATTGGCACAGAATGAGAAAAGGGAGCAACACAAAGTTGAGCACTGCATGAAAAGAGACACGGGATTTGAAAATTAATCTGGTGGCCAGACAAGAGTAAGAGAAGGCCAGACAAGAGTAAGAGAAAATGTGACGTGTTACGTAACTAAACGCCATTCTGTCCGTCACATCTTTTTAAAGAGAAGATGTTCGTCTCTGTCTCTCTGTCTATTACACACACACACACACACACGCACACACACACACACACACACACACACACATACACGCAGCTATGATAACCACAGCGTGCCATCTCACATGATCATCAGTCTACAGACATGCCTGTGCTCTGGTCCCAATCATGCCATCTAGATGGTTACCCCTGTGTCTTTCCCTGGCACTTTTGTTATAACTTGTTAGTAAGTTTTTCTTAATCAAAGCGGATTTCTTACAGAAGGAAGACGTTGCAGTAGGGTGTTTATGGTGTACTTCCATGTCCTCTTGCACATTTGACCAATATGCACTGACCCCTATATCTGTCCCTTGTCATTGCAGCCATACTCATGTACTTACTGATCAGACGCAAACGGTTGAGTGTATTATCGTGTATGGAATGACGCACTTTCGTGAAGATGCATTGTGGGAGAGATTGATCACTAAATTAACTCTATTTCTCAAGCAATGTTAGCACCGGGGACTTTTGTTTCCAGTGATATTCTCGTGGTCCCTGCGTTAGCCATGTTTGCTTTATGTGACTGCTTTTGTAAAAATATCAACCCGTGATCAATATGTTTTATAACCCGGATCTAAATCGATAATCTATAAAATTAGGATGGCACGTAAGCAGGCAACAGCGCAAAGTTGATATTTGTTTATTTGTTTGTTTGTTTTTTGTTTTTGCGCCGGCAATGAATCGATGCTTGACACTGCTATGATATTTGCTCATGGTGTCTGTGTGAATTAGACACATATCTTGAAATACAGCTACGTGGGACATGTATCTGATACACTACAGTAGGATATGTATCATATCTACTACAGTAGCACATTATCTGATACACTACAGTGGGACATTATCTGATCCACTACAGTAGCACATTATCTGATACACTACAGTAGGACATTATCTGATACACTTCAGTATGATATTATCTGATCCATTAGTGCAGGACATTATCTTATCCACTACAGTACAGTCAATCAATCAGTCAATCAACCATCAATCAGTCAACCGTCCAATCAATCACGCCCCGTCTCCACAATTAATGTTAGCTGCGTTGGATCTCCAACACTGATTATCTCTCGCCTTGATTATATATTCTGCCAGACTGCTATTGGTCTATCTCTTAATGTTATTTTCCCACTTGTATGGTTGTCGCCTCTTGCTCGCTTGCATTCCACCTTACCCCACAGAATGTGCTGGATATATTGTACCAATTATGACAGGAACCTGGAACTGTGCGAGTCGGATGGCGAGGGAGCTACCTTCAAATCACTCTTGCATGCTCGGATTAGATCTTTTCTGAATTCATGAACATCAAATGGCAATGGGGGGAAAAAACAAGCATACTTGAAGAAACTATGGCAATATAAGAACATCAAGAAACTTTGTCAACAGCATAACAACATTAAGAAACTATGGCAAAAACATAGGAACATCAGGAAACTTACCCCCAAAAAAACATAAAAACATCAGGAAACTATAGCAAAAGCACAAGGACATCAAGAAAAGATGGCAAAAACATAAGGACATCAAGAAACTATGGCAAAATCATAGGGACATCATGAAACTATGGCAAAAAGCATAAGGACAACAGGAAACTATGTCAAAACAATAGGACATCAAGAAACTAGGGCAAAGACAAAAGGACCTCCACATCTCATCATCATCATCTCATCTCATCACATGATGTTCCTCTTGTACCTTGCGGTGTCGAAGTGAAGTATAAACATCGTGAGAGTGCCCGATTATGGGCTTCATGTATCGATATTCCCATGGACTCTGCTATTCCCTCCGTCTAACATTTACGTGGTCGGCCTCTTCCTCTGTTTCCATCTAGTATGTACATCTTTGCTATAACCCTAACTTTATTCCTGATTTCTTCATTTCTGATCTTATCTCTTCTTGATACGTTGAGTATTCTTCTAAGTAATCTCATTTCTGTTGTTGTGATTTTTCTTTTCTCTTTTTCTGTCATTGTCCAGGTTTGGCATTGGTAGCATAGAGTTGGTAGGAAGATTGTGTTGTAAAGTGCTTTTTAGGTGTTATTGATGCATGTTTGTTCTTTAGTATTGGTGTCATTTGTCCAATGAGTTGGTTTGCCTTATTGCACCTATTTTCAATCTCGTCTTCTGATCTGCCATTTGATGATATTATACTTCCTAGGTACTTGAAACCCTTTACTTGTTTCAAGGGATGTTCGTTAAGGTGAATTTTTGTTGTTTTTTTCTTCTTTGGTTATAGTCTTAACCTCTGTTTTGCTTGTGCTAATTTTCATGTTATGTTCCCTACACATTTCGTTTAGACTATTCATGTGGTCTTGTAATTCAGCTTATGATTTTGCTATTAGTGCTTGGTCGTCCGCAAACAGGAGTTCTCTAATTGTTAGATTTTCAGATGGTTCTTCTTCAGTGTTCTCGTCATGCGGTATTCTTGCTGTCTCTGCTTGGCTGGTTTCTTTACATATGTTGTCTATATATGTTATGAACAAGAGAGGGGACAGGACACAACCTTGTCGTACTCCAGATCTTATGGTGAAGGGTTCTGAGTGTCCTCCAGTTGCTCTCACTATGCATTACCTGTTGTTGTATAAGCTTCTACATAGGTTTGTTAGATGTGTACTCACTCCATATTGTTTAAGGATTTCCCACAGCTTGTTTCTATCTACTCTATCGAATGCCGTTTCTTGGTCGACAAAGGCTAAGTAGAGTGTTTCATTGAATTCGATTGATTTTTCTATAAGTTGTCTTAAAGCAAAAATGGCATCTGTGCATCTTTTGTTTTTTCTAAATCCAAGTTATGTTTCACTTAGCTGGGGTTCTATAGTAGTTCGTAATCTTTTTTCAAGAATTTTGCAAAATATTTTCCCAGTAATACTCAACAGTGAAATGCCTCTGTATTGGTGCAATCTCTGTTGCTGCCTTTTGGTTTTCCAAATTGGGATGATTATTGCGTTTCGCCAGTCTAGTGGTGTCTGTTGTTCTACCCAAACATGGTTGAGTAGTCTATGTAGCCATGCTGTTCCTACTTCTCTTGCTGATTTAATTAGTTCATTTTGGTATTTCATCTTGTCCCGGTGATGTGTTCAATGGGGCTAATCTGATGGCTTATGTAACCTATAACAAAAACAAATAACATAAGGACATCAAGAAACTATGGCAAATAAATAAGGGTATCGCTACCCTTGTAAGTGTATTTGTACCCATGTACAAATGATAGATATAAAGAAAACGAAACACCCACATTAAATCAAGAAATTACGGGAGAGCGTGCGCGCGCGTGTACACGCACACACACACACACACACACACACACACACACACACACACACACACACACACACACACACATCAATTCAACACAATTCTTATTCTACTTCTTTTTTTCTTCGTCTTCTTCTTTTTGTTCTTCTTTTTCATCATCATCATCTTATCATCATCATCATCTCATCATCATCATCATCATCATCATCATCATCATCATCATCATCATCATCTCATCATCATCTTCTTCTTCTTCTTGTGACGGGATGGATGTGGGTATGTGATTGTGGGCGGGGGAATATGTCTTTGTGGAATGAGGTGTGTGTGGGTGGGTGGAGGATGTATGTGAGGGTGTTTGTAGGTGGGGGATGTGTGGGTAGGTGGGTGATGAGTGGGGAGATGTGTGTGGGTGAGGGATGTGTGGGTTGGGGCGTGTATGTGGGTGGGGGATATGTGGGTGGGTGATTATGAGTGGGTGGGTGATGTGTGGGGAGATGTGTGTGGGTGAGGGATGTGTGGGTTGGGGCGTGTATGTGGGTGGGGATGTGTGGGTGATGGGTGCGGAGATGTGTGTGGGTGAGGGATGTGTGGGTTGGAGCGTGTTTGTGGGTGGGGGATGTGTGCATAGGTGGTGTGTTGTGTGAGAGGGGAGATGTGTGTTGGTGGTGGATATGTCGGTGAGTGATGGATGGGTGGGTGGGTGCATGTATGTGTGCCTCGGGGTGTGTTTGTGGATGGGAGATGTGTGTGTGTGGGTAGGATTATGTGGGTGTGAGATGTGGGGATGGATGGAAGAGTGGGAGCATGTGTGCCTGGGGGTGTGTGTATAGTCGGGTGGGGGATGTGTGTGTGTTGGGGGAGGTGTGTGTGTGTGTTGGGGGAGGTGTGGGTGGATGGATGAGGTGTGGGTGGATGGGAGATGGGTGGGTAGGTGGGTGGGTAAGGGATGTGTCTCATGACATGCTAATATGCATTGTTTTTGTTCACAACATCCTTTTGACAATGTTTATTTTTCCTAATGTGAATGTATTATGCACTATTTGTGAACGAAAGATGAGTGATTGGAAGGGCCGAATGTAAGACGGGCCTGCGTGCCCAATTTGTTACCCTTTGAAAATAAAGTCCGTTCGCTCGTTCGTTCGTTCGATCTTTCTTCTTCTTCTTCTTCTTCTTCTTCTTCTTCTTCTTCTTCTTCTTCTTCTTCTTCTTCTTCTTCTTCTTCTTCTTCTTCTTCTTCTTCTTCTTCTTCTTCTTCTTCTTCTTCTTCTCTTCTTCTTCTTCTTCCTCCTCCTCCTCCTCTTCTTCCTCTAGTTACTATCCCCCTCCTCCACCACCTCCTCCTCCCCTTCCTTCTTTTTCGTCATCTTCTTTGCGTGCTTCGTCTCTTGCAACCATCGGCGATCACGAACCTGCAATCCCAACCGTGATTTGATATCGTAATCAAGTTTGTCTCGTTTATACAATGTCTTGCCCGGCCTTGTTAGCTGTCCCATCACACAGTCGTAGTCGGAAACTGCTTTGTAGCAATGTATTATTTATTTTGCTTGCTAGCTTTCCACAAACACCCTTGTCTACTTTGCTCTAAAATAATTTATTATCGTGAACACCTACCACACACATACACTCACGCACACGTACATACACTGCTGTCTTTGACATGGGGAAAACGAACATTATTTCTATTTTAATCAATCTATCTATGTCTCGTGTTAATTGGGGAATTTGTATACTGTTTCAATAAATTATAATGGTTTTTATTTTGCTGTTTACCGGGTGTTTTATTTGGTTATTTCGACTTGCCGGAGTCTCTTTTTTCCTCAGTAACATGTTACGAGCGGGGCACCAATTGCTTATCTCTGAAAATAACTTTTTCTATGTCTGTGATTTTTTTATGATTTTGTTATTCTTGATATTCTTTTTTTTTTCTTCGTTCCTTAAATACAAATCATTACTTTTCTTTACGGCCCTCCTGTTCCTATAAAGCACCGTCTTTTTTTTTTTAGTACACTACCAAATGAGATTTAGTTCATTTAGCAGCATTTTTTGAAATAAAAATGGGGGGGGGGGGGGGGGTGTTTAGGGCTTTCTTTTAATAGCTTTGGTGTTTGTGAGGGTTTTATTATATAATGTCTGCATGTCTGTGTGTTATCCTGATCCGTTGTTGATGTTATTTGAAGTTTAACCCTGTCATATGTTCTTTTCGTGTATGTGTTTTTTAGCAGCTGTTGTTTCTTTTAAATGTTTGTGTCTTTCTTTAATCGTTTCTTGATGTCTGTGTGTTTATGAAATCTGTTCTTGTATTTATGTGTTTTGTCGCACATTTTCTGTGATGCATCTTCTTTCATTGTTTTCGTATGTTTTGAATTGATGCGTGTATGCTTGTGTGTATGTATGTATGCGTGTGTATGTATGTGTGTATGTGTATGTATGTGTGTGTGTGTGTGTGTTATTTTGTTTACGTTTCTTGTATTGATGTGTTTTATTAAAGTTTCGTATGCCATGTGTTGCCGGGGCCCATAAGGGAAGCCAAGAATAGCAACACTGTAGCCTACCATGCATGTCGTAAGAGGCGACTAAGGAGGCTTGATGGTTCCGTCGCCCTGCTACTGAGTGAGTGCGTGGCGCGACACTGTTAGTGTCGTGTGAAATGCTTTTGAACCTCCCCGAGGTTTTTTGGAACGTGACTGCATGTTCGGAGCGATGGCAGCTGGCTATGTCCCAGATGTTACCGGTTTTCGCCTTATGCAGAAATGCGTGGCTGCTGGGCTTCTGGTTGACTGCCACTGCCATCAGCGATGACCTGTATTTTCGTGGACTGTGTGGGTGAAAATCTAGGAAACATCCAAATGGGAAAATGACTGCCGATTCCATGAGAGATTAACTGGATGTTTCGTGGGGGACTATTGTGTTGACATTCTGGTGGCGGCATTATACACAGTGTATCTGTGAGGGCTGTTGTTTGTCGAGACTCCTATCTTTTCCACTTTTCACATTGAGCAGTGGGGAGCGTTTTATGTGATATTCACTGGCACAGGAACGGAGCATAATAGGGACGACCCGTTGCTGTGAAGTTGGAACCCTGACTAACTAACTAATTAAAGTTTCGTGGTGTTTGATTTTCTTCCATACTTTCTTAACGCTTGAAATTGTATAGTTTCTTTATGCTTGACTGTGTGCGTTCATGCGTGAGTAGTGTGTGTGCGTGTCTGCGTGTGTATGTATGCATGCATGTGCGTGCGTGTGTGTGTGTGTGTGTGTGTGTGTGTGTGTGTGTGTTTCTTAAAGTATGCCTCTTTTCCCCATAGTTATTATATGTTTGTGTGTTCAGAAAGGATATTATGACATCATCCGTACTTGCAAGAGTAGTTTGAAGGTGCTCAAATCGCAAAGTTCAATGTTCAATTTAAAATTGAGACAATATATCCAAGACATAAAGGAGGGTCGGGTAGAAGCCAAGCCAGCAAGGTGTAAGCAAAGGATACAAGTAGGAAAAATACCATCAAGAGATGGACGAACGGCAGCCTGACAGAATGTACAGTCACGGCGAGAGACAGGCAGTGTTAGAGACACATTGCATCCAACCTTCAGTGTGGATTCGGCGATTGATTGATTGATTGATTGATTGATTGATTGATTGACTTAAGGAATATTTCTGTCAAAGAAACATGGCCCCATGAGATTACAGTATCTACTGCCTCCATTAGTTAAATCTATTTCGGCAGTCGATGTGATACCAATCCGTCTGTAGTGGATCAGATAATGTCCTACTGTAATGGATTACATATATGTCTTTCTTTAGTGGATCACATACATGTCCTTCTGTAGTGCATCATTTGCTTGATATACATGTAATAGATCATATCCTGCTGTAGTGAATCAGTTACATGTCCTGCTGTAATGGATTACATACATGTCATTATGTAGTGGATCACATAATGTCCTTCTGTAGTGGATCATATATGCGTTGTTCTTTAGTGGATCAAATAAAGTCCTACTGTAATGGATAACATACACGTCCTACTGTAGTGGAGAACATACATGTCATTCTGTAGTGGATCACATAATGTCCTTCTATAGTGGACACATACATGTCCTTCTGTAGTGGACACATACATGTCCTTCTGTAGTGGATCATATAATGTCTTTATGTAGTGAATCATATAACTTCCTTCTGTAGTGGATCATGTATATGTCCTACTGTAGTGGATCATATAATGTCCTTGTGTAGTGGATCACAAACATGTCCTACTGTAGTGGATCACAAACATGTCCTACTGTAGTGGATCACATATATTTCCTACTGTAGTGGATCACATAATGTCCTACTGTAGTGGATAATATAATGTCCTCATGTAGTGGATCATATAATGTCCTACTGTAGTGGATCACATACATTTCCTACTGTAGTGTATTATGTACGTGTCCTACTGTAGTGGATCACTTACATGTCCTACTGTAGTGCATCACTTACTTGTCCTATTGTAGTGGATCACTTACATGTCCTACTGTAGTGGATCACATACATTTCCTACTTTAATGGATCACATAATGTCCTACTGTAGTGAATCATATAATGTCCTACTGTAGTGGATCATATAATGTCCTACTGTAGTGGATCATATAATGTCCTACTCTAGTGGATCATGTACGTGTCCTACTGTAGTGGATCATATAATGTCCTACTTTAGTGTATCACAAACATGTCCTACTGTAGTGGATCATATAATGTCCTCCTGTAGTGGATCACAAACATGTCCTACTGTAGTGGATCACATACATTTCCTACTGTAGTGGATCATGTAATGTCCTACTGTAGTGGATCATGTAATGTCCTACTGTAGTGGATCATATAATGTCCTTCTGTAGTGGATCATGAACATGTCCTACTGTAGTGGATCATATAATTTCCTTGTGTAGTGGATCACATAATGTCCTTCTGTAGTATATGATATAATGTCCTTCTGTAGTGCATCATATAATGTCCTTCTTTAGTGGATCATAAAATTTCCTCCTGTAGTGGATCATATAATGTCCTCCTGTAGTGGATCACAAACATGTCCTTCTGTAGTGAATCACTTACATGACCTATTGTAGTGGTTCACATACATGTCCTACTTTAGTGGATCACATACATTTCCTACTGTAATGGATCATGTACGTGTCCTACTGTAGTGGATCATATAATGTCCTACTGTAGTGGATCATGTGCGTGTCCTACTGTAGTGGATCATATAATGTCCTACTGTAGTGGATCCCAAACATGTTCTACTGTAGTGGATCATGTAATGTCCTCCTGTAGTGGATCACAAATATGCCCTACTGTAGTGGATCACATACATTTCCTAATGTAGTGGATCATGTACATGTCCTACTGTAGCGGATCATATAATGTCCTTGTGTAGTGGATCACATAATGTCCTTCTGTAGTGGATGATATAATGTTCTTCTCTAGTGCATCATATAATGTCCTTCTTTAGTGGATCATATAATTTCCTCCTGTAGTGGATCATATAATGTCCTCCTGTAGTGGATCACAAATATGTCCTACTGTAGTGGATCACATATATTTCCTACTGTAGTGGATCACGTAATGTCCTACTTTAGTGGATAATATAATGTCCTACTGTAGTGGATCATATAATGTCCTAATGTAGTGGATCATATAATGCCCTACTGTAGTGGATCACAAACATTTCCTACTGTAGTGTATCATGTACGTGTCCTACTGTAGTGGATCACTTACATGTCCTACTATAGTGCATCACTTACTTGTCCTATTGTAGTGGATCACTTACATGTCCTACTGTAGTGGATCACATACATTTCCTACTTTAATGGATCACATAATGTCCAACTGTAGTGGATCATATAATGTCCTACTGTAGTGGATCATATAATGTCCTACTGTAGTGGATCATATAATGTCCTACTGTAGTGGATCATGTGCGTGTCCTACTATAGTGGATCATATAATGTCCTACTTTAGCGTATCACAAACATGTCCCACTGTAGTGGATCATATAATGTCCTCCTGTAGTGGATCACAAACATGTCCTACTGTAGTGGATCACATACATTTCCTACTGTAGTGAATCATGTAATGTCCTACTGTAGTGGATCATATAATGCCCTTCTGTAGTGGATCATGTACATGTCCTACTGTAGTGGATCATATAATGTCCTTGTGTAGTGGATCACATAATGTCCATCTGTAGTATATGATATAATGTCCTTCTGTAGTGCATCATATAATGTCCTTCTTTAGTGAATCATATAATTTCCTCCTGTAGTGGATCATATAATGTCCTCCTGTAGTGGATCACAAACATGTCCTTCTGTAGTGAATCACTTACATGACCTATTGTAGTGGTTCACATACATGTCCTACTGTAGTGGATCACATACATTTCCTACTGTAATGGATCATGTACGTGTCCTACTGTAGTGGATCATATAATGTCCTACTGTAGTGGATCATGTGCGTGTCCTACTGTAGTGGATCATATAATGTCCTCCTGTAGTGGATCACAAATATGTCCTACTGTAGTGGATCACATACATTTCCTACTGTAGTGGATCTGTCACAGTGTGAACAGAGATTAACAAGCCAATGATCAAGTAAAAATGGTTTATTCTTTCATTGATGACAAAGGTTTCATGTTGGACTCCACTCAGATCGAATGCTGGGTCCCAACTGCCCATACCAACCCAATACGTCACGATTGAGCATCCCCCACCCCTTTCAGTCTCAATGCTCAATCGTGCTGTATCTGTGTTTCCCACTAGATCCTAATTATACCCAATACTGTTACACCTCCCCATGTTAATTAAAGAATTTTCCTTTATAAGGAAAAATCTTTACTCCTAATCCCCATACTCTATTCCCTCTTTTTCTTTACTTCTCACAGTTCCTCAAATCTTCCCCAAACCAACTCCAATTTAATTAAACATTCTATTTCTTTAACTCTTTCCCCTGTTATATAGTCAACCCACTTCTTCTTCGTTCCTAGCCCTTCAACCAAACATAACATATTTACATTTCAAATTCAACTTTATATAACACATCATAACATCATAACACGTTTTCTTAAATACTCCTTCTTCTCTTCGTAAGCAATCTGCTTAAAATTTCAAACGCTAACACCAACTCCTTATTTTATCACCAACGCTACAAATCCCCCACTTTCAACCAACCTGAAATTACTTTCACACGATAGGAAGACAAAGAATCGGTGGCCACCGGAATTTAAAAGAAGAAATAGAACTCTTTCAAAAAAACAACATTCACCTAAATCACACACCCCTTTACACCCCTTTGTTCTTTGAGACTTTATGTAATAAAGTCTATACCAATTATATCTCCCACAGTACCACTCATTATGGTAACAGTTTACGCTGCTATCTACAGCATCAAATACCAACCATCATCCAAAAATATTCTTCACTTCTGAGTGTTTATATAACAGACACTACCTTACCTCAACCTCACATTGTAATGTAAACCACAAAATACATCCCGAAGACACAATTAAAAAGGTCTATTATCCCTTAAGACCTCCTCCAACACAACACCTCACATAACCTCATCACCTCGTATAACTAATCTTCTTCAATACCTCAGGTTCTCTCTTAATGTCCATTTCTTATGGGCATATCTACTAAAATGCTCCACTTATGCCGTTATCAACAGCAACCTAGTAACCTTGAAATCTCCTCTTAAATATTAACCATCAAACACAACATTGTAATCTGACCCACTTATAAACATTTACATCCTGCCCAGACCATGTAACCCAATGTCTCTCTAAAATCTCAATTCATAATTCATGCCGTAATCTACAGCAGCAAAAATAACCACTCATGTCTGTGACTGCTTGTAATCAACTTTAATCTCAGTCCCTTTATTACGGACCCACAAACACCCCATGTCACTATGTCTCCCCTATGTTCATTTCTCATTAACACTTACACCCCTTTGTTCTTTGTACTGTTATCCACAGTGTCTAGTTAAACATGGATCCAATTCATGTTTACTCTTCATCTGGGGTAATTTTCTTATTCTTCTATAACCCAGCAATCTCGTGTATGTCATGGCTCTTCTGACCCCCCGGAAACTATGTTCAAAACTTTTCTCAGCTTTACCCCACTGAATATATTCACTAATTTTTTCTCCTCCCATGTGGCTTCTAATCCCATATATTTCTAATGAATGCTTACTTTAGTGTATCTCTAAAGTTTCCCATAACTATTTTACTTGTGTAGTAACCCCGTCTACAGTTCATAGCCATTTTAACCTTTCTACGCTGATTATCACAGCATCAAAATATCCATGAACTTCTTCTTCACTAAGAGAATGTGTCTCTCTATTAGTTCTCCGTAGTTTTATTAACTCTTTTCTGAACGAAGGGTCATAATTAAAGCCCCCTGTATTGTCTTTATTTCTAGACAAAAACCTTGTAAATTAAACATAACTTAATTAACTGCTATTTAACACACAAAAGAGTGAAATAAAATCACAACAGGACATCAAATCCCCCCCCCCCCAAATTTTTGTAACAATCATTTATGTTTCCCCGCAACTCAACTAAAAGTATGATGATGATAGTGATGATGATGGTGACGATGATTACCATAATACAACATACATCCTAATCTATTTTTTTCTACTACTACTGGTCTCTTTTACGGACCAGTAGTTTACACATAAAGGTCTACGAACACAATAATCCTATTCTAAAATAATAACAGGACCAATTCAAGCAAAAAAAAATTTTACATATGAGGCATTGAAAGCTCAATTTCAATAAACACAACTGTCTTCTTGCTAAAGAGAAGGTTTTCAAACAAAATATAATTCACTTAGAATTAATCACGTAAAGTGACCCAGCAACATTGGCCTCCTTTTCTAACCAATGTAACACCTATCTATTTAGGCAAGTCATGTATAACAAAACAACTCCATACCAAGCATTAATGCCAAAATACGTATATTCATATATACAAATATCCCTCTGTTATCTACAGATTATCTTAATGCGGAACCATACTTGTTCCCCTCAACCAAAACCATTACTCAACAAGTGACCGTTCCTTTTTCTGGAAGTCAAACATTGATTATCTCCCCTCACAATTTTCTATCTTTTTCCATCCTAACTCCTAATACATCATAACATCCAAAATATCCTCATAAGCAAGCACTGTAAACTACAGTTATTCCAATATCATCTCAATGTACCAGCCACCATCTACTTATCAATTAACCTGTGGCTCGGCACACCAACTGTCTCCCATGGCTTTGTACCAACCATCACCACCACTTTCCAATCCTTACCGTCAACCACAGTATCTCCACCCTCCTACATCCAACAAAACTTTGTCTATTTACTATAGACCTCTCACCAAAACAACTAACTCTATTTCCACCTTCTCGTCTACCCGACGCAATTAATATTTCATTCTACTGCCTCAGTACTCTCAACGTTTCACCAGCACTACTTTAAGCTATCCTTAAGTCTCACCTATCATTCTTGCATCGTGACGACAATCAAACCGGTCACCCTCCTCGGAACACGTTCTCCAACACTCATTTAACTAACCATGTTTACCTCCGCATCTTTCATTCTTCTTGTTATTTCTCGGAAGTCTTTCAGAATTGCAAGCTACGCCACTTATAACCAACAGCAGACCTCTCTTTCCTCGTTTCTCAGTCTTAGGCACTCTTGCTTCGCCATTTTCCTGTCAATAATACTAAACATTCAGAACGTTAATTCTGTTTCCGTTAACCTGTTATACGACTTTCATAATTTCTTTCCAAGATCACACATTCTAAACAAAAGATATCTCCCTTTAGCACAAATAAAAAAACAGAGGCGACGACTATAACTAAAGAAGAACAACCAACAACCATTTAGCTAATCTAAAACGCAACAATTGATATTGACAACAGGTGTAACAAGTCTATTCAATTCTCTGGACTTATCAAGCACTCTTCTCATATTTACAGACAACGACACACAACACGACAACCTAACGTGTCCCTACTATTTTTATAAAAAAAAACACTTCAGACGCCACTTCAACATTCCAACAACCATTCAGCACAATCTACACGTATTGATCTCCTCTACGCACGTTGACACAAGACATATCACGCCAGTCTTACATTTAATCTATGTACTTCACTTAGGCGACGTCACCACCCGTCTCTCTCGTCATCGCGACGAACACCTGTCTGACAGTTATATTCACGTACGAACAACGCATAACCATACAATTAATCCAGAGGACTTTCCCAATTCACTGCTTTCTTATATCTCTACTCCTATACGAAGGTCAAACCCTATACATGACATCTCGCAACTTATATTGCTTTCACAGCACTATCTACTGTCTCTTCAAAACAAACTTCATTCCAACATGTCACAAATCTCGTAACTATTTTTCTATACTTCTCCAACCACAACAACTTTCTTCTTTCTCCACAAGTACGACGTAACTCGTATTTTTCAAGCATCCACTTCTACAGTCTATTATTTATTATACTTTTATTCTCACGTTCAACTGGCTATCTTACACACAGGATACTCAGTACCACCTCGATCCATATCTCCTCACCAGACACTCTCGGTTCACCTGTCAACAATACTATTCTTTCTTCTCCAACCAACAAGCGAAACTATCTCGGACCTCACGTCATAGCTCTGAGTCAAACTATTTCTAATACTAATATTCATGCCTAACATATCTCTCACCCTCTACTAATTCTGTCCTGAATCTACCTTATTTTACTTAATATACTCTCTCTACCTCGCTACCAAACAGACGATATCCTGTATTACGTAATCCACGTGGAATATCATTTGCCGTACTTCCTTACCCTCAACACCACTATCACCTACCCTGTACCATGCTACTCCAAAAAATTCATCTGTCTATTTTAGACAGTTTATATACCTATACTCTCTTCTCATAAGTTCTTCTCATAATCCAAAACCATTTCATTTTCTTTCTTCATCCAAGAATTTTAATCGTTATATAGTGTATCCAAATTAAACACTTCACTGTCTTTCAATACATTCACCCGTCTTTCCGTTATAATGTCATCATCACTATCTGTTGTCAACCTGTTAAAGTATTCAGGTCTTAAGGTCCTAAGGTCTTCTATTTTTCTTAAATCACTTTCTGTCGTTGAATAAATTCCCGCTAACTGTCTACCACTATTCTTGTTCTTAAATGAATTCCTTCTATTTCCTATATTTGCGTCAGTCTGCTCACTGTTTCCTGTGTACCTTGCGTAACGTTTATACCTTCCCATCTCGTCTTCAGATGACACACTAATAATAGTTCCATCATCAGACTCGTTATAGTTTACTGCAAACACGTCGGCCCTATTCTCATAGTCATCTTTAAAACGTCTGCCTTTCTTTCTCTTTCTCGGTCTTCGTCCCTTAGCCTTCCCTACATAGTCACTAACTACAACTCTGTCCGTCTGTCCACCAGTCACTATTCCGTATGAGGGAACAACACTCCTCAATTCAGGATCTGCTCGTAGTGCAGCACTCTCATTCTCCGAATCCTCAGTAATGATATCCGTTTCAGCATCACTATCATATTCTGTTGTAGGAATATCTTCTCCGTAACTTGAACTCTGACAGCTAATATTTCTACACCATTTGGGAATTAGTTTCTTGTCTATAGCTGAAGAACTTGACATGGCACTACCTCTATTTACAACCATACTAACACTTTCCTTCATTGACTTCCTTTCGTCCTTGGTCCTTGTCTGTCCATCTTTCCTAACTTCAACCTTGTCTCTCTTAGTCAAATGAGTTGGTTTTGACTGATTCTCTATTACATCAGTTTGAGTTCCCTTTGTTATCTTGCTGACTGGTTGTACCTGAGTCTGCGTGCTACTTTCTACCGTATTACTTGTCTGCGTCTGTGTCTCTCGGTTTCTTTTCTTTACTACTACCGTCGTCTTCTTTTCCTGTCTACTAGTCACATTCGCAACCATTTTAGGACTAGTCTGTATTTTACTTACTGGTTCAACTCTGTCTCTTACACCTGAGTTTAAATATTGTCTTTGTCTTTTCTCTAACCAGTCGTCACGTCTTTTTCTAGCAGTTGCACTGTGAGAGGGCCAGTCCCATGATTTCTTTGAAATGTTTCTCTCACGCCCATTTTTGTATTTATACCAGTCCGAGCTTTCACTATTTCGTCTGTTCTCACTGTCTTTTACTCTATATAGATCAGGCCTTGGTTCATCATAACCATATTGTCTTCTGTCTTTATTAAGCAATGTCTGTCTCCTGTTATTCTTTCCTACTCTATTACTGTCTACCATAATTCTATAAGGGTCCTGTCTAGTTGTTTTGTTCTTCAACGTTTTCAGAAAATTCTCTACCTCCGTAATTGACAGCTTTAATTCCCCCAACCATATACTAACACGCTGTAATTCCCCACACAAGAAATTCATATTCATTTCTTTTTTTAAATATTTATCAACTTGAAACAACCTTTCTACTTCTTCTTCTGTATATTCTTGGACTCAGCCGAATTTATGTCTGTTTCTCCACTGTGCTGTGATGGAACTGTTATACTGAAATATTTTCTATATACATCACCAAATCAATTTCACAGACGTACTTATCTAAACCAACTATATGATTCACACAAGAGAAGTGTTCAATTAGTCAATTGTACTTATGCTCGTTATCGGTCAGAATACGCCAGGAGTCTTGTTCTGCCATTCTGAAATATTCTAAAATATAGCACGAAACACAATTTCAATTTCTTAATTTTTTAAAGAGCACAATTCCCTTATTTTGTAAAATTGTTCAGTTAATTACTATGTTCATATAATACAGAATTTTACCCTGAATCTGTTTCGTTGTTCAAGGAATCACTTTCTTCAACTCGCCGTCACATTCGAACACCCGGAGCTTAAAATCAGTCGCAGAGTTCAGGTAGCTGAGCTTAGTTTAGGTAGCGGAGATTAGGTAGCCTGTCTCTTCCTCTCAGGTCACTTCTCATGGGCTGCCGGAAATTCTTCAACCCCTGGTCGGGTCCCGACCAGCTTGTTAGTCTTTGCCTTCACCCCGGGTGGGGTACATCATCGATGTCTTGATAGGGTCTTAGTAATAACGAGGCCCCAAAAAATTATCAGGATCAGCCGAGGCCCAGCGATAATTGACTGTTTCAAGAACCTATGGCCCGATCAACGAATTAACGAAGTCTTTTTCATGCTGTCCTGATAAGTCACTGATTAGCTCTTTCACTTTGAGCTAAAATGTTCAACTTGAATTGCTGGTTTGCCGAAAACTCTCAGGATAGTATCACTCCTGGTCAATCAGAACGATGTAAGGCAGCGGCTTTGATGGCTCTTGCAACGCAAAATTTCAGGCACCGTCCATGTTAAGCCTGTTGCTAACAATCAAACTGCAGAAGGGCGGCCATACAAACTTCCTGCACTGCGAACTCTGCAAAACGGCTGGTATAACAAACTTCTTGTCACTACTTTGACTGTTATCTGAAGTCTTAAAAAAGACTTACAAAGGACCACTCCTGGGCGAGCTTTTGGCCTCTGTATTCAGATATAACTACCATTTACAATTTACTGGCCATCTTTTGGTGCGCCTGTTATCAGGTTCAGTAATTGTTCTCTAACGTGCCGCTAGTATCTTGTTTGTTTGTTTAGTTCTTGAACTTCTCCGCGATGTTATTCATCCTGGCTTCGCATTGTTTTGTTTTTCTCATCTTCAGGTTCGTATCCTGGTTACATGCACCATAAATAATCCTGTCACAGTGTGAACAGAGATTAACAAGCCAATGATCAAGTAAAAATGGTTTATTCTTTCATTGATGACAAAGGTTTCATGTTGGACTCCACTCAGATCGAATGCTGGGTCCCAACTGCCCATACCAACCCAATACGTCACGATTGAGCATCCCCCACCCCTTTCAGTCTCAATGCTCAATCGTGCTGTATCTGTATTTCCCACTAGATCCTAATTATACCCAATACTGTTACAGATCATGTACATGTCCTACTGTAGCGGATCATATAATATCCTTCTGTAGTGGATGATATAATGTTCTTCTCTAGTGCATCATATAATGTCCTTCTTTAGTGGATCATATAATTTCCTCCTGTAGTGGATCATATAATGTCCTCCTGTAGTGGATCAGATGCATGTCCTACTGTAGTGGATCACTTACATGTCCTACTGTAGTGGATCACTTACATGTCCTATTGTAGTGGTTCACATATATGTCCTACTGTAGTCGATCAGATTATGTCCTACTATAGTGGATCACTTACAAGTCCTACTGTAGTGGATCAGATAATGTCCTACTGTAGTGGGTCAGATAATGTCCTACTTTTAGTGGATCAGATAATGTCCTACTGTAGTCGGTCAGATAATGTCCTACTGTAGTGGATCACATGCATTTCCTACTGTAGTGGATGAGACATGTCCTACTGTAGTGGATCAGATACAAGTCCTGCTGCAGTGGATCAAATACATGTCCTACTGTAGTGGATCACATGCATGTCCTGCTGTAGTGGATCACATGCATGTCCTACTGTAGTGGATCACATGCATGTCCTACTGTAGTGGATCACATGCATGTCCTACTGTAGTGGATCACATACATGTCCTACTGTAGTGGATCACTTGCATGTCCTACTGTAGTGGATCACATACATGTCCTACTGTAGTCGATCACATACATTTCCTACTGTAATGGATCATGTACGTGTCCTACTGTAGTGGATCATATAATTTCCTACTGTAGTGGATCATGTGCGTGTCCTACTGTAGTGGATCATATAATGTCCTACTGTAGTGGATCCCAAACATGTTCTACTGTAGTCGATCATGTAATGTCCTCCTGTAGTGGATCACAAATATGTCCTACTGTAGTGGATCACATATATTTCCTACTGTAGTGGATCACGTAATGTCCTACTTTAGGGGATAATATAATGCCCTACTGTAGTGGATCATATAATGTCCTAATGTAGTGGATCATATAATGCCCTACTGTAGTGGATCAATAATGTCCTTCTGTAGTCATAATACCTCGTAGTGTTAAATTCCTTCAGTTACTATATCTATAATTCCTCTGTACTGTATGGACATACATGTCCATTGTATGAAACATGTCCTACTGTAGTGGATAGTGCATGTCCTACTGTAGTGGATCATATATGTCCTACTGTGTGGATCAATATGTCTACTGTAGTGGTAACATATGTCTACTGGTGGAAGTACATTCCTCTGTAGTGGATCATATAATGTCCTCTGTAGTGGAAATATATTCTGTGATGATACATAATTCCTCTTAGTGGATCATATAATTCCTTCTTAGTGGATTATAATTCCTCTGTAGTGGAATATAATGTCCTCCTAGTGGATGATATAATGTCCTCTTGTATCAGGTAAATGTCCTACTGTAGTGGATCAATAATTTCCTACTGTAGTGGATCACTTACATGTCCTACTGTAGTGGATCACTTACATGTCCTACTGTAGTGATCAGATATGTCCTACTTAGTCGATCAGATTATGTCCTACTGTAGTGGATCACTTACATGTCCTACTGTAGTGGATCACATAATGTCCTACTGTAGTGGTCAGATAATGTCCTACTTAGTGGTCAGATAATGTCCTACTGTAGTCGGTCAGATAATGTCCTACTGTAGTGGATCACATGCATTTCCTACTGTAGTGGATGAGACATGTCCTACTGTAGTGGATCAGATAAAGTCCTGCTGCAGTGATCAAATACATGTCCTACTGTAGTGGATCACATGCATGTCCTGCCTGTAGTGGATCACATGGTCCTACTGTAGTGGATCACATGCATGTCCTACTGTAGTGGAATCACATGCATGTCCTACTGTAGTGGATCACATACATGTCCTACTGTAGTGGATCACTTGCCATGTCTACTGTAGTGGATCACATACATGTCCTACTGTAGTCGATACATACATTTCCTACTGTAAGTGGATCATGTACGTGTCTACTGTAGTGGATCATATAATTTCCTACTGTAAGTGGATCATGTGCGTGTCCTACTGTAGTGGATCATATAATGTCCTACTGTAGTGGATCCCAAACATGTTCTACTGTAGTGGATCATGTACATTTCCTCCTGTAGTGGATCACAAATATGTCCTACTGTAGTGGATCACATAGTAATGTCCTACTGTAGTGGATCCAAACATGTTTCTACTGTAGTGGCACTACTGTCCTCCGTAGGGAACAATAGTCCTACTGTAGTGGATCACATATATTTCCTACTGTAGTGGATCACGTAATGTCCTACTTTAGGGGATAATATAATGCCCCTACTGTAGTGGATCATTATAATGTCCTAATGTAGTGGATCATATAATGCCCTACTGTAGTGGATCACAAACATTTCCTACTGTAGTGTATCATGTACGTGTCCTACTGTAGTGGATCACTTACATGTCCTACTATAGTGCATCACTTACTTGTCCTATTGTAGTGGATCACTTACATGTCCTACTGTAGTGGATCACATACATTTCCTACTTTAATGGATCACATAATGTCCAACGGTAGTGGATCATATAATGTCCTACTGTAGTGGATCATATAATGTCCTACTGTAGTGGATCATATAATGTCCTACTGTAGTGGAATCATGTGCGTGTCCTACTATAGTGGATCATATAATGTCCTACTTTAGCGTATCACAAACATGTCCCACTGTAGTGGATCATATAATGTCCTCCTGTAGTGGATCACAAACATGTCCTACTGTAGTGGATCACATACATTTCCTACTGTAGTGAATCATGTAATGTCCTACTGTAGTGGATCATATAATGTCCTTCTGTAGTGGATCATGTACATGTCCTACTGTAGTGGATCATATAATGTCCTTGTGTAGTGGATCACATAATGTCCTTCTGTAGTATATGATATAATGTCCTTCTGTAGTGCATCATATAATGTCCTTCTTTAGTGGATCATATAATTTCCTCCTGTAGTGGATCATATAATGTCCTCCTGTAGTGGATCACAAACATGTCCTTCTGTAGTGAATCACTTACATGACCTATTGTAGTGGTTCACATACATGTCCTACTGTAGTGGATCACATACATTTCCTACTGTAATGGATCATGTACGTGTCCTACTGTAGTGGATCATATAATGTCCTACTGTAGTGGATCATGTGCGTGTCCTACTGTAGTGGATCATATAATGTCCTCCTGTAGTGGATCACAAATATGTCCTACTGTAGTGGATCACATACATTTCCTACTGTAGTGGATCATGTACATGTCCTACTGTAGCGGATCATATAATATCCTTGTGTAGTGGATCACATAATGTCCTTCTGTAGTGGATGATATAATGTTCTTCTCTAGTGCATCATATAATGTCCTTCTTTAGTGGATCATATAATTTCCTCCTGTAGTGGATCATATAATGTCCTCCTGTAGTGGATCACAAACATGTCCTACTGTAGTGGATCAGGTATATGTCCTACTGTAGTGGATCAGATGCATGTCCTACTGTAGTGGATCACTTACATGTCCTACTGTAGTGGATCACTTACATGTCCTATTGTAGTGGTTCACATATATGTCCTACTGTAGTCGATCAGATTATGTCCTACTATAGTGGATCACTTACAAGTCCTACTGTAGTGGATCAGATAATGTCCTACTGTAGTGGGTCAGATAATGTCCTACTTTTAGTGGATCAGATAATGTCCTACTGTAGTCGGTCAGATAATGTCCTACTGTAGTGGATCACATGCATTTCCTACTGTAGTGGATGAGACATGTCCTACTGTAGTGGATCAGATACAAGTCCTGCTGCAGTGGATCAAATACATGTCCTACTGTAGTGGATCACATGCATGTCCTGCTGTAGTGGATCACATGCATGTCCTACTGTAGTGGATCACATGCATGTCCTACTGTAGTGGATCACATGCATGTCCTACTGTAGTGGATCACATACATGTCCTACTGTAGTGGATCACTTGCATGTCCTACTGTAGTGGATCACATACATGTCCTACTGTAGTCGATCACATACATTTCCTACTGTAATGGATCATGTACGTGTCCTACTGTAGTGGATCATATAATTTCCTACTGTAGTGGATCATGTGCGTGTCCTACTGTAGTGGATCATATAATGTCCTACTGTAGTGGATCCCAAACATGTTCTACTGTAGTGGATCATGTAATGTCCTCCTGTAGTGGATCACAAATATGTCCTACTGTAGTGGATCACATATATTTCCTACTGTAGTGGATCACGTAATGTCCTACTTTAGGGGATAATATAATGCCCTACTGTAGTGGATCATATAATGTCCTAATGTAGTGGATCATATAATGCCCTACTGTAGTGGATCACAAACATTTCCTACTGTAGTGTATCATGTACGTGTCCTACTGTAGTGGATCACTTACATGTCCTACTATAGTGCATCACTTACTTGTCCTATTGTAGTGGATCACTTACATGTCCTACTGTAGTGGATCACATACATTTCCTACTTTAATGGATCACATAATGTCCAACGGTAGTGGATCATATAATGTCCTACTGTAGTGGATCATATAATGTCCTACTGTAGTGGATCATATAATGTCCTACTGTAGTGGATCATGTGCGTGTCCTACTATAGTGGATCATATAATGTCCTACTTTAGCGTATCACAAACATGTCCCACTGTAGTGGATCATATAATGTCCTCCTGTAGTGGATCACAAACATGTCCTACTGTAGTGGATCACATACATTTCCTACTGTAGTGAATCATGTAATGTCCTACTGTAGTGGATCATATAATGTCCTTCTGTAGTGGATCATGTACATGTCCTACTGTAGTGGATCATATAATGTCCTTGTGTAGTGGATCACATAATGTCCTTCTGTAGTATATGATATAATGTCCTTCTGTAGTGCATCATATAATGTCCTTCTTTAGTGGATCATATAATTTCCTCCTGTAGTGGATCATATAATGTCCTCCTGTAGTGGATCACAAACATGTCCTTCTGTAGTGAATCACTTACATGACCTATTGTAGTGGTTCACATACATGTCCTACTGTAGTGGATCACATACATTTCCTACTGTAATGGATCATGTACGTGTCCTACTGTAGTGGATCATATAATGTCCTACTGTAGTGGATCATGTGCGTGTCCTACTGTAGTGGATCATATAATGTCCTCCTGTAGTGGATCACAAATATGTCCTACTGTAGTGGATCACATACATTTCCTACTGTAGTGGATCATGTACATGTCCTACTGTAGCGGATCATATAATATCCTTGTGTAGTGGATCACATAATGTCCTTCTGTAGTGGATGATATAATGTTCTTCTCTAGTGCATCATATAATGTCCTTCTTTACTGGATCATATAATTTCCTCCTGTAGTGGATCATATAATGTCCTCCTGTAGTGGATC
Organism: Cepaea nemoralis; assembly: GCA_014155875.1. Taxonomy (NCBI): domain Eukaryota; kingdom Metazoa; phylum Mollusca; class Gastropoda; order Stylommatophora; family Helicidae; genus Cepaea; species Cepaea nemoralis. The sequence goes on from JACEFZ010011364.1 coordinate 163,986, forward strand.
ACAAACATGTCCTACTGTAGTTGATCAGGTATATGTCCTACTGTAGTGGATCAGATGCATGTCCTACTGTAGTGGATCACTTACATGTCCTACTGTAGTGGATCACTTACATGTCCTATTGTAGTGGTTCACATATATGTCCTACTGTAGTCGATCAGATTATGTCCTACTATAGTGGATCACTTACAAGTCCTACTGTAGTGGATCAGATAATGTCCTACTGTAGTGGGTCAGATAATGTCCTACTTTTAGTGGATCAGATAATGTCCTACTGTAGTCGGTCAGATAATGTCCTACTGTAGTGGATCACATGCATTTCCTACTGTAGTGGATGAGACATGTCCTACTGTAGTGGATCAGATACAAGTCCTGCTGCAGTGGATCAAATACATGTCCTACTGTAGTGGATCACATGCATGTCCTGCTGTAGTGGATCACATGCATGTCCTACTGTAGTGGATCACATGCATGTCCTACTGTAGTGGATCACATGCATGTCCTACTGTAGTGGATCACATACATGTCCTACTGTAGTGGATCACTTGCATGTCCTACTGTAGTGGATCACATACATGTCCTACTGTAGTCGATCACATACATGTCCTACTGTAGTGGATCAAATGCATATCCTACTGTATTGGATCACATGTATGTCCTACTGTAGTGGATGATATAATGTTCTTCTCTAGTGCAATATATAATGTCCTTCTTTAGTGGATCATATAATTTCCTCCTTTAGTGGATCATATAATGTCCTCCTGTAGTGGATCACAAACATGTCATTCTGTAGTGAATCACTTACATGTCCTATTGTAGTGGTTCACATACATGTCCTACTGTAGTGGATCACATACATTTCCTACTGTAATGGATCATGTACGTGTCCTACTGTAGTGGATCATATAATTTCCTACTGTAGTGGATCATGTGCGTGTCCTACTGTAGTGGATCATATAATGTCCTACTGTAGTGGATCCCAAACATGTTCTACTGTAGTGGATCATGTAATGTCCTCCTGTAGTGGATCACAAATATGTCCTACTGTAGTGGATCACATACATTTCCTACTGTAGTGGATCATGTACATGTCCTACTGTAGCGGATCATATAATGTCCTTGTGTAGTGGATCACATAATGTCCTTATGTAGTGGATGATATAATGTTCTTCTCTAGTGCATCATATAATGTCCTTCTTTAGTGGATCATATAATTTCCTCCTGTAGTGGATCATATAATGTCCTCCTGTAGTGGATCACAAACATGTCCTACTGTAGTGGATCAGATATATGTCCTACTGTAGTGAATCAGATGCATGTCCTACTGTAGTGGATCACTTACATGTCATACTGTAGTGGATCACTTACAAGTCCTACTGTTGTGGATCACATGCATGTCCTACTGTAGTGGATGAGACATGTCCTACTGTAGTGGATCAGATACAAGTCCTGCTGCAGTGGATCAAATACATGCCCTACTGTAGTGGATCAATACATGTCCTACTGTAGTGGATCAGATACTGTCCTACTGTAGTGGGTCAGATAATGTCCTACTTTTAGTGGATCAGATAATGTCTTACTGTAGTCGGTCAGATAATGTCCTATTGTATTGGATCACATGAATGTCCTACTGTAGTGGATCACATGCATGTCCTACTGTAGTGGATCACATACATGTCCTACTGTAGTGGATCACATGCATGTCCTACTGTAGTGGATCACATACATGTCCTACTGTAGTCGATCACATACATGTCCTACTGTAGTGGATCACATGCATGTCCTACTGTAGTCGATCACATACATGTCCTACTGTAGTGGATCACATGCATGTCCTACTGTAGTGGATCACTTGCATGTCCGCAGTAGCTGTATTTCAAGAGATGTGTCCAGTTCATACAGAACACGTGAGAAAATATCAGAGCTGTGTCAAGCATCGATTCATTGCCGACGCTAAACAAACGAAACCAAATAAATAAAAATCAGCTTTGCCCTGTTGTCTGCTTTCTTGCAATCCATAATTTTATAGATTATCGATTTAGATCCGGGTTATAAAACATATTGATCACGGGTTGATATTTTACAAAAGCAGTCACAGAAAGCAAACATTGCTAAGGCAGGGAGGGACCACCAGCATATCACTGGAAACAAAAGTCCCCAGTGCTGACATTGCTTGAGATATAGAGTTAATTTAGTGATCAATCTCCCACACAATGTATCTTCACGAATGTGCGTCATTTCATACACGATAATACACTCAACCGTCTTCGTCTGGTCAGTAAGTACATCGCTATTGGCTGCAATGACAAGAATATAGGGGTCAGTGCATATTGGTCAAATGTGCAAGAGGGTATGGGGGTCTCACACGCGATTTCAACGCCCTCGTGCGATGACCTCAGACTGAAAGAATTCGCTTTGATGAAGCAACATTTACTCATATCAGGAAAAGTTGATGAAATCATGAACACTTTGTGACATCAGAAAAAACTTAGTGAGAACAGGAACTCTTGGAGACAGCATAAAAACCTGGTGACGACATGAAAACTTGGTGGCAGCATGAAAATTGGTGACAGTGGGAAAACTTGTTGACAACATGATAATATGTCAGGGGAAACACATAGGTAACAATCTAGATAGCATGATCGGGACCCGAACACACCTGTCTGCAAACTGTTGATCATGTGAGATGGCCCGCTTACCGGCATGTCACATGATGATAATGATGGTGGGGATGGAAACAAATATGCAAGGATGCATGGTCAGCTAGTCGGTGTTGAAAGTAATGCATTACTAGTTCGAGGAGGATGTTTATGTGTTTTGATTAGCACCCACAGAACATAAATGAAAACAGTAATATCACACACACACACACACACACACACACACACACACACACACCTGTACACAAACAATGAAATGAAAACAACGGGTCTCCATACTTAAACAAACTGCACTCAAACACCGCTGCCGTTTCAGTAAAGATTCACCCGTGCTTCGATTCTCTTCCAACTTGTCGCTGTAGAACATGCCCGTCGTAAGCTAGCAAGCCGTGGCAGCGTCGTGGTGGCTGGAGAGTCGGCTGCCGCCCCTGGGATTATGGATTCGATCCGCGATGGGAAGAGTGAGTATTTTAATAATTGAACTGGGCTGCCAGCTTGATCCTGCCGTAGCACGGTACCAAGAAATGTCTTGGGGAATAAAGGTGCCAACTTATATATATATATTATATATATATATTAGACAGACAGACAGACAGACAGACAGACAGACAGACAGACAGACAGACAGATGAAAGGGAAAGACGAAACAGACAGAGATGAGAGAGAAAGAAGAGAGACACAGAGAGATTAAAAAGACAGAGACGAGAGAGAGGAGAGAGACAGAGAGAGAGAGAGAGAGAGAGAGAGAGAGAGAGAGAGAGAGAGAGAGAGAGAGAGAGAGAGAGAGAGCATTTTGTCTTTGAAAAGACGTGACGGACAAAATGAACTTTGAAGCGATTTGGTACGTTACTCGTCGCCACATTATCCTCTTCCTCTTATCTGGCCACCATTTTCAAATCCCGTGTCCCTTTTCATGCTGTGCTCCACTTTCTGTTGCCCCCTTTTCTCATTCTGTGCCAATGAAAGATTACATAAAACCGTTGGTCCGTGTAAACATGGACTGCCAGCTCTCCGGTACCGCCTCGCGTGCCTGCGGGCCCGACATCGCCACTTAGGACAGAGAAAAGCAATCATGTGTTTCGTGCTGCCGGGATACGTCCTTCTCTTCAATCACCGGGGATGCGATCGTACCCTGAGACCAGGTCACTCTAGAAATAGCCTCGCGTGGCTTGAAAAGGAAATAAGGCAGCATGTGGTGGCTTGGAGATGCTGCACGGATCTGGCCATATGTATGAACCAATCAATTACAACCTGCCAGACTGGAGTCTGTGGTTAATACCGCTGGCCAAAACATTTTTTTTTTTTTTTCGTTAAAAGGAACAGGACAAACGGGCAATTTACTGCATGTAGGGATTTTGGAATAAAATGGAGGAGGACGGGTCCACTAAATGTCTTCGTTAATCTGGGGTGGGATGGCAGTCCTGGGATAACAAACAGGCCGTGCTAATCAAGATTGGAATCACAAACGGCAAATAAAATGTATCTACGGAGTAGTGACAGAAGAAATTAATAAATACACAAGATAACGGGAAGAAGATCGTGTCTAGTCTATACGGTCAGAAGAGGTTAATAAACAAACAAGAGAACAAGAAAAAGATACTGGCATTACACTAGACGGTCAGAAAAACTCCGTGGATACACTAGACGACTTGAAGTAGGCAGTGTGCGGACTAAACAATGACATGACGATAGTGGATGCACTATACGGCCAGAATATAGTGGCACACTAGACGGCCAGAGGATAGTGGCATACTAGATGGCCAAAAATAGTGGCATACTTGACGGCCAGAAATAGTGGCATACTAGACGGTCAGAAGATAGTGGCATACTAGACGGCCAGTAGATAGTGGCATATTAGACGGCCAGAATATAGGAGAGGCGGTACCGGAGAGCCGGCAGTCCATGTTTACACGGACCAACGGTTTTATGTAATCTTTCATTGGCACAGAATGAGAAAAGGGGGCAACACAAAGTTGCGCACTGCGTGAAAATGGACACAGGATTTGAAAATTACCCTGGTGGTCAGACAAGAGGAAGAGGAAAATGTGACGACGAGTTTCGTACCTAACCGCTTCAAAGTTCATTATGTCTGTAACATCTTTTCAAAGACAACGAGCACTATCAGGACCAAGTCATGGACACGGGTAAAAGACGGGCACAAAGGAGAACGCGCCGACCAAACCCCCAGCTGATGTCACAAACACAAAAGCCTATATAACCAATCCGAGTCAGGACCCACTCGTAAGAGCTCACAGACAAAAACAGTGTAAAACCCACAAAAACCACTGACCGTTCGTCTGTCTGTCCGTCTGTCCGTCTGTCTGTCTGTCTGTCTGTCTGTCTGTCTGTCATCTATGTCTCTTCCATCTCTCTCTCATCTCGCTCTTTCATCTGTCTGTCTGTCTGTCTGTCTGTCTGTCTAATATATATATATATATATATATATATATATATATATATATATATATATATATATATATATATATATATATATATTAGACAGACAGACAGTATATATATATATAAGTTGGCACCTTTATTCCCCAAGACATTTCTTGGTACCGTGTTACGGCAGGATCAAGCTGGCAGCCCAGTTCAATTATTAGAATACTCACTCTTCCCATCGCGGATCGAATCCATAATCCCAGGGGCGGCAGCCGACCCTCCAGCCACCACGACGCTGCCACGGCTTGCTAGCTCACGACGGGCATGTTCTACAGTGTCAAGCTGGAAGAGAATCGAAGCACGCATGAATCTTTACTGAAACGGCAGCGGTGTTTGAGAGCAGTTTGTTTAAGTATGGAGACCTGTTGTTTTCATTTCATTGTTTGTGTACAGGTGTGTGTGATATTATTGTTTTCATTTATGTTCCGTGAGTGCTAATCAAAACACATCCTCCTCGAACTAGTAATGCATTACTTTCAAGACCATGCATCCTTGCATATTTGTTTCCATCCCCACCATCATTATCATCATGTAACATGCCGGCAAGCGGGCCATCTCACATGATCATCAGTTCGCAGACAGGTCTGTGTTCGGGTCATGCCATCTAGATTATTACCTATGTGTCTTTCCCTGACATATTATCATGTTGTCAACAAGTTTTCCCGCTGTCACCAAGTTTTCATGCTGTCACCAAGTTTTCATGCCTTTCACCAAGTTTTCATGCTGTCACCAAGTTTTCATGCTGTCATTAGGTTTGCTTTATGTGACTGCTTTTGTAAAATATAAGCCCCTGGTCAATATGTTTTATAACCTGGGTCTACATCGATAATCTATACAATTATGGATTGTAGGCAAGCAGACAACAGGGCAAAGCTTATTTTTATTTATTTGTTTTCGTTTGTTTAGCGTCTGCAATGAATCGATGCTTGACACAGCTCTGATATTTTCTCACGTGTTCTGTTTCAACTTGACACATCTCTTGAAATACAGCTACTGCGGGACATGTATGTGATCCACTACAGTAGGACATGTATGTGATCCACTACAGTAGGACATGTATGTGATCCAATACAGTAGGACATGCATGTGATCCACTATAGTAGGACATGCATGTGATCCACTACAGTAGGACATGTATGTGATCCACTACAGTAGGACATGTATGTGATCCACTACAGTAGGACATGTATGTGATCCACTATAGTAGGACATGCATGTGATCCACTATAGTAGGACATGCATGTGATCCACTACAGTAGGACATGTATGTGATCCACTACAGTAGGACATGTATGTGATCCACTACAGTAGGACATGTATGTGATCCACTACAGTAGGACATGTATGTGATCCAATACAGTAGGACATGCATGTGATCCACTATAGTAGGACATGCATGTGATCCACTACAGTAGGACATGCATGTGATCCACTACAGTAGGACATGCAAGTGATCTACTACAGTAGGACATGCATGTGATCCACTACAGTAGGACATGCATGTGATCCAATACAGTAGGACATGCATGTGATCCACTACAGTAGGACATGCATGTGAACCACTACAGTAGGACATGCATGTGAACCACTACAGTAGGACATGCATGTGATCCGCTACAGTAGGACATGCATGTGATCCTCTACAGTAGGACATGCATGTGATCCACTTCAGTGGGACATGTATGTGATCCGCTACAGTAGGACATGCATGTGATCCACTACAGTAGGACATGTATGTGATCCACTTTAGTGGGACATGTATGTGATCCGCTACAGTAGGACATGCATGTGATCCACTACAGTAGGACATGCATGTGATCCACTTCAATAGGGCATGTATGTGATCCACTACAGTAGGATATGCATGTGATCCACTACAGTAGGACATGCATGTGATCCACTTCAATAGGGCATGTATGTGATCCACTACAGTAGGATATGCATGTGATCCACTACAGTAGGATATGCATGTGATCCACTTCAATAGGGCATGTATGTGATCCACTACAGTAGGATATGCATGTGATCCACTACAGTAGGACATGCATGTGATCCACTTCAATAGGGCATGTATGTGATCCACTACAGTAGGATATGCATGTGATCCACTACAGTAGGATATGCATGTGATCCACTTCAATAGGGCATGTATGTGATCCACTACAGTAGGATATGCATGTGATCCACTACAGTAGGACATGCATGTGATCCACTTCAATAGGGCATGTATGTGATCCACTACAGTAGGATATGCATGTGATCCACTACAGTAGGACATGCATGTGATCCACTACAGTAGGACGTGCATGTGATCCACTACAGTAGGACATGCATGTGATCCACTACAGTAGGACATGCGATTGATCCACTACAATAGGACATGCATCTGATCCACTACAGTAGAACAGTAACTGATCCACTACAATAATACATGTAAGTGATCCACTACAGTAGGACAGCATATGATCCACTACAGTAGGATATGTATGTGATCCACTACAGTAGGACATGCAATTGATCCACCACAATAGGACATGCATCTGATCCACTACATTAGGACATTATCTGTTCTACTACAGTAGGACATGTATGTGATCCACTACAGTAGGAAATACAATTGATCCACCACAATGGGACATGCATCTGATCCACTACAGTAGGACATTATCTGATCCACTACAGTAGGACAACATCTGATCCACTACAGTAGGACATGTATGTGATCCACTACAGTAGGACATGCAGTAGATGTCTAAGGGGGCTTTGGGGTCACAACAAGTCGGGGCACCACAGGATCGCCAAAACAACAGCCCCCTAGGGATCCAACCCCCGGGGCCCCGCCCCCCTAGGCCCCGGGGTGCACACCAAGCGGTGAACCGTCCCGGAGCGCAACTTAGAGATTAGTGTGTATGAGGTACACACCATGGACACACATCAGTGGCTAAAAGCGAATCCAACACGGCAGCGTATGTACTGTTGGAGGAATGTCCAAGGAGAGTGGACCCACTACCACCCCCCAGGGGTTTGGTGCAACTACCAAAGATTTGATGAGTCGCGCAGGGGACGTCGTCGTATTATAATGCACCACCGCAAGTGAATTAGAGCTACAACCTCCCAGGGTATATCAAGATGAATGGTTGTGAGTGGCTCAAACTCGGCACAGAGCTGCGCTGCGGTCGGCCTTGTGTTGGTCTTTTCTGTTCAAGGCACAATGCACAAGCGAAGCGGGGCGTGACCATAGAAGAGTGTATATTCTGTGAGAGGGGGGTTAAGCGCCCTTATGAGATGTGCGAGCGTTGTACGCTAGATGCCTTCCATAGGATGATTTCGAAGTTTGAGAGAAAGACCAACATCAAGCTGCTTCCATATAGAGGTATGAAACTGGATGGTGTTTCAGAGACATGCCTACTTGCCAGTGGTTCAAGAGCCCCACAACATTTTGTGGAAAGCCCTCAAGACGACGATTTTGCGACTATCATCTCCGGATCATCCGACGCCAAGGCAGAAGAATAAGTGGGGGAACTATAATCATTCATACTCCTTGGGGTTGGAGGTCCTTAGGTGTTCCACCAGACTGTTTGGAAACAATCGCTGAGGAGGATGTGTAGAACGGGTGAATGTCTAGCCTGTCAATTTGAAGCTGACTGGGATAGTGAACCGTGGAGCGGCGATGTATCGGTGGCTGCACGATGTATGGTTCTGCAACATACCTTTCACTCTGGATAAATCCAAACTTGCGCGCCAGTCAACACACTTCCGCTTAAAACGATCACGCCGGATGTAGCGTGACTGAACGGAGCAAGCGTGATCGTTTTGTTTCTGCGTGACAAGTTTTATGAGCCGCGCGACAATTTTTTTTTCTCGGTAAGAAAATTGCGCGGCCCAGAGCGGAGTTCAGAATTAGAGACTAGCGACTCAAACTTAAAATGAAGAATTGTAAGTGGCTTGTGCAAGAAGGGGCCTCGATCCGGTGCGATCGCAGGTGCCGGCGGCGAGTTCTGCTACAAACACCTCCAACTACTTAAAAAGGGTAGGAATGTGTTTGGGTGCACTATCTGTAATACGGTAGTACAGCAACCATTCGATATGTGCCACACTTGTGATAGTGAACTAGCTGAGCGCTATGTGGCTCTGACAAGAGATTTGCCAGTAGACGATCCCTTGGAGAAATTCATCGAGGTGAAAGAGGCTATGAAAAAAAGAGCGCGCTATCTAGCGGGCTATTTAGCAGGCGGGCTTCTGGCTGGTGGGGTGAAGTCAGTAAGCTCTTTTTTCTGGTGCAAGTCGGCAGAAAGTTTGCGTCGAATTTCGGCCTGCTGTTGTCGAAATTTCACTGATTCATTCAGAATTAATTTAAATTCTGCATCAGAAATTTCCTGGTCCTGCAAGGCCGCTGAGACAAGATCGGAGATTGTTGAAAGTTTCGTTTCAACCAAAATCCTGATTTCGTCATGCTTCTTGGCTTTAAGTGCACATCTGCGGGTCACCAACTTGCCGGCCGCCCCCAATAGCCCACATACGAGAGCGCCTATCTCTAGACCAAAGACGACTGGGACTGCAATAGCGGTTGACAGAAGTCCCACACTCACCGTAATCAGTGCTGTATCAATCCCATCCAAAACATTCACAATCCGATGGTACTTCTTATATAATAGAGACCGTTTTTCATGCTCGGCCTCCAAGACTCTTCTGTAGTCTAGTGATCTCTTGAAGACGAAAGGTCTGGTCGGGGCGCCATTGTATAGTAGTGCACCTATATATTCAATTCGCAGTGATACGTTTTGAATCCTCCTCAGTGACAGGGTTGTTGGTATACAAAAGTTTTATAAGATGAATCCATGGTGAAACCTTAACTTCTCTCAAATTGATGGTATCAACACCACTAGCATCCTTAAGTATGTTGACCGCAATTCGGTCATCAGTAACTTCCACCTTTCCACCGAAAGTAATAATAACCCAACCCCTCGCCTCGCGAGCCAGAGATTTTACTTGAAGGCCTGGCATAACATCCCCCCAATTTGTAAAAGGCCCATCCTTAAGAAGGAGCTTGATATATAGTTTGCTCCCTGGGATAGGAACGATCGATATATGCAGGCCGGGGCCGGCTGTTCACCTCCAAACTAAGGGTGTAAAATTTCATCACCCTTTAAAGGGAGAACTGACCCACCCCCAACCTACATATCCCATCAGCGAAGTTAAATATGCCCTGGTAGTACTCCCCCCAAAAAATTTTAAAGGTAAAATGGGTTTTTATTTTTGGGGGGCCCCCCCAAGGCT